>PVHT021183556.1:16880753-16928474 GCA_004024745.2 Catagonus wagneri | reverse complement strand
CTGCG
Organism: Catagonus wagneri; assembly: GCA_004024745.2. NCBI lineage: Eukaryota > Metazoa > Chordata > Mammalia > Artiodactyla > Tayassuidae > Catagonus > Catagonus wagneri. The sequence continues at coordinate 16,928,469 of PVHT021183556.1, read as the reverse complement.
GCCCTAAAAATGACAAAAGGCAAAAAAAAAAAAGAACACTAAAATTCCCCAATACCAACTTCAAGTCAACAACATACTAATAAAAAAAAAAAAAGGGAACCCTCTTACATTATTAGTAAGAATGTAAATTGGTGCAACCACTATGAAGAAAAGTATAAAATTCCTTAAAAACTAAATGTAGAACTACTGTATGATCCAGCTATCCCATTCCTGGGCATAAATACAGAGAAAACCATAATTTGAAAAGATAACTGCACTCCAATATTCATTGCAGCACTATTTACAATAGCCAAGGCACGGAAGCAACCTAAATGTCCACTGACAGAGAAATGGATAAGGAAGATGTATGTGACACATACATACAATGGAATATTACTCAGCCATCAAAGCGAATGAAATAATGCCATTTGTAGAACCATGGATGGACCTAGAAATTAGCATACTAAATGAAGAAAGAGAGAAAGACAAATACAGGAGATCACTAACATGTGGAATCTAATACAAATGACACAAAAGAACTTATTCGCAAAACAGACTCAAAAATTTTGAAACCAAATTTGTGGTTACCAAAGGGGAAACACTGGGGGTCGGGGGTGGGGGGTGGGATACATTAGAAGGCTGGGATTAACATATACATACAGCTATATATAAAATAGCTAAATAATAAGGATCCACTGTATAGCACAGGAAAATCTGCTCAATACTCTGTAATAACCTATATGGGGAAACAATCTGAAAAGGAATGAGTATTTGTATATGTATAACTGATTCCCTTTGCTGTGTACCCGAAACTAATACAACATTGTAAGTCAACTGTACACCAACAAAAAAAAAATTTTTTTAAGTCTATACTTTTTTTAAGTGCATTAATAAAGCCAGGGCTTTAACTCTCTTGGGGTTGGAAGCCAGAAGATCTATAGGACAATGTGATGCTGAATCAGGGGTATAAATGTCCAGTGATTGCTTATCATAGACTTGCAAACACACTAGAGTCTAAAGATAGAGTAGAAGGTAATCATCAGTCCAAAAACCAATTCAGGAAGGATGTTAGCAAAAGAGCCAAGCAGAGATGGAGCGTGTATTAGCCCAGGTTTGAGAGTAAAGACACAGACACTGGGGAAGTCTAAAACCAGGTATTGGGGCCCCAAGCATTGGGAATACTGAATGTAGCATCCAAGTAAGGCTGCTTGACTCCACTGGAGCTGGGATGCAAGCCTAGAAGCAAGAGCCCAAGAAAGTTTGTTGTGATACAAGAAAGAGCCCAAGTCATTGGGAAAAGGAAGTACCCAAGTCAGACTGAACCCACCACTCCCAGCGGTTTAGTTCACCCTCTGCAAAGACCAGGCTAAATCTACAGATTGAAAATAACCAGACACTGCTATCTTACCGGGACCAAGAGGAATGCAGTGTTAGCACTGGCGTGGCCCATGGACCATTGGGCGGTAGGCTCAGAGCACTGAAGGACGCTCTTCTCCGTACAGCCATGGCCATGTAAGGTACAAATCCCGCACTCATCTCTAAGTGATGCCTGAACTCCACCGTTAGTTTTATAGTATTTTGTCGATCATGCTTTTTGTGACCAACATTGCAAAAAACAAAACAAATTCCCAACTAACACTGAGCGTTTGACGAGGTAAAAGGGCCATTCTTGGTGCCATGCCCTCCTCCCCCATCCCAGTGCCCCTCAAATTGAACACAGCCAGGCTCCCTCGTGCCTTCTGCTTCCATCCGCCCAGCTCCACAGCTGTCCTTCCTATTCCTGTACTCTAGTGTCCTGGCCTGTGATTAGTAATTCACACCAAGGTGGTAATGGGTGATAAAAAATTGATAGCAATTCCAAGTGTTAATGGTCATTCAAATCAACTAACCAGCAGCAATATACTAGCTAATTCCCTTGCAGTCTATCAGACTTTTAGCCCAAAGGAATAGAGCGGTGAACATTACAGGCTGGCCAATAACTCAGTTTCACTGACCGAGCACCGGCATATGGCTGCCGCATATATAACCATTGCCCATGGTGTTTACCAGGAGACAGCTTTCCCCATCTCAGTATACTCTCAGTGAAAACCTGACTTGTGTCTTTTATTTTCCTGGATTTCTTTCTTCTTTTTTTTTTCCTTTTTAGGGCTGCACCCACCTCATATGGAGGTTCCCAGGCTAGGGGTCCAATCAGAGTTGCAGCTGCTGGCCTACACCACAGCCACAGCAACGCGGGATCCTCAACCCACTGAGCAGGGCCAGGGATCGAACCTTCATCCTAATGGATGCTAGTCAGATTTGTTAACCACTGAGTGATGACAGGAACTCCTATTTTTGCGGATTTTTATTTTTTTTTTTGCTTTTAAGGACTGCACCCGCAGCATATGAAAGTTCCCAGGCAAGGGGTCGAATTGGAGCTGCAGCCGCCAGCCTACGCCACAGCCACAGCAACACGAGATCCCAGGCGCATCTGCAACCTACACCACAGCTCATGGCAAAGCCAGCTCCTTAACCCACTGAGCGAGGCCAGGGATCCAACCCATATCCTCATGGATACTAGTTAGATACGTCTCCACTGTACCACAGTGGGAACTCCCACATGGTTTCTTGGCTGAGCCTTGATCAGCCAAGAAAGCTCCATTGAATGACATTCTAGGACCTTCCATCTCCAGTATCTTATGACTCTGCAGCCCGTAGATAGTACGCTCACCTCCTCTTTGGTAGTTTCAGCGCCAGGTACAGATCTTTCTCATCCTTCCTCTGGGCACATTGCAGGCCTATGCTCCCCTGGGTCCTTGGAGTTAGGCGTGGCCAGTGACGTGCAAGCAAAAGTGACCTGGGAAAATCCTAGGTAGAAATGTTAAAGAGCCATATGTGGTTTCCCAGCTCCGAGCTGGCCACAGTGGCCAACACAATCTCAAACAGTGGAATACTGGGTCCAGATGTGAGATTAATGGGGAGCACAGCACTCAGACATCCTGTGACGGACAAGGAAAGCGATGAACCCATTAACCAGCTCAACAAAATACATCTTTGCCACTGAGATTGAGGAGTGTTTGTCAGCACACCCCTGCCCGGTACAACTCCTAGACGCATACAACCAACGCACGTCACCAAAGACACTTGAGTCTGTCATTTGGTCCATGGCAATAGAATTGATGCTGAAGAAATGTTTTAAAACATCCCAACCTTCCAGCTGATGGTCTCCACGTCATTCACTCTGTGCTTTGTTTATCCCATCTCTGAGATGGAACTGACCTCACTCCTGGAACTGCAAGAGCCGGAGGCTAATCAGAAGATGACAAAGCGCTTGATGCCGGTAAGAGCTCTCCAGATGCTAAATAACAGAGTGGGCTGGCACCAGCTCCTGGCCCTGGCAAGAACACACAGGGAAAGCCACTGCCAGTCCCTCCCTCCAGCCTTCCTCCACCATTCACTGAAAAAATCCAGGCTACGGAGGAAAGTGTTAGGGCTTTCATGCTGCAGTGGTGAAAACATCTGTGATTAAATCCTTACAGATCCTACCTTGTTTCTTCTGCCTCTCAGGAGGGAACTGATTTTTCTGCAGTCTGAGTCAGGGTAGCAGACGCAGCAGTGAGCTCCTTCTGTATCTTTTGCCCTGCGCAACTCTCAGCCGTCTTGGATGCCGATCTCGAGCCGGCTCCCACCGTCATCCCAGCTGCCACACACACTCACACCACACACTGCTACTCACACATTCCCGTGGCACTTATGCATACTCAAACCACACTCACATACACCACACGCACCACCCTTACACACACCCCGTTGACTTAAAAAAAAATGTACAATGTGAGAGTCGTGACTTAAGTTTTATTAGGGGCAAAATGAGGCAGCATCTCAAGTAACCCTGAGAAAACTGCTCGGAGGCGGCGAGGGGGGAGCCAGAAATACAGGAGTTTTGCAACAAAGGGCAGGTAGTCAGAACAAAAGATTACTATTAATAAAAGAAAGCTAGAGATCTCCAGTTAAAGAATTTAACACCCTGTTTTATGAATGGGAAGGTGCAAGGGTCTGGCCCACTGAGATCATTCCTTTGCAATGCATCTTGCCTCTCTGGGGCCAGTATCCTGTGTTCTCGCATCCTGAGGGCTCACTATCAAGAGTGGCTGCAATCTGATGGCTGCTAGATGGCAGGTGTTCTTTGTTTCCTTCCTGAGTCCCCTCAAGGCTCACCTGCCTCAGAGGTGGCCACAGTCCCTGATGACTTAGGGCAGCCTTTGTTTACTGATAGGGCAGACAGTATTTTATTTCTCACAACACACACTCCCACACACAACACACATACATGCCTTTGCTCACACTCTCAGGGCCACATATATCACACTCAAACACCACACCCACACACACCCACACAACACCAGCAGGGCTATCGAAGGGCAGAAGGAGTGCAGAGATCACACTGGTGCCTGGGGCAGAAAAGCTGTGGGCGAGGAGAGTGAGCCTCTTGATCTGGGTGGGGCGAGGCATTCTGTGCTGCTATAAAGAAGCAAACTCAAGGCCCACGGCACCCACCTCACCTCCATCTCCCTCCACTTGTTGTCATAGAGAAGGCCTGATGTTTGGATGAAGGAGTCTGAGACTTCTGCCAAAACCATCTGCATGATCTTGAACAAGTCACTTACATTTTTTTTCTTTTTGGGGACCGTGGGGGATGCTTAGGGCCGTACCTGCAGCATATAGAAGTTCCCAGGCTAGGAGTTGCCGTTGTGGCTCAGTGGTTAACGAATCCGACTAGGAACCATGAAGTTGCCTTGGTTGCTGTGAGCTGTGGTGTAGTTCGCAGACGTGGCTTGTATCCTGCGTTGCTGTGGCTGTGACTGTGGCCAGCAGCTGTAGCTCCGATTCGACCCCTAGCCTGGGAACCTCCATATGCTGCAAGTGCAGCCCTAAAAAAGACAAAAAAAAAAAAATCTCCTTGTGGATATAACCATCACTATTAACCAAAACTGTGATCTGTCCTCGGCCCCTTCCAAGCCCTCACGCCCTTTTTTCTCTTGGTTCATTTTTGCTTTATAGTTACCCTGGAGTTCATTTTAGTCTGATTCTCCCTAAGGAAGAGTGCTCCTGAGCTGTGTCCTGGCCTCCCCTCCGGACGTTCTCCTTGACCGAGGGTGAGGCAGAGAAGGGGACCAGCAGTGCTTTCAAAGGCAGCCTGGAGGGGAGTGAAGCTCTTTCCCGGCTCTGAATAGCATCCAGGTAGCCCTGCAGGTGGAAGGTGCAGCGCCTGGAGAGGGAGGGCGGATGATGGACAGGGGAAGTTTAGGGAGGAAAACCGTGAGGCTGTCTCCTGGGAAACGGGCCTGTTACCTCCTCCTCCTAGTTACTCTCCATTGTTCACCACTGAATGCCTCATTTTCTTGGTGGAGGGGCCCTGTGCTCTCCCGGCCCCGCCCGCACCTCCCCGGGGCCCCGCCCACCGCTCCCCTCCCCTCCCTGCACTTAGCTCTTACCTCTGGGCAGCAGCAATCAGATCACACTTTCAGGACAAGCTCAAATGTGCTTAACAGACCTCAAAAAAGAGAAGGAAAGGGAGCCAGCATTCCCCAGGCAAGTCTGAATTCCGAAGCACTTGCTATGCACCTAGAAAAACCTCAGGATCCCTTTTATAGTCCTTGCACAGGACCGTTGGTGGCGCTCAGGGTCAGAGTGAACAAGGCGGAGGTGCAAACTTTGGAATTCTTCCCATAAGACCCTGTCCTTCAATTCTAGGATAAAGCTTCCCCTTCAATTCTAGGGTAGGCCTCTCCCTTCGATTCTAGGGTAGAGCGCCCCCCACCCCGCTTCAATTCTAGGATAGTTCCCCCCACTTCAGTTCTAAGAGAGACCTCCCCGTCCTGCCATGACACTAGTGGTCTGCCTTAGGGTGGGTTAATGAACCGATCTGAGCACCCGGTCCCTCACAAGAGGTGGAGTGCTCTCTCACCTGATGGCTCTCAGGAGAGCAGGGAGCCACCTGGAATTTCATGCGACATTTGCGTTTGTTTAGGCATTTAAATTGGGGGAGACTAGGCGTGGCCTCACTGAATTCAGTACCCTGGGAAGTCTCAGCACTGGAGGGACGTCCATACACAGCAATGGGATGAGGGATGGGAGGCCAGTCGGCGATGAACTCTGACTTGTACCCCAGGAACTCAGCAAAGGGAGACTCTAAGAAGAATCTCTTTCAGGGAGGACCAGCAGAAGCCGAGCAAAGGGTGCAGCGTGGATGCAGAGCGGCCTCAGGGTAGCAGAGACCCAGGCAGACAGGGAAGCTCCCTCTGTCCAGGGCATCAGCAGTATTAAAACCTAGTGTCTCCTCAACACTTTGGTAGAGACAAGGCTGTAGAAGTCCCAGGCCATTTTCTTCCAAGGCGCACAGGAAAACTACATTTCCCAGGCTTCCTTGAAGTTAGGGGGGGTCTACTTTCTGGCCAGTGGGATGTGGGGATGGATTCAAGGTTTTCTTAGGTCTGGCCCTTATAGCTTCTTCCTGTTTCTTGGAATTGGGGATGCATGGGTGCAGGTGATATCATGTAGAAATAAACTTTTGTTGGGTTAAGCCAGAGAGGTTTGAATGTTTATTTGTTGTCATTGATATGCCTAGACTTTTCTGAGTAATACAGATCTTCAGCCGTCAAGTGTAAGACAGTAAAACTATTTCTAAATGCTGTTGACCAGTGAAAATAAAGTGCCTAGTATCCAGCTAGGATGAGATCATGCTGGTCTCAGGACTGGTCAGGGTTGCTGTGGCAGGAACTGATGAACTGTCCCAACCCATCTGGGTCTACTCCAGAATGTGGTTGCGTACTTTATATTAAAAATATCTTAGGAGTTCCCGTCGTGGCTCTGTGGTTAACGAATCCGACTAGGAACCATGAGGTTGTGGGTTCGATCCCTGGCCTCGCTCAGTGGGTTAAGGATCCGGCGTTGCCGTGAGCTGTGGTGTAGGTTGCAGACGCAGCTCGGATCCCACGTTGCTGTGGCTGTGGTGAAGGCCGGCGGCTACAGCTCCTGTTAGACCCCTAGCCTGGGAACCTCCATATGCAACAGGTGCGGCTCTAGATAAAGGCAAAAAGACAAAATAAATAAATAAATAAATAAATAAACAAATATATCTTAGAAGGAGTTCTCGTTGTGGCACAGAGGAAACGAATCTGACTAGGAACCATGAGGTTGTGGGTTAGATCCCTGGCCTCGCTCAGTGGGTTAAGGATCCGGCATTGCCGTGAGCCGTGGTGTAGGTCGCAGACGTGGCTCAGATCCCGTGTTGCTGTGGCTGTGGCGAAGGCCGGCAGCTACAGTCCTGATTAGACCCCTAGCCTGGGAACCTCCATATGCCACGGGTGTGGCTCTAAAGGGACAAAAGATTAAAAAAAAAAAATCTTAGAAGTGAGAGGTGATTCCCTTCCAGAGCAGAGGAGGAAGATGGCACCTTTGAAGGAATTCTGTAGACCACTGATAAAGAGAGCAGACTTTGGGGAATTCTCTTGTGATGTAGCAGATTAAGGATTCAGCATTGGCACTGCAGCAGCTCAGGTCACTGCTATGACACAGGTTCCGTCCCTGGCCTGGGAACTTCCACATGCCCTGGGCATGGCAGAAAAAAAAAAGAGACAGAGTTCCCGTTTTGGCTCAGAACGTTTGATCCCTGGCCTTGCTCAGTGGGTTACTTATCCAGTGTTGCTGTAAGATGTGGCTTGGATCTGATGCTGCCATGGCTGTGGCATAGGCCTCAGCTGCAGCTTCCGTTTGACCCTCAGCCCAGGAACTTCCATATGCCATAGGTGAGGCCATTTAAAAAAAAAAAAAGGAAAACAAAATTTTTAATGTTAAGCTGCCTAAGTTATATTCTAGCTGCAACACTTACTAGCTGTATGACCTGGGCAAGTTGCTAAACCTCCTGTTCTTCATTTTTCTCACCTCCACTTCATAAAGTTATTGTATCAGTAAGTAATTTGGGGGTGACAAACCATCTCAGAACTCCGTAGCTTAAACCGTGTAAGTATTTATTGTTGCTCACGGGGCTGGGGCTGGTTGGGTAGATCTGGTCTCACGACCGCATCGGTGGTCAGGAAACTGTCTCTGCTGGTCTTAGATGAGTTAACTCATGTTCTGGGTTGACTGATACCATGCTTGTCTAGTTGGTCTCAGCTGAAACAACTGGGCTGGAGGCTTATTCAGGTGGAAGAGGCTTGTTTACATGACGATGACAGGATTCCAAGAGACAGACACGTGGAAGGCTCAGGATTAGCATGACTTCACACCTACCAGATCTTTCTGGTCAAAGATGCAAGTGATGGGAAAATAGACTCAATCTATTTTGGGGAGAAAAGTCGTATTGCAACGTGAGAGGATACGAGAAATTCGTTAACAGGGGTCATCAGTGCAATCAATCTCCTTAGTTACTGTGAGAATTAAATGTGTTAATATATGTAAAATACTAGAATTATCTTTGAGATCTAGCATATAGTAAATGTCCAACACACACACAAAATTGTTATCTCACTACCTTTTTCTTTGTAAACTCTTCACTGGTAGAAATACTGAATACTTATCATATGCACAGTGTTAAATAAAATCACTAATCATTTTGCACCATTTTCTGTTTTTCTTTCCTGTTCTTTTTTTTTTTTTTTTTTTAGGGCTACACCCTTGGCATATGGAAGTTCCCAGGCTAGGGGTCAAATCAGAGCTGGAACTAGAGCTGCCAGACTATGCCACAACCACAGCAACGTCAGATTCGAGCTGTGTTTGCAAGCTATACCACAGCTCATAGCAATGTCAGGGTCTTTAACCTACTGAGTGGGGCCAGGGATTGAACCTGTATCCTCATGGATACTGGTCAGGTTCATTACCGCTGAGCCACGATGGGAAATTCTGCACCATTTTCTTATTTAAGGCTCACAACCATCCTAAGACATAGATTTTAGAATTCTTTATTTTAGACATGATGAAACTAAGGCTTTGAGAGGTTAAATAACTTGCCCATATTACCAGGCAGAACCAGGATCTCATTGAAGCCATGCCCTTAGTCACTAAATAAATAGCTTCTGTAGACATGGAAAGAACTTCACTTCTTACCAGTGGATGAGAAGAGCTACCCCAGACTTCAGAGCAATCTGCTTCTCTCTTTTGCCATCTTGGTTGATTGTGGCCTAGGGGCTATAAGCACTCAGCCATGGGAAGAAGGTGAGAAATGGGAGAGGTGTCCAGAATGATAATGCGACCCAAGTCCTCTTGTCACCTATAATCAACAGCCACGCATTTGGGCACTGAGGCTGGGTGGTTGCCAGGAAACTCCAGGTGCTTCCCCCACTCTTGGACTTCTCAGCATCTCAGAAATTTGCCAGAGAGATGGGTGCCCAGAAGTCAGGGCAAAACATCAGCATACTTCTTTCCCCAACAGTAGGGCATTTCAATAATTGAAAGTTAAGCTCTTAAACCCTTTGGGTCAAGGACTTGGGTCCATGGCTGGGCTAAGCATGCGCTTAGAGCTCTGTGCCTGGCCACCTCTCTGTGGTACTAAGGTGAGCTCATGCTTCACCTGTCCTATCTGCTCACAGCAAGATTGACTGGTGTCTCCAGCTCCAGGATGGACCTCTTCTAGGATAAAGACAGGCATATATAAGGGACATTTGCGCAACCCTCTGAGTGTGTTTGAAGGCAGATTTTGTTGTCTAAGCACATCAGCATGAGTTAACTAAGCCCGAGGCCTCTTTGCCTAAGTTGTCTCATTCATAACCTATCTTTTCTCTACCATGTTGGCTTGGAATATACTGCGTGGCCTCATTGCTACTTGTTTAGAAGAACTGGAGGCCTGCCCTAAAGTCCCCAACCTTGCCTAAACTCATAAATCCAGTGATGCTCTTGCTATTGGATTCTCCTTCCCCTACCCTCAAGGTGTAATTCTTCTCAAGGGTTAAACCCAGGCGGATGAGATAAATACTGAAGCCATACCTGGGTCCAGTAGAAAATGGCGCTATGACGAGCTAGCAAAATCTGCTGGGAAAACAGGGGTTAGAGAGACAATACGAGTTACAGTTATTGCTATCTCAGACCTAGAACAAGGATGCCATCAACTGCTGGGGTTCTGAAATTGCATTGCTGAACTGCCTGCTTGAGTTTGCTGGCCTTTGAAGACTGTGCATTGAACTATTCAGATGGCCTCACCCTCCATAGGGCGCAGCCCCAGATGTCGGGTTAATTTTCCCAGCTGCCATATCACTCAGTCCCATCTTGCTTTTGCTTCTCAATGGTGCAGATTACTCCCAGACAAAGGACAGTTCAGAGCGGAAGTCTATTGAGTTATGGCCAAACGCAAGGTCTTTGCTAACTTAATTATAGTGTTTGATCGCCTCAGGGATTGCCCTTGTTCTCTCTAACTCTGTGAATCTTCTCATTGGTGATAAGGATTGAAACCAGAGATAAGAAATTTTTTCCTCTTAAAAAGAAGAAGGAAAAGAGAAGAACCAAGAAGGAGCATGAGTTGTTCCCCTGGCGGCTCAGTGAGTTAGCAGAGTTGTCACTGCTGTGGCTTGGGTCGTAGCTGTGGGCTCAGGTTCAGTCCCTGGCCCAGGAACTTCTGCATGCTATAGGTGCAGCCAAAAAAAAGAAAAAAAAATGAGGCTCATGTATAGGCTGAATTTTGTCATTTGTTCTAAATACCCACTATATGACCTTAGGAAACGTACTTAACTCCTCCACGCCTCAGGTGTCTCATCTGTAAAAACGAGGATAATAACAGTTTCTCCCACAAAGTGTTGTTATGAGGATTAAATGAAAATGTTTGTGTAAAACACTCAGACCCTGGCTGGAGTATAATCACAACTCAATAATTCATTTAGTCCTTGGCAGATGCCGTGCTAAGGACTTTAATACATTATTTCATGCAATCTGACTGGGATGAGCTGGGAGAGTCTTCGTTTCCTTGTGGGAAAGGTGGGGCCCAGAGGGGTAAAGTCAGGGTGAAGTCTGGTGAGGTCAAGGTGACACAGACCAAAACAAACTACAGAAATGCCTCTGGAACAGTTCTCCCAATTCAGAAGAAGAGTTGGAGGGGACTGGAAGTTTGACCTGAGATGCAGTCCCATTAGCTGTTCAGTCTTGGCCAGCTCTCCTGGAAGTAAGAAGGTTCCAGAAGTAAGAGTGTGTAGAACAGCTCTGGCCTTCCCATCGCCCGGCAGGGCTTCTCCAGCACTGCACCTCCTCCAGTTGGCCACCGACAAACAGTCCCTATGCTTCTCGAATCTTCTTTGCTCCTGCCCAGACTCCACTGGCTACAAAGAGAACTCTTATTCCCCAAGAGAAGAAGACACAGCAGCTCAGAGAGGCCACTCCTTAGCCCCCTAATTCTTCTTTCTAGTTCTCCAGCCATATCAACCCCCAGAATCTGGGATGCTGAGCCAGTGGAGACGGATGCCGCTAATGTTTAGAGGATTTATTTAAAGTGAATGTTACATGGAAAGGCAATGATAAAGTACAAGATGCCTGCCTAATTAGCAGAAACTTAGAATAAAGTAGGGAGGTTCGCTCTGGAGAAGCTGCTTTCAAACCCCAGATCACAGTCCGGGAGTGGGGGGGCAGCCCAAGCCTTGCTCCTCCCCGCTCTTCCTTCTGCAGGAATTTGCTTGCCACCCTCCCTCCTAAGCCAGCTTTCAGAAACCTGGGATCTCTATCTTCCCCACAGGAAAGGAATTTATTAAAACGTTCACTGCATCCTGAATTGAGAAATCAGCTGCCCAGAATCCGTGATCAATATGTTGTCTCTAGGTGACGAAGTGTTTCCTTGAAACCTGTCCCTCACGTTCCCTTCACGGTTCAGAGCTCCCGAGATCCAGGCTAGATACAGCGGTGGGGGGGTTCTGACCTCATCCTCTCACCCACGGAGGCCTCCAGGATCCACAGCCCCCAGCACAGGCTCTGATGTGGCCCCAGCCTACCCGTGACTCAGCCCTTTGCATATGAGACCAAGTAAATGGAAGGTTCCAACAGTGGCAGGGCTTGGTCCTGGATCCTTGGTTGGTCGGGACGCCCTGGGGGTGTCTGTCTCTGTTCATTCCAAGCCCATGTCTGACAGAGATGCTAGTGGAGGTCCATGCCCTGTGTCACTGAAATTCCCCAGCCAACCTCTTCTCTCTGCTCGTGCTTTGGAGGACATGCACTGCTGAGAAGGCACACTGTTCCCTCCCTTTTTTCCTTCTAATCTTCACGGGTGTGGGCTGCCCTCTGGCCAGGGGACCTGCACTCCCACCCACTCCTACGCTCTCCAGCCTCCTCTACCAACGTTGTCTGTCTCTGTGATGTGACAGAAATGGCCACGTTGCTGTTTTTTCTGATGCCGGGGAACTCATTGATCTGGCAACCTTCTGGGGTGCTGAGAAGCCAAGAGTGGGGGAAGCACCTGGAGTTCGCTTGACCACCCAGTCCCAGCGCTTAAATGTGTGGCTGTTGGCTTGTAGGTGATGAGGCCTTCGGTCGCATTAGCATTCTGGACACTTCTCTCATTTCTCACCTTCTTCCAGTGGCTGAGTTTTTATAGCCCCTGGGCTGTGGTCAATCAAACGGGCAAAAGAGGTGCTAAGAGGGTTGAGGGTCAGAAGACAGGGTCACAAAGCCAGCCGTGGAGTGACGTCTGACAGGTCATTGGCTGCGCCAGCTCTAGACAGAGCTAGGAACTGCGAGTTTGAGCAATTTCTCCTGCCTGTGCTTGGCATGCACGTGTGTGGATGTTATGTGCGTGCACACATGTGTATGTTTGGGAGGGGGTTGATGTCCACATTTCTAGATCCTGAACTATAAGTCAAGTGCAAAAAAGAACCTAAGGTTTGCTGTCTTGGTCAGATATGGATGCTTTCCAGACTAGTCCTAAAGCTTCGTGGCTTCAAACAGGTATGGCTTACTTTCGTGTCCACCTCTGCAATTTGCCTGGGGCTTGGCTGATCTAGGCTGGAAAATCTCTGATCCACGTGTCTGTCATTCTCCTTGAACCAGTTTGCTAGTTAGGACATGTTCTCGTGGGGACAGCCGAGGCACAAGAGAGCAAGTGGAAACATGCAAGGCCCACGATGAAGCCATGACAACGGTGTGGAGGGGTGAAGAATCGGGGACCATGGTTCAACCCATCACAGCCATGTACATTACTTTTGCTCATTTCTCCCATGTCAAACCCAACAGAGATGAAACTGCTTAGCCCTTCTTTTCGGATCGTAGCCTGCATTCTGGGCTGCTGTCTTTTGTTTTCCCCATATGAGAGTGGGCTTCAGGAGCCTTGGGTTAAAGCGACACCTCTCAGGGGGCATCTGTACTCTTTAGCGGACGGTGCCTGCAGCTTGGGCCCATGGGATTGGGGCAGAGGCTGGCAAGGCACCTGGGTGGCTGAGCACTGGGGGAGGTGATGGGTGTTAGATTCTAGACCACGCTTGCTCCTAAGTAGCACCGCCCCCATAGGCAAGTGATTTTCTTTAATTTCAATCTTCTTTGATCCTGTGAATGGAGGATAAGGAAATCTCAATTTTCTCGATTGTCTCAGCCTCGGGGTCAAGAATTTAGTATTCCACCTCGTCTCTATTTCTTCCTATGTTGATTTTCAATACACTCTGCATTCCTTGAGCTAGAAATCTCTGCGGTCCTCTCGCATTGTGGGGTTTTGGGGTGACAGACAATCCCCCATCTTTGGCTGCCCAGGGTATCTCCTACAATGTGCATTTCACATGGAAAGAAGCAGAATCTCCCTTCTCTTCCATGAGCAAAAACAAAACAAAACAAAAACTAGGCACTTTTCCATCCTCCCTTGAAATAGAGTTAGCATAGGTCCTGGGGTTTTTTGTTTCTTCTTTCTTTCTTTTGGCCATACCTGTGACACATGGAAGCTCTTGGGCCAGGGATGGATTCTGAGTCCCAGCTACGCCCTACACCGCAGCTGAGGCAAGGCCGGATCCGTAACCCACTGCGCTAGGCTGGGGACAGAGCCTGTGCCTCAGCAGTGGCCCCAGCTGCTACAGAGACAACACCAGATCCTTAATCACTGCGGCACAGTGGGAACTCCTAGGTCCTGGGTATTGACACGTGCTTGGCCAATGGCCTGAGTTCAGCCCGGATCCCGTGTTGTGAGTTGCTGCACATAGAAAACAGGAAAGAAGCTGTCCTGGTAGCGAGAGCAGGAGGACTGGGGTCTCTCCGGGGACTGGGAAGACCACGGGGCCTGTGGGGCACCCAGTGTCCAGTGTGGCTGGGGGCGAGATGGAGGAAACAAAGCCGATGTCCTCAAGGGGGCAGCAGTCACGGAAACGACACATTGAAATACCTCGTCGGTGGAGGGTTACGCATAAGCTAGAGAGGCAGAAAACAGGAGGGAGAGGCTATCAGGATAACTTTTCTAGAAGAACTTGGAATGAGAGACGCATTTTGATATTTGACAGTTAAGCAAAGCGGGGTAATCCAGGCAAAGAGAATGGCATGAACAGAAGTACAATGCATTACAAAATGCATGTGTTACAGGAGGGGAGGGTTTGTGGAGGGCATGCGGCACTTGGAAACCGCAGCAGTTGTTGTCGTTGTTGCGTGTGTGTGTGTGTGTGTGTGTGTGTGTGTTTAACCTTTGTGCTAGTCGGCTCTGGCTGCCCAACAAAATACCACGTTGTGGCATGGCTTAAACAACAGGAATCTGTTGGAGGCTGGCAGTCAGTTTCGGGTGAAGCCTCTCTTCCTGGCTCAAAGGCAGTCCATCCATCACAACGGTTTCTGGAAGTCTCGAGAACAACTAATCTTTCAGTTCTGGCAGTTGTTCCTCTAGACAACCGACTCGATGCGTTGGGCCCCCATTTTAGTCTAGACTCCAAACCCAAACCACACCCTTTCTCAAATTAAAACCCAGGAAGGGGTGTTTTGAGTTGAGGGGCTGCCATCCTGTGGAGGGATCCAGAGTGAGATGTGGTGCCCAGTCCAGACCATGCGCCACCGGCCTGCCCTGCATCTTTGCGCCAATCAGCAGATCACCCTCCTCCTCCCCAAAGGCTCTCTGGGCTGCAGATAATAAAATATGAGAAACAAACCCTACCTCGTGGCTTTGCCTACGATCAAATAAGATGAGGCACGAGCAACGGTGCTGGCAAGTGCAAAGCTCAGTCCTGGAGAGCATCCGAGAGACCAAGGAGAAAGAGCAGCGGCCCTGAAGATGCCTGGCGCCCCACGGAAAGGCAGCCCCGGTTAGTGCAGCCTTGTTGGTGCCACAGGGGAGGCGTCTGGAAGCCCTTCATTGCTAATTACCCTTAGATAATGAATGAATACAATGGTAAATGTTATTAGAATAATTCACTGTTCATCAAGAACAAGGGACAATTAGAATAATCCCCTATTAGTATTCACATGTCCCCTTGCCGAAGACGCTCCCACCACCTTCAGCTCCCAGGGCTCGCATTTCGGGAGCAGGGTGCCCCTCTCCAGCACCAGGCTGCATCCAGCAGGGTTATTAGGCAGGGGAAGTTATTGGCTGTGTAATTAACTATGTAATTAACTCAGAGCGCTGAATGCAGTCAGCACCTAATCTAATAGAAATGTGTAATTAAATTGCGTCTTTAATCCCTGGGAAAAAATCCCTGGATTTGGGTGTGGGAATCAACCTGGCAGGGTGCCCCCAGGTCTCCATTATCTCCAATTAGACAATTAATTGATATTCAAGTTACCTTTCTCGTTCAATCCTAATTGAATCTCTCCCTCCTCCCCAGGAGGTGTAATGTGTTTATAAATATGCTCTTCTCCACTCGCCGCCTGGAGAACCCACGGCAAAGCGGTCGTCACCTGCTCCCAACAGCCACTTACCCGGGTATTAGATGCCGGCAAGTGTCCCCTTTAAGAGACTGATTGGTGCTTTGCTTTCTCCTTGGTGTCTTTTGTGTCTGAACAGGGCTCACCAGCTGGAGAGCAGGTGAATCGGTGACTAATGAATTTTACCTCCTTAATGCACCCAAGTCAGGAGGTTGTTGCCAACATCCCCGTCTTGGTTTCTTAGCCCTCCTTGTGCTGGGCCTGATTCTGATGCATTCTTCCTAAACCCCCTCCTCCCTGCAGCTCCATCTCCAGCATCCTACTGAGGGCTTCTCAATGTCCTCCTCAGATCTAGGTCTGGGAGAGCCAGCAGCGTGGGGTACTTGGTCAGGTCCATGCTCTCTCTACAAAGACAAGGCTCACAATCCTAGGACCCAAACAGCCTCCCCCAGGCTTGACTTTCCCTTGGGGTGCAGGGGAGAGAGAGGGGCTGGGAGGGGAGAGACCCCCCCCCGCCATGGAGATGGAGGTGGGGGGCAGACAAGGGTGAAAAGGACAGAAAGACACCAGGAAGCAGCACGGCGGCGGCAGGAGAGGAGGAGAGTGTAGGGAGAAGGATGAAACCAGCTGGAGAGACGGGAAGGTAGAGAGAAATGAGAGAGAAAGGAGGGGGATGGGAGAGGAGTTGAGAAGTTGGGGAGAGGCGCCCGTGTTTAATAGAGCTGTCCTCAAGGACGCAGAGCTAACCAGCGAGCCAGCATCAGCAGCCACTCCGGAAAAGGCTTGACTATCAAACAGAGGCTCTGACGGGAGCGGAAGCCTCAATTGCACTCCACTCCTGATAGCCTAATCTGAAATGAGAATCTCGGGGGAGGCGTAGCCATTCTCCAAAAGCCTTCTTTTTTTAAGAAAAAAAAAAAAAGCAAAAAAATAAAAAACTTCCCCCATCCCTTCTGCCTTCAGAAGTTTAACAAAAGTGCATCCATTCAGAGACATCACTTATCTCCAGTGGCAATCAGCTTAAATATGTCCCATTATCAAGCTGCCTGCTACTGTACATCAGCGGGTGTTGTACCAACACAGAGTCGAGTGCGGATAACACACTAGTAATTGCTTGTCTGCTTAAAGGAACTTCAGTTCCGGGGGAGGGGAGAGGAAGAGCCAAAGCCAGTGACACAAAGCATGCACCGGGGGGAGGGAGCAGAGCCTGTGCCAGGAGCCACAAGCCAGCTCTGTGCTGGGGAGGCGAAGTCCCAGGGAGACTGAGCTCCGGAGACTGGGGACAATGAGGCCTGGCCAGAAGGGTCCTTTCTGGGCACTGCTAAGAACTGGCAACAGAAGACCGGCTGACTGGGAAGGATTGCAGATGGAAATCTGCTCTTATTCAATGTCGGGGTCCTGTTGGGGGATTTAAGGGGTAGAGATTGGGATGTCAGGAACTCTTGGCACCGCCAAGGTCCCTCTTCTTACTTGTACTGTTGAGAACGTCAGCATTACTTACTGGTATTTCATTCATCCAATGACCTTTTTCTTACCATCGTTAAAAAAAAGAAAATGGTACCCTTGTCAGGGCTGCTTAAGTCTCCAGTCATCGATGTATGTATTTGATTTTCATTGCAGAACCGTGTCTGTGCTTTCTTCTTATACAGCCTCACTCGGGGCTGGAGGTATAGCGAGGCCTCAGTATAAATGGATGAATGGAGAAATGTGCGCATCAAGGTAAAAGCGACTTAGTTTTTAAAGGCTAGCTGGGGCCTGGTTCTCATTGGATCCTCATAAAAACGACCTAAGGAAGCTGAGATTCGGAGTGTGGAGCATGCGCCCAAGGCCACGGACCCAGGAGGAGGTGAAGTTGCCGTTCGGCCCCCAGCACAGCGCAACCCCTGTGCAATGCCAAGTCCACGTCCACCTAGGGAGCAGTGCGGGAAGAGGGAGCTCATTTCCAGGTTCCTGGGTGACCTGGACAGATCTTTTTCTATTCGCGTCCTGATCTGTAAAATCGGAAACCATTTCCGGTTTCTGGCTGAAGTTTCAAGCCACTGGTGCAGGCAGTGGGAGGAAGCCTGACACGGGGTGTTTCTGCTCTCCATCTCCTTCTCCCTAGTGATGAAGGGCTTGATTCTGCAGGTGGCGTTGCGGTGCATGCGGGGAGCTCACGGGATGAGGAGAAAGGTCCCCTCCCCTGTTTTAGTGCTTTCTTCCACTAATAAATTGGGAGACCTTGGGCAGGTCTTTGAACCCCCGCTTTCAGCTTCCTTATGTGTAAAGCAGAGATAATAATATCTGCTTTCCCAACTCTGCAGGATTATTCTGAGGGTCAAATAATGTAATGCACAGGATAACGCTCTCGAGTACACAGAAGCTTTTCATTTTTGTCTTTCTCGGTGTATTTATGTTCATTAGGTTTAAGGGCTCAAACGAAGGAGGAACTGCCTCTAAAAACAGGAGAAGGACTCTGTGTCTTAGCCGACTCTGTTTACAGTGCGTCCTTAAGGATTACCATTTGTTTGTTTTAAGGAAAAAATCGGGATCTCCATAAAGATATTCATGACTTTCAGGACATGAAAATGCACTTTGGCTGTCACAAGTTTGTTTGAATTTCACTCCGGGGAACCCAGCTCAGTAAACACTTTCATGTGGAGGCAGCACCCTTCATCAAGCCAGTGAATCTTAACCTAACCCCACAATAAAAAGTATAAATAGAATCCTGATTAAATAATTGTTATTTTCCTGCCGAGCATCTCAGTTGGGGCTCAGTCTTAACTGTAATATGTTATGCAAATGTTCAATAGAGCATGATATGTCTCCTCGGCAACAGACGGTGTCTTTGATTACCCCAGCACAGGGCTGGGAATCAAAGACTTGGGTTCTAGTCACTGTTCTGCCAGGGACTCACTGAATGACACTGAGAAATTCACTTAATCTTCCAGAGCCTCAAAGTCCTTGCGTCGTACCAAGGCGATCGAGGCTTTGCACGCATTGCCTTGCCCCTCCCTCAAGCATAGAGTCCATGTTTTTTTTTTAATTTACTTTTTATAACAATGAATTTTATTTCAATTATACGTGTACAAAGATAACCACAAGTCAATTTGATAGATTTTGTGTCCCAAACCCACAGTGTATTCCCCCACCCCCCAGATTGTCTTATTTGAAAAACCAGGGTTTTCCAAAGACTGTGAGTCATTGCCTCTTCTTCAAAGAAGTTCATTGTGTCTTCTTAGTTTCCACATGTAAGCGGTTGGAGTTCATGTTTTTGAAAACATCTACTCATCTGCATTCATTACACGATGATTAATTCATTTCCCCAAGTCTAAAAAATCAAAGGCATTTGTAACTGGTAGCCAGAGATTCTGATCAGACTTATATAATCAGAGTTAACACACTGAGCTGAGAGCATTTCGACGGAAAGCAAAGAAGTGTGACATTTTTGTTGGTCATGTAGACTCATGATAGGTAGATGGGGGGAAGTATTATTTCTTTTTATACCAATGAATTTTATTTCAGTTATATGTGTACAAAGATCATCACAATTCAATGTGATAGATTTTGTGTCCCAAACCCACAGTGCATCCCCCCCCCAGATTGTCTTATTTGAAAAACCAAGGTTTTTCCAAAGACTGTGAGTCATTGCCTCTTCTTCAAAGAAGTTCATTGTGTCTCTTTAGTTTCCACATGTAAGCAGTAGCATTGGGTGTTGCTGTCTAATTGTCTGGCTGGTTTCACTTCGCATGATAATTTCTAGGTCCATCCATGTTGCTGTAAATGCTGTTATTTCATTCCTTTTAATGGCTGAGTAATATTCCATTGTGTGTATGTACCATATCTTCCCTATCCACTCCTCTGTCCATGGGCATTTAGGTTGTTTCCATGACCTGGCCGGGGGGAAGTATTACTAGGCTTTTTGAAATATTAACAGTAACACTTCAGGTCCCTTTACTACCTGTGCCCGATCCCAGAGGTTTGTACAAACAGGTAGGGAACCACCTAAGTACCCACTCACTGAGTTCCTGTCCAGCTCTGGGACTCGAACATGCTTTCATTCTGGGGGTTTAGGAAGGTGTGCAATCTAAGGATGTCCCTGACCTCAGGAAGCTTGCCTTCTAGTGAAAGGGGAGGCAGACGAAACAAAAAACAAACACAAAAGCCAGAATAACAGGTAAATAAACAAAATCGTAGGTAAACTATAAGGTGTATTAGAAGGCGATAGGGCCCTCAGAAAGAAGCAAAGCAGAGGAAGGCACTGAGGGCTGGTGGGCTAAGGCTGTAGTTGACGGTCAGGGTAACATTTGAGCAAAGACTCGAAGGAGGTGAGAAAGCGAGCCACACGCGCTTGGAAGAGAAACAGCATTTCAGGCTGAGACAGCAGTAAATGCAAAGGTCCTGGGGCGGGAACATGTCTGTGACGCTCAGAGACCAGCACGAAGGCGGGAGAGGCTGGCGCGGAGTGAAGCTGGCGGGCAGTCAGAGATAAGCTCAGAACGGGAAGGGGAGCAGGCCCTGCGGGACTCTGGGCCACTGTAAGAATTTGGCTCTTACTCTGAGTGAGCCAGGAGCCTCGGAAGGGTGGATGGGTACTTGGATGCAACAGGGTGTCACGGTCTGGCTTCAGTTTTGAGCGGATCATTTGTTTACAGAGAACAGACAGCAAACTGCAGAGAAACAGGGTGAAAACAGGAAGACCAGTGAGGCGGCTACTGCTGTGGTCAGTCCAGCGATGAGAGTGGCTTGAACAAAGGTGCTAACTTTGTTTGCTTTTTCTTTCTTTTTTTAAAATTACTTCATGAATTTTATTACAGTTATAGGTGTACAAAAATCATTACAATGAAATTTTATATCATTTCCATCCCAAACCTTCAGTGCATCCCCCACCCCCCAACTTGTCTCATTTTGAAACTGTAAGTTTTCCAAAGTCTGTGAGTCAGTATCTGTTCTGCAAAGAAGTGCATTGTGTCCTGTTTTTTTAGATTCCACATGTAAGCGGTAGCATTTGATGTTGGTGTCTCGTTGTCTGACTGGTTTCACTTCGCATGATAATTTCTAGGTCCATCCATGTTACTATAAATGCTGTTATTTCATTCCTTTTGATGACTGAGTAATATTCCATTGTGTGTACGTACCACATCTTCCCTATCCACTCCTCTGTCGATGGGCATTTAGATCATTTCCACGAAAAGGTGCTAACTTTGGAAGTGGTGAAAGTGATCAATTTCTGAAGATGGAGGCCTCAGGATTCACCAATGGACTTGGTGTGCAGTTAGGAGAAGGAAGAGCAGAAGTCAATATTTGGAGAGTATGTACTCTAATAAGGTGACTGCATTGACGTACATACCAGTGCATTTATTATATGATGTAAGACGTTGCAGAAGGTCCAGTGACTTACGATTCTGTGTAAATTTCACTTGACTGCTTGGGAAATCACTCAAAATAATCTGTGAGAATATACGAGGTCACAGGAATTCTGTGGAAGGATGATATGCTAGCTTCTACCCCACTTGGCAAAAAAAGGGGTGGAAACATCCTAGGGCAGCGGCAGTGTTCAGGTGAGGCGAGTGAGTCAGGGTTCAGCCCTCTGTCTCCAAACAGCCTGAGTTTGTCTTTTTTGTTTTAGAGCCGCACCCGCGGCATATGGAGGTTCCCAGGCTAGGAGTCGAATCAGAGCTGTAGCCACTGGCCTACGCTACAGCCACAGCAATGCCCAGATCTGAGCCGTGAATGTGACCTGTGTTAGCTCATGGCAACACCAGATCCTTAACCCACTGAGCGAGGCCAGGGATTTTGAACTTGCATCCTCATAGATGCTAGTCAGATTTGTTTCTGCTGAGCCATGATGGGAACTCCCGGACTGTGTTTGTTTAAACTGGAGGGGCATTTCCCGGCTCTAATTTCCCTTAGGATCACGTTGATTCCACAGATCCTAAATGTGCATGGAAAGTGAAATGATCCTGGAGTTTCTATCGTGGCTCAGCAGTAATGAACCCAACTAGTATCCATGAGGACACGGGGCTAATCCCTGGCCTCGATCAGTGGGCTAAAGATCTGGCATTGCCATGAGCTGTGGTGTAGGTCAAAGACATGGCTCAGATCTGGCGTTGCTGTGGCTGTGAGGCAGACCGGCAGGTGTAGCTCCTATTCGACCCCTAGCCTGGGAACTTCCATATGCTGTGGCTGGGGCCCTAAAAAGCAAAAAGACAAAATAAAAAAGAAGAAAGCACAATGACCCTGGAGACTTCTTTTAATGAGAAAGGCCGAGGAAAACTAGTTCCCCGTTTAAAGAAGAAAGACCCGGTTCTCAGCTCCCTACAGGACACACAGGGAAGAAACAGATTGAAAGTCAAATTATGATTCTGCCACCATGAAAGCTTTTTGGATAATGGCAGGATGTCATTCAGTAAAAGATTAGGTCAGACCTAATATTTATAAAGAGGGTTCTACAGAACAGTGGGTTCAAAGACTACTAGTAGGTGTATCTGAAAACAATTGTGTGGTATGGAGTTAGCTTTGTGGTTCAGGGGTTAACGAACCCAGCTAGGATCCATGATGGATGTGGGTTCAATCCCTGGCCTCACCCAGTGGGTTAAGGATCCTGGGTTGCTGTGAGCTGTGGTGTAGTTCGCAGATGTGGCTCAGATCTGGCGTTGCTGTGGCTGTGGTGTAAGTCGGTGGCTACAGCTCCGAGTGGATCCCTAGCCTGGGAACCTCTGCATGCCGATGGTGCGGTCCTAAAACAGCACACACAAAAAAAAAAAAGAAAAGAAAAAAATTGTATGGTATGCCTATAAATCTGAGAAACAAATTTGAGGCTGAACAAGATGAACTGGTTTTCTATGCTTTGGAGAGTCTTAAGATGTTAGTGCTTCCATCAGGTTAGTTAATACAAGGAGTTTGCGAAATACTTGGGGGCGAAGAAACCTATTCCTCCCCTTGAGTAATGACCTTGGTCCGATTCAGATTCCGGGAACAGTCATAGGACTACAACATAGTAATTCTCTTTAAAAGCAGACACATCAGCGTTCCCGCTGTGGTGCAGCGGGTTAGGAATCCAACTGCAGTGTCTGGTCGCCGTGGAGTCATGGGTTCAATCCTCAGCCCAGAACATTGGTTTAAGGGATCTGGTCTTGCCACAGCTGCGTGTGCGTAGGTCACAGCTGTGGCTGGGGTTCCATCCCAGGCCTGGGAACTTCTGTGTGCCTCGGGAGTGGCCATAAAATTAAAAAAAAAAAAAAAAAAAGGCAGGAATATCTTCTATCCAGAATGGATTGTTTGCTGTTCTTGCCTGAAGGGTAGTTGAATAGATAAGATAGTATTACTTTTAGACAGTTTCATGGGTCTTTCCATTTAGATTGAATTCAAATAATATTTGAGCTACAACGGCATGCCTGACCTTGAGGTCTGGGTTTTGTTTCGTTTTTTTAAGTTTTATTTGGCTGCACCTGCAGCATGCGAAAGTTCCCAGGCCAGAGAAATCCCCCCCGCACTTGAAACAGACTGAGTCTGTTCGGAGATGGAGGGCTGACCCCTGGCTGCACACCCCACTTGAGCTCTGCCTGGGACAACACAAAATATAAAAATCGAATCCTCAGATGCAAAGGATGACACCTGGCATCCGTAATCCTGATTTAAAGTGTTTGTGTTCATCGAAACTTTCACATTGGGTTGAATTTATATGAAGCGAATGATAAAAAATTTATATTCATAAATAAGTCTCTAGAACAAAATACCATTTTCTCTGTTTTGTGTGTTAAGACTCCACATTAAATTTTTTTTTCTTTTTTTGTCTTTTTAGGGCTGCACCCGTAGCATATGGAGGTTCCCAGGCTAGGGGTTGAATCAGAACTGTAGCCGCTGGCAATGCAGGATCTGAGCCGCATCTGCGACCTACACCACAGCTCATGGCAACACCGGATCCTTAACCCACTGAGCAAGGCCAGGGATAGAATCTGCATCCTCGTGGATACTAGCCAGAATTGTTTCCATGGAGCTACAATGGGAACTCCTCCACATCAAATTTTATTGGAGCAGAGAGTATTTCTTTTTTTTTGCTAAAAAAAAAAGTCAGGAAAACCATTGTCCTAGATCAGACTCTTTTTTTTCCCAATAACTGTGACTAAAAGGTGCCTTATGGAAAAGTAGGGGAGGGTGGCGATGGCCAAACCTGTGTCTAACAGCCCAGACGCCACGCGTGGAGGAGGAGGAGGTAAAAGGGCAGCTTCCTTCCCTCTCTGGTCCCTGAACCTTCTGGGAATCATCACTTTGTTCTCTGTGTACTGAAGGGTAGGATTTCATTTCTCCTGCTGTTTTTGCCCTAAACCTTATGACTCCGTATTTTACCAGTGCCGCTAATCAAGAGAAGAGGAAAAATGTGTCTAGTTGTTTACTTAACACACATTTACAGACACGTGCATGCACACAACTGCAGACCAAAGGCAGCCTAAATAGGCTTGTACGTGATAACACCCCTGATGCCATGGGAGTGCTGTGCAGAGGCAGGCACGGTTGTCTTAGTTCATGCACGACGCATGTCTGAAGTAAATACTGTTGCAGCAGGTTGTTTACTCCTAGAAAGTGATATTTACAGGTCTCGGTAGGTGAGCCTTTCTTCCTGGCTTTGCAGGGCTATACGCAGCGTGGAAGAACAAAGGCTGGATTTCCAGGCTCTGGCCAGAGGGTATTTATGACAAAGCTAACAGACGATGCTTGAGAGATTTTTCAAGCACAATCTCCATTTTAGAGCAAAGCTGAAAAAGACACTGAATGATTCTTACTATGCGGATGAAGAAGAGAGGGCACTGCATGTATTGGTGATGGTTGCCCATCAGCAGTGGAACAGAGAGTGAAAATTCAGACACAAATTCAGTATTTAGCTCTACACTCACTGGTCACTGCATTTGAATGGGTCTTTAACCCCACTGAGCCTCAATTTCTTTACCTGAAAAATGGGATTAAAATACATGGAGACTGGAGTTCCCGTTGTGGCGGAGCAGAAAACGAATCCAACTAGGAACCATGAGGTTTCGGGTTGGATCCCTGGCCTCGCTCCCTGGGGCAGAGATCTGGCATTACCGTGAACTTTTGGGTAGGCTGCAGATGGGGCTGGGATCTGGCGTTGCTGTGGCTGTGGTGTGGGCAGGCAACTGTAGCTCTGATTCGATCCGTTGCCTGGGAACCTCCATGTGCCACAGGTGCAGCCCTAAAAATAAGCAAACAAACAAACAAACATGGAGATTGATGATCACCTGGAAAGACACCAAAGGGGACAGTGACTGTTAAGCTTCTACATAGAGACAAGGACAGAGGTGGAATTAGAAAAACGTGTGTTTCCTCCCGGACAGCTCCCCTTTTCTCCTGTTTCCAGATTGAATATTACCAGTGTGCAGAGTTGCCTGTGAGAATTAAAGGATAAAATGCATATGTAAGCTGACCTGTGGTAGGTACTCAATGAAATTCTGCTCGTGGCAGTCTTAAATGAACAAAGCAACCCCAGCACGACTTCTTACCACCTTGTACCGAGGGGTGAAGGATGCCGCCGTAATAGAACGCACGTCGCTTCTTCACCAGTTGGGAAGCTCCAGGCTGAATGCTGGGTGTGGGATACCTGGGCAGAACATGATTCAGTGCCAAAGCTCCTTCTCAGAGTGGGCTGGAGGCTCCGAAACTTGTGAAGGAGGAGGATGTGAGCTGGCCTTTGAGGGAGAAGAAAGAGTAGGATGAACAGAGAAGCTGGAGTTCCCCGGTGGTCTAGTGGCTAAGGATCTGGCGGTGTCCCTGCTGTGTTGTGGGTTTGGTAGCCCTGATGCAGGAACTTCTGCACGCTGTGGGCATGGCCAAGAAACCAAAGAAACGAAAGGAAAGAGGAGGGCATTTCAGGGAGAGGACCCAGCAAGAGCAGAGATGTAGAAATAAGAAGGAAATGGCTCTGAGGGGGAGGCCCAGGGAAGATTCTGGTGTGGCCAGGGAATAGGGCAAGTGTCCAGGAACAGAGGACGGCGGCCATGTCCCAGCACCCCGAGAGCCCAGCTGAGGAACTGGGCTTTGTTTTGCAGGGGACAGGGACCTACTGAAGATTCCTGAGCAGAGGAGTGTCACGATGGAAAGGAGAGTTGAGTTGACCCCGGAGAGGAAGAATTCCGGATGGCTGGTGTGGCGGATAACAAGACTGAAACCAGAGAGGCCAGTGAACGGGTAATTGCATTTCAGGAAAATGATCGTGGGGGCCTGGACCAGCATATCGGCAGTTACTGCAAGAGAGAACTCAAGAAGTAAATGCCTGGCGGGGGCTGGGGGTCAGGGGAGTGAGAGTTTCCAACACTCAGAGCGCAGTGGCAGGGAGGCCCTAGCTTGAGATAAGGTCATCACTGGACCAGAGACACGGCCCCCACAGAGGAAAGGGACTTGGAAATGCGATCGGAATCGCAATTGAAATGTTTCATTTCCCCCTCGTCTCCTGAAAAGGGAAGACTTATAATTTGCACAATAGTGTTATTAATATCTAGAGCTTGGGAAAACAAGAGCGATGTTTAAACTTCAGACTTTTAAATCTTCCAATTTGCACTGCTCTCTGCCTTGCTAAATTCACCGCACTGGAGACCGTTTGATGTTCCGCAAAGCCTCTCTCCACACTCTTTTCCTCTTGATAAAACATTAAATCAGTGCATTTCCCACCCCCATCCCTCCCTTTTTCTAACGATGAGGTTTTCTGGGAACTAAAATTCTGTTCAAATATGTAGAGTTCTGAAGGGAGCAACGGCTGCAGTAGTGATATTTCAAATCGTTAGACTTTAGGCTGTAAAATACATGCCTATTAGAGTTTATAATTCAAAGCGCTTTCGCGTGTGGGTGTGGGGCAGAGACAGAGGGTAGGTTCACTGGTGGCTGAGGAGGATTTAGACTGGGTTCTACCCTGGTTGCCCCAGTTACACTTAAAATGAGTTATCTAAAGGAGTTCCTGTCGTGGCACAGCGGAAACGAATCTGACTAGGAACCATGAGGCTGCGGGTTCGATCCCTGGCCTCACTCAGTGGGTTAAGGATCCAGCGTTGCTGTGAGCTGTGGTGTAGGTCGCAGACGCGGCTCGGATCCCGCGTGGCTGTGGCTGTGGTGTAGGCCAGCAGCTGTAGCTCCGATTGGACTCCTAGCCTGGGAACCTCCATATGCCATGAGTACGGCCCTAAAAAGCAAAAAAAAAAGAGTTATTTAAGAACTTAAGGAAGACGAATCCATTTGTCATTTATTCATCTAAGCCACCTTTTCTGTTCTTAGCCCCCTGTGCTTTTGCTGTTGGAATGGTAAGTGTGTTAGTATGTGTGTGTGTGTGTGTGTGTGTGTGTGTGGGCGGCAGGTGGGAGTGTTCACAGGACACAGAGGGGAGTGGTAACTACCTTTGGGGAAGAAGGTTCTAGTGCAGGGTTTCTCCAGCTTATTTCTCTTTTGTCTTTTTAGGGCCGCACCCGCGGCATATGGAGGTTCCCAGGCTAGGGGTCTAACAGGAGCTGTAGCCGCCGGCCTTCGCCACAGTCACAGCAATGCGGGATCCGAGCCGCGTCTGCAACCTACACCACAGCTCACGGCAACGCCGGATCCTTAACCCACTGAGCAAGGCCAGGGACGAACCCTCATCCTCATGGATGGTAGTCAGGTTTGTTAACCACTGAGCCACGACGGGAACGCCTCAAAATTATTTTTTTCATCATCAACCCCCTCATCCCCAGAGCCCCTCAGACATTTTTTCCCTAATTTCCCCCCACTTTAAAATCTGAATATCGCAGACCTGCTCTATTTTGGTTCATGTACTTAATGTATATCTGGACTTTTTGCATAAAAAGAGTAATCTTTTCCCTTTTCCCGACCAATTTTCTCCCCCTTGGGAGAGATCTTGTGCTTGTGGACAG
The DNA here is from genome assembly GCA_004024745.2 of Catagonus wagneri. Classification (NCBI taxonomy): domain Eukaryota; kingdom Metazoa; phylum Chordata; class Mammalia; order Artiodactyla; family Tayassuidae; genus Catagonus; species Catagonus wagneri. Next base: position 16,900,840 of record PVHT021183556.1, on the reverse strand, counting down.
ATATGTTCCAGTTGCAGCAGAAACAGTTGTGTGTTTCCACAGCGAGCTGTACTGGAGTAACACAAAAGAGATGAATAAACCCAGAGGAGGGGGGTGGGTTGAATGGTGGCTCCATAAAGACAGGCTTCCATCCTCATCCCAGAACCTGTGAATATTATTTTATTATCAAAGATCATCTTTACCCCAAATACCATTTTTTTTTTACCAAATTACATTGCAGATATAATTAAATTAAGGATCTAGAGATAAGATCCTCTGGGATTATCAGAGTTGGCCCTAAGTCCCAAGCCCAGTGTCTAACAAGAGACCCACAGGAGTTCCCATCACGGCTCAGTGGTTAACGAATCTGACTAGCATCTATGAGGACCCGGGTTCGATCCCTGGCCTTGCTCAGTGGGTTAAGGATCCGACATGGCCATGAGCTGTGATGTAGGTTGCAGCTGTCCTCAGATCCTGCGTTGCCATGGCCACAGGTGCAGCCCTAAAAAGCAAAAAAAAAAAAAAAAAAGAAAAAAAAGAAAAGAAAAAAGAGAGAGAGAGAGAGAGGCCCACAGAGGAGAAAGGCTCTGTGGAAGTGGAGATATTAGGTGATATCGATGTTGCCACAAGCCAAGGAAGGCTTTAGGGCCACTAGAAGGATTACTCAGGGCTACTAGGAAGTTTTGGAGGGAGCCCTGTCTGGCTGACACCTTGTTTTCAGAGTTCCTGCCTCCAGGACTACGAGAGGGCTCATTTCTATAATTTAATCTACCCAGTGTGTGACTGTTTGTGACGGCAGTCCTGGGAAACCAGCATAGGAGAGAGTGGCCCGCTTGGTGTCAGAGAGGATGAGGAACTCTCTAGAGGGTGTGACTTCTGAGCTGGATCTGGACACGTGGGAGGTAGGCAGGCTGAGAAGCATTTCTAGCAGAAAGAACAGCACCTGGAAATGGGTAAGAGGCAATGAGGCTGTGGCTGTGCCGCTCAGGGTCAGCCCGTGAGCTCCTCCGATCTTGGCCTTGGAAGGCTATCAGCGTTTGGTGCCTGGCCCTTTTTAGTCGCTGTTTCTTCTCGCCCCCTCCTCCCAAGCGAGTGCCTCCCCTTCCCTGCCGTCTTCTGCATGCCCATGACTCCCAGATGTTGAGTTTCAGACCAGACCCACCCTCCGCAATGGAGACGCCCACCCAACTGCCATCTGATGCCCCCATCTGCCTGTCTCCCAGGTGTCTCCAAAGGTGTCCACAATATCAACCCTTTATTCCAACTCGCGCCCGTGCCTGCTCAAGTCTCTCCTCTGTACCACCAGCAATAAGCATCTCTAGCTCAGGGACTTCTCAGCCGGAGACTTCGGAGTCCTCACCGACCCCTCCCATCTCCGCAGTCTCCACCTTCCAACCCCCCATCAGCTTCCCACCAGTTCTTTCCTCCAAGATGTTTAGCACCTCAGTCCTCCGGTCTCTGTTAGAAGGGAAGTGTAACGTAGCAGCCGAGAGCAAAGTGTTAGAACTCCCTCATTTCAAGTCCCCGCGCTGTCCCTAGCCTTGCTTCAGTTGCTCATCTGGACAGTGGAATAAAATAGCTCCTTCCTCATAGGGTCCTTGAGAAGAGTAAATAATTAACCCATGAGAAGGGTGTAGGACCCTAACATTAAACATTCTTATAATCACTGCCAGCACTTTGGATCAAGCCCCGATCATCTCTCACTTGCCCTATTTCTACCTGGATGCTCGGATTCCTTCCTCAGCCACCTAGAGCTAGCCATCATCACACAGAAGCTTTCCTACCTCCCGTTACACTTGGAATAACACCCAATCTTCTTACTACACTCACAGGCTTTGCAGGACCAGCCTTGTCTATCTGCTCAATCTCATCTCACGCAATGGCCCCCTCACTTATTCTAGGGCTGCACTGGCCAGGACAGGAGCCACCTGAAATGTGTCTAGTTCTAAATGAGAGGTGTTCTAGGTGTAAAATACACACTGGAATTGCCAAGATAAGGCATAGATGAAATTATGTAAAAATAGGTCACTATTTTTTAAAAATCTCCAGAGCATGTTGACATGACAATATTTTGGATATATTGGGTTAAATAAATTATGTTAATTTCATCTGTTTATTACTATTGTTTTTTTTTTAATGTGGCTCTAAGACATTTCAGAATCACCAATGTGGCTCATTATACTCCTATGGGACAGTCCCCTGTTCTGGCTTTTTTCCAGTCCCTGAGGCACTCCAGGCCATCACCAACCTCAGTCTTTGCCTTTGGGATTTTCTCTGTCGGGAATGCCCTCACCCTACACTTAAAGTGGCTATGTTGTCTCAGCCTTCAACTTTAGTGTCAGCTCTTCAAAGACGCCTCTTCTGATCATCCACCTATTTCCTTCTTAGCACTATTTCCTTCCTCCCTACCTCTTGCAATAGAAAAAAGCCTCATGATTCAGGAACCATTTGCTCTGTTCTGTTCACTGTTGTAGCCCCAGAATCTTGCAAGGGATTTTTTTTTTTTAATGGCCACATCCTCGGCATATGGAAGTTCCCGGGCCAGGGATTTGAACCCAAGTTGCAGCTGTGACCTATGCCTCAGCTGTGGCAATGGCCAGATCTCTTAACCCACTAAACTGGACTAGTGATTGAACCTGAGTTTCCACAGCAACCTGAGCCATTGCTGTTGGATTATTTTTTTGTTTTTTGTTTTGTCTTTTTAGGGCCAAACCTGTGGCATATGGAAGTTCCTAGGCTAGCGATCCAATCTGAGCTGCAGTTGCCGGCCTACAGCACCACCACAGCAACACTGGATCAGAACCGAGTCAGCAAACTACACCACAGCTCACGGAAACGCTGGGTCCTTAACACACTGATCGAGGCCAGGGATCGAACTAGCATCTTCACGGATACCAATCGGGTTTGTTACTGCTGAGCCACAACGGAAACTCCTGCAGTTGCATTCTTTTTTTTTTTTTTTTGTCTTTTTGCCTTTATGTGGAGCCACACCCGCGGCATATGGAGGTTCCCAGGCTAGGGGTCTAACAGGAGCTGTAGCTGCCGGCCTTCACCACAGCCACTGCAATGCGGGATCCGAGCCGCGTCTGCAACCTACACCACAGCTCACGGCAACGCCGGATCCTTAACCCACTGAGCGAGGCCAGGGATCAAACCCGCAACCTCATGGTTCTTAGTCGGATTTGTTAACCACTGAGCCACGAAGGGAACTCTCTGCAGTTGGATTCTTAACCTACTAGACCATAGCAGGAACTCCAAGGGTCTATCTTTAATACACGTCTGTGGAATAAATGAAACAACAAAAAAAAGATGCTTCTTTTTTTCTTTTGTTTTGTTTGCCTTTTTAGGGCTGCACCCGAAGCATATGGAAATTCCCAAGCCAGGGGTTGAATTAGAGCTACAGCTGACAGCCTACACCGCAGACAGCCACAGCAACGTGAGGTCCAAGCTGCGTCTGTGACCTCCACCACAGCTCAAGGCAACACTGGATCCCCGGCCCACTGAGAAAGGCCAGGGATTGAACCTGTATCCTCATGGACTAGTCAGATTCGTTCCTGCTGCGCCACAACAGGAACTCCAGATGCTTCTTAAAGAAGCTATTTCTTGGAGTTCCCATTGTGACTCAGTGGTTAATGAATTGGACTAGGAACCAGGAGGTTGTAGGTTTGATCCTTGGCCTTGCTCAGTGGGTTAAGGATCAGGCATTGCCGTGAGCTGTGGTGTAGGTCGCAGACACGGCTCGGATCCCATGTCGCTATGGCTGTGGTGTAGGCCAGCAGCTACAGCTCCGATGAGACCCCTAGCCTGGGAACCTCCATATGCCACAGGTGCGGCCCTAGATAAGGCAAAAAAAAAAAAAAAAGACACACACACACACACACACCATTTCTTGCTACTTATAAGGTTCTCTTAGCTCTGTGGAGGGCAAAGAAATGGGGAAAGGGGGGCATTCAGGAATTCTGTTCTATTGAAGACAAGGATAAACAATAAGTAAATTCTAAACACCAGAAGGCAGAAAACACCAACGTGAAATACAACAGGAATCTGGATCTAAGCAATCGTAACTACTTACACATGCCACAGCCATCCTAGAGGCCCGGGGACTGGGGATGAGGGTGAATTTACCTGGAGTTAAAATGCTCTGCACATCTCTAGGGAAGATTTAAAGGGTGTTAGAACTGAGCCCCGGCATAATGCAGACACCCACACAGTGCCACACTGCCTGAGATATTCACAGGAGCTAATACCTCCCAGGTGTCAGAGATGCTGCGATGCGTCTTGTGTGGGATATTTTATTTAATTCTCGTCATCATCTGTTCAGGTAAGTTCCAGCACCATTTCCACTTTACACTAAAGAAACTCAGACAAGGGAATAATTCATCTCAGACCACATTATTGGTGACCCCGGATTAGGGCCTATGCTTGACTGAGTTCTCTCTTTTTTTTTTTTTTTTGTCTTCTAGGGTCGCACCTGTGGCATATGGAGGTTCCCACGCTAGGGGTCTAATCAGAGCTGTAGCCATGAGCCTACACAACACGGGATCCGAGCCGCACCACAGCTCACAGCAACGCCTGTTCCTTAACCCACTGAGTGAGGCCAGGGATCGAACCTGCAACCTCATGGTTCCTAGTCGGATTCGTTTCTGCTGTGCCACGACGGGAACTCCTTTGACTGAGCTCTTGAGCTCTACACTCCCAGGCTGCAGAGAACAGACCAGGAAGCCCGCCTGAGTCCCAGTTCCCCTTTTGCTAGAACCCGGGCAATTTTAGATTAGTCCAGAGCCCAATCTCTCTTGCTCATTTCTACCCCAGGACTGCTTATCTTTCAGTGCTTCCTGCTCCACTAGTCCTTAGTTAGGGGTTACCCAGTGCATCCACCCTAGTGATAGGCATGACTTGTTTCCCTTCCCAGTCCCTACAGCCAGTCACCAAGTCAGATACACTGTGTCTATTTACAAAATGTTCTGCGACCTGCGCGCTCCTCATCTCCTCTTCTCTCACTGCCTCAAATCAAGCCCCATCACTGCGCGCCTGGGACGGTCCCACAGGCTCCCTACTGGCCTCATCTCCAAGCTCTTCCTCCAGAATCCTTCTTCCAGCTGCTGCCAGAGTGATCCAGTCTAACATGGGAATCTAATTGCATCAAGTATCTCCATTCCCCTACCCGCTAACATATCTGGTAGCTTCCCGTGGCTCGTAAAATAAGGTATAGGAGTTCCCTGATGGCTCAGGAGGTTAAGGATCTGGGGTTACCACTGCTGTGGCTCTGGTCGGTGCTGTGAAGTGATTTTCATCCCTGTCCTGGGAACTCCTGCTTGCCGTCCGCATGGCCATAAAAATAAAATATAAATTGCTTTGCCAAGCCTACAAATGTCTTCCCAATGCCCCCAGCCCATGTGTGTCAGGCAGTGGCCCTGGCATTCACTCCCAGCGAAATTAATCCTCTCTCCTAACCCACTTCTAACCAGTACAATGTTGCAAATATGATGGGGTATTACCTCTAGGATTAGAAAAACACTTTGAGTTTCACCTCGCTGGCACTCTCACAACCCCCTGGAAACCTCCTCATGCTTTGCTCACTCGGATGAAGCCGGCTGCAATGTGAGCTGCCCAATGGAGAGGCCACATGGCCAGGAACTGAGGGAGGCCTCAGACCAATGGCCAGGGAGGGACCGAATCTTGCCAACAGGCCACGTGAGTGAGCTTGCAAGTGCATCCACCCCGGTAGGTCCTGGATATGACTGGGGTCCTGGCTGACATCTTGACGGCAGCCTTGTTAGAGACAAGACCTGGGGCCAGAGGCACCTGCCACGGTGCACTCAGATTCCTGACCTACAGATGCTGTGAGATAATACCTGTTTGCTGCTTTCAGGGAAGTTTTGGGATTATTTTTTAAGCCACCGTAAATAACTAATACAGTAGGTACTCAGCCTCACTTTTTAGCAGCTTCTACTCAGTGTTCAATATTCCCATCCCAGGAAACTTCTAATTAATCCTCAACCCATCATGCGCCCTTCATCCCCAGGCTTTTGCATATATCATTTTTTTCCCTACTCTTAAGGCCGTTCTTTGTTTTCTGCCTGGTAAACACATGGTCCTTCATCAAAACCCATCTGTAATAGCACAGCTGTTCAGCTGCCTTTCCCAGTTTCCCAACTAGCCGCTCTTCCTTGCGGCTCCCAGGATACCAGCTTGCGTTGGTGAAGGGCAGACCGGTAAAGGGTGGAGGGGGCCTTTGTCTCCCCACCCCTGCTCCCCTCACACACCTTCTTCCCCTCATTGGATCCAGAATCCCAAGTAGAAGCAACTCTGCCTTCATCTCCTATCATCTCCGTCACCTAGCATAGGGCCATTTATGTTTTTAGTTAAACAAAACTTAAAAATCGACATCGGATGAAGGAATCTCTTGGTTTAGTTTTCTCAAGTGTAAAATAATAATAATAACAGTGGTAAAATAACAGCATAGCCTAATAGCTGTAATAACAAAATAACACAGTAATGGTATAATAATACCGCTAATAAAACAGCAACGATGATGATGATGACGGTGGAAAAATCCCTGAGTCAGGCTCCAAACTAACTGCTTCTACATCCACTGCCTCTAATACCTCAAGATACCCCACACGTTATTAAATTGTATCCATTCCACACAAGCTCAGGGAGGTTAAATAACTTGTCTAAAGCCTCAGAACTAATTCAATCTCAGATCTGCGTGATTGCCCAGTCCGTTCTCTTTCCACTGCGATCTCTAATTAAACGGTCTCCGAGAATAAATTGTCGGGAGTGATGTGGGTTGCCCTTTGGAGTGGCAATGGCGGATTTCTCCAGGTTCTGAACCTGCAGAGTGATGAGTGGGGGAGGGGACAAAGGCAAAGGCTCTCCTTCCCCCAAGCAAACCAGTGAAGAATAACTGGACCGAAAAAAAAAAAAATCAATAAGTATGGTGGTAGCAGTGTGGGCGGTGCTGTAAGGAGGACTCCCCAAATCTATTAGGAAAATGCTCTCCGAGGGCCAGAGGCTGAAGCCGCGGATCCAATTAGCCGACTGATATATGGATATATTCAGGATGGAGCGATGTTGAAAAGGGTTGCACTTGGCCTTGGGAATTTTGATGAGCTTTTAAAATTCAGTGGACACCAACGCTGAAATTGTGGATGCGAGCTTGATCTGAGTTTCGCCGCACACTTTGGAGAACACGACGCGCGTCTCGGCGCCGGGAGCGGGTGAGCGCCGTTACTTCCGGCGCGCTGCCCCTTTCCACGCGCTCTGATGGTCGGTGGTCTCCCAGGGTTTCTTTTGGGAAAATCTTCTCCCATTACCCTGCCATCCCTCGATTCCGCCAAGGTCTCCACCCCGGGGGACTAGAGTAGATCTAGCACAGCTTTCAACAGATTGAATTTGCGCCGCCCTGCTGGAACAACCGTGACTTGAGTGACAAGTGAACCAGCCTGTCAAATGCAGGGACCTGGGGGCCCAAAGCAAGAGAGCCGTTTTGCCCCCGGAGTGCTGTGGTACTTTTGTATCTGTTTTAAAATGGCATTGCACGTGATGAAACAGGATCCCGGGAACGCGTTTCAAGTGGAGCTTTAGGGCTTTAGGCCTGTTTTCTTTTTCAAAAACGATCCCATTTCCGTTCTCTCGCTCCCCTTCCTCCACGAGCTGCGCTATTGAAAGGCAAATTTCCTGCAGGGGTTGGGGAGGCGGGGGTTGAGAATTAGCATATCAAACAAACCCAATACACGGAATGGAAATTAGCGGAATCTAGACTCCGACTTTAAATTGAGGTTAATGTGACCCTGTCCTTTCTGTTTTAAACAAAGATATAGCGAAATAGAGGAAGTTCTATTCCATTTCCCTCTGCGGTCCTTCCATCGGCCTTTCCCCCCGCCCCCCCGCGACAGAAGAGGAGGAGGAAAGAAAAGGAAAAGGAGGAAAAAAAAAAGACCCCAAACATGTTAGTGGAATATATATGTATATTCTCTGATATATAACTTAATAAAAGTTTATGGACCCAGGATAAGGAAGCCACACTGAACAGATGCACTGAGACTGAAATATGGTCCAATTAAGTCTGTAACAGGGTGAGCTTTACTTTGAACATTCTCCAAGTTGAAATGAAAGCTTCGCAGAACAGATAAATCAGGCAACATAAAATGAAAACGCTGATCCCGCACCAGCTCCCAAAAGGAGGGGGAGGAGGGGTTTGCGGGCTGAATGGAGAACCGAGGGTGGGGTGGGGGCTGAATGGAGAACCGGATTGGAGGCTCAAGCAGTCACTGCCCTGTGACAGTAAATAAACAGCAGCTATTTAAGCCATTCCAATTAATGCCTTCTGTGGCAGCTATTTGTCTGTTGAGAGGATGGCAGGGATTGCCTGGTGCAATTAAGCTGTTTGCTTAGCAGTGCCTTCAAAAGTGCTTTGCCTAGAGCCGCGGACTCCTCTGTGGTTTAAGGTCACTCTTCCTGCTGAGGGAAGAGTTGGGTCTGAGAAAGTAGAGGCCTCTGTCCTTTCCTGCACCCCCTTCCCTCCCCCCACCCAACCCCAGGCCAGGTCTCCTCCAGGAGGCCTTTGACATCTGTCCAGCTCTTAGGACAATGGATGGAATTCCTTCTGGCCTTTCCCCTTATTCCCTCACCTCTCTGCGAGGTCACCCCATCCCCACCCTTCCCACCCGTTTTACAAGGTTAGTTTCTCTGCAGAAGGTGACCAGTGTGGAATATAAGTCCTGGTTTTGAAACCGAAAACACCTCTGACTTGAAACTAGCCAGAACCCGGATAAGGACTTGAACCCACCTGCTGGGACTTGAATCCAGCCAGAACCCATGATTGGGACTTGAACCAAAGTTGGGTTTTTTTTTTTTTGTTTTTTTTTAATCTAGAATCACTCACTTGGTGTCTGGACTTACAGAGGTTCAGGTTCTTTGTGCCTCAGCGCAGAAGGAATTCAGCGAGAGGCAAAGTGATAGGCAAGGAAGAGATTTATTGAAATAGGTTGCTTGTGAGAGATGCCAGGGGGGCAGGCAAAGAAGTTCGGTCCTGAGAATTAGGTGGGCTACATTTTTACAATCCAAGGAAAGTGGGGAGGGGAAAAGATTGCTTCTTCCTCATTCTTCGAGTGGATGTCAGGCTTACATCACTAGCTCCTCCTTAGTATCCAGCAAGGGAGAATCTGATCCTAGGAGGTCAAACTAGGACTGTCATGGTGCTTATTCCAATCAGCAGAAGGGGTTTTACAGATGCTAAAATAGGTCAGATCATCTCAGGTTTCTGCATAATGAGGGTCTTCTGCTTTGAAATGTCATCTTTCCCTTAAACTCCTCTCCTTGGTCCTAAGGATCATTACTTTGCTGAACTTGAATGCAGACCCCATTTTATCTTTCACTTAATGACCTGAGGTATAGTTCATGCTTTTACTTTTTTTTTTTTTTTTTTTTTTTTTTTTTTTTTTTTTTTTTTTTTTTTTTTTTTTTTTTTTACCTTATCTAGGTCCGCATCCGCGGCATATGGAGGTTCCCAGGCTAGGGGTCTAACAGGAGCTGTAGCCGCCGGCCTTCGCCACAGCCACAGCAACGAGGGATCCGAGCCGCATCTGCGACCTACACCACAGCTCACGGCAACGCCAGACCTTTAACCCACTGAGCAAGGCCAGGGATCGAACCTGTAATCTCATGGTTCTTAGTTGGGTTTGTTAACCACTGAGCCACGATGGGAACTCCTACTTATGGTTTTACAGTTAGGCAAGGCTGCTTCATTCCACAGATGTTCTGCCAGCTTTCTCAAGCAATTATTAACTTACAGTGGTCCCCCAAAGTTCCCTAGGTTTCCGTCTCTTTCCGTGGTCCCCTACTTGGACTTCTACAACTACCTGTGTGACTATCCGTCTCCATCCCTATCAATTTGGTCCCATTTGAATCTCTGGTCATAGCCATACCCCCTCTATGAGAGTCTGATTCTCCCTGGAATGCCTATTGCACACAGTTCCTGGGGTGAGGACCCAGTGAGAGGAGACTTATAAGTGGCATCACCTAGTGTCAGAGCTCAAGCCGTACTAGTTTCTTTCTTTCTTTCTTTTTTTCTTTTAGGCCTGTACCTGCAGGCATATGGAGGTTCCCAGGCTCCCTAGCTGAATTCCCTAGTTGAATTGGAGCTGCAGCCACCAGCCAGTACCACAGCCACAGCAACACCAGATCCAAGCCTCGTCTGTGATCTACACCACAGCTCCCTGCAATGCTGGATCCTTAACCACTGAGTGAGGCCAGGGAATGAACCTGCATCCACATGGATACTAGTCAGATTCGTTTCCACTGAGCCATGAAGGGAACTCCACTGTGCTAGTTTCTAATATCAACCTCCTTCCCTTGTGGAGAGAAAACCAAATCCATTGTATTTGCTGTTGGGGTTCAGCGAATCCAACCTGACTTTTATACCCTTCTCAATGGTCAACGGTTTCCTCACTGAAAGTATTTTGGAGCCCCTGGGAAACAGTATATCTGAGTTTGATGCTCCTTCCTTCATCCATAACTAGGCAGCCCCAGGCTGCCTTTTAATCCTTTGAATCTCATTTTGCTCTTCCGTGAGATGGTAATAAAGACAACAGTAATAGTATCTTCCCCTTAGGGTTTTTGTGATGTTCCAACACGGCCACGCATTTTAAGGATGCTTAGGCATGGCCACTCTGGCTCTTTTGTCTCTACAAGGAGTCTCTAAGCTTTACAGCAGGCCAGCCAGTTTCCTTAGCGCCAGAGAGCATCTCACAGAGAGAGAGGTCTCCAGGGGAACTTTCGCTGTCCCCCTGTCCCCAGATTGCTGCTGTCCTCGGATGGAGACCTGAGCTCCTCCAGGAGGGGTAGGCATCTATTGCATCTTTGTATCTTCCAGACTCCACCTGTGTTCTGGGCACACCTAGACACTAAATGAATCTTTACTGAATTAAAGTGTGTGGTGTGGTGTAAATGAGAAAAAGTTAGTTTCCTTCCAGGGACACTAGGGGAGCCTTTTGTCAGGACCCAAGTGCTGAGAGTGGTCCCTATCTTTGGGGCATCCCGTGCTTCTTCTCCTTGCTCTTTCCCCTGACTCTTTCCTAGGTCAAGAGCTCATCCTATGTCTTTCTCATCCATCCCTGGCCTCGGGAAGGAGACAAGCTTCCACATGGTGCCTTCTCCCAGGGGTCCTCCCTAAGTCAGCTCCCTCAAGGGAACGGAAGGCTTCTGCCCACTGACAACAGAATCCTTCCCCACTGCAGGGCAGGGGACTTCCCTGGGCTCTTGGGAAGACTTTGGTTATTCACAGGTAACCCAAAGACAAGTAAGGATTTGACATGCAGACCCTGTGCTTCCAATCTGCCTTCTATGACTTTATACCTGTACTTCTGCAGTAGTTTGGTCTTGTCTAAGAGGTCAAGATTCTGGGCGTGGCTAGAACAGCTCAGGGCCCTTGGGTTCTTTTTCTTCTCCTCCTGAGGCCCCTTAGGAAGGCCCTGGACATCCAGATTCTCAGCTGGAAAACTGCTGACTCTCTTGAGGTCTCAGTCAGGTCTTCTGTGGTCAAGACAGAGCACCTGCCTTCGAGCATCAGATGCCCACCTTCCTGGTGTGATTTCCAGGTGAGGTGGTGAGATGCAAATTGGATGCTCAGGGCTTGAACAATCTGAAGATTGATAATCTTCAGATCTTTTAGGCAGTTCTTTATTAGAGTTCCTGTTAAAAGGTAAGGCCCCTGCGAGTGGACTGGTCTTATTCCCATGTCTGAGCATGTACGTTATTTATTGAGTGATTGATCTTTTTTTTTCTTTTTTTTCTTTTTAGGGCCACACCCATTGCATATGGAGGTTCCCAGGCTAGGGGTTGAGTCAGAGATGCAGCAGCATGCCTATGCCACAAGCACAGCAATGCAGGATCTGAGCCCCCTCTGAGACCTATACCACGGCTCGCGGCAACTCCAGATCCTTAACCCACTGAACAAGGCCAGGGATCGAACCCACATCCTCACAGATCCTAGTTAGGTTCATTACCTCTGAGCCATGATGGGAACTCATTATATACATATATATATGTGTGTGTGTGTATATATATATATATTATTATTATTATTATTTTTTTTTGGCCTCACCCATAGCATGCAGAAGTTCCTTGGCCAAGGATCAAACCTGCACCACTGAAGTGATGATGCCAGATCCTTAACCCACTAAGCCACAAGGAAACTCCTGGGCACTCTTTAGAAGGACCTGAATACTCGCAGGAACAGAACACAGCCTCTGGGGAGGAAGGAGAGCATCCACAAAGGAGGAAATAGATAAGATGGAAAGCAAAAGAGACTCTCCTAGTTCATAGCCCTCCTCAGGAGCCGCCCTGTGGAGGAACAGTTGCAGTCAGACAAGGGGAGCATTTATTTAGCATCTACTATATGCCAAGCAATCTCATTTAACATAAATCAGACAGACAGACAGAGCTATGAGATGAATCTTTCTTGCCTTCCCCGGCTAATACACTCCAATCTAAGTTCCAAGAGGTGAGAGAATTTATTTTATTGATTGCTGTATTTCCTACATCTACAACAGTTTTTCACTACCCAAAATGTTTGCTGAATGAATAAGAACAATTCTAACCCATTTTACTGACAAGAAAACCGAGTCTCAGAAATCTTTTTTTTTTTTTTGTATTTTTGTCCTTTTATGCCCATACCTGCGGCATATAGAGGTTCCCAGGCTAGGGGTCCAATCAGAGCTACAGCCGCCAGCCTACACCACAGCCACAGCAACACGGGATCCGAGCCAAGTCTGCGACCTACACCACAGCTCATAGCAATGCCGGATCCTTAACCCACTCAGCAGAGCCAGGGATCGAACCCACAACCTCATGGTTCCTAGTCGAATTCATTAACCACTGAGCCACGAGGGGAACTCCAGTCTCAGAAATCTTAACTGATTGTCATAGTCTGCATAGCTGGAAGGTAGTAGAGGCTGGACTCCAGCCCGGTCTCTCTAACTCCACGGCTCACATTTTCCCGTGCGCAGCTGGTTATGAATCTGCCCCTACACGTGCTCACCTTGAGGCGCGGCCCCAGCCCCGTGCTGACCACCTGGGGAAGACACAGCTGAGCTCTGGGTACCAGTGAAGAAGCAGAGTGGGCTCCAGACCGAGATGAAGCCCCCCAGTGTCCCGTGCAAAGCTTGGGCGCGTCTGCACACGTGCTGGACCACCGTGTCACCAGGTGTCTCACAGAGAGGGCGTGAGAAGCCGGTGAGGCCCCCGGTGGGGAATGGGAGTTGAGAAGCCAAAAATGTGACACCTGCATTTGCAGGAAAATGGCTCAAAGCAAAGCCCCACAGCTTCCCCCTAAGGAGGGAGGCACAGAAAGGAAGAGAATGGTGTATTGGGATCATGATGTTCTGACTGTGGTAATTGGCCCACTTACTCGCTACTCCGTTCTGATCCCCTTCCCTCCCCACTTCTCCAAGAAAAGGAGATTATTTTTAATTACAGTTTTACACCAGATTAATGAACCTCCACAATGAGTTAATGAGCAGGACATGGCACCGGGAGACAGCGTGTCTGATTACTTTCAGAGTCTTTCTTAAGCTTCATTATTTCCAAGCCAATCCTGCAGGGTCCTCATGGCCTGGGTGAAGAACTCGGGAAGGATGCCCAGGGTTTCTGGGATGTTCCATTTGTGATACCTGTGACCCTGCCGCATGAAATACTCTTTCCTTTCATGAAAGGAAAGCCCGAGACTGCTGGGAATCGCCTTGGCTGTTCTCCAAGGGAGAAATTTCTCTGATGTAACCTAGTGGGCCAAAGTCCCCTTAATAATTACCATGCGACAGGAAAGACTTTCCCCATTTCTCTGTGCCCTTTATTTCCTTTTTGTTGTTGTTCAAATCCTATCATCACACATCGGAGTCTTACGAGAAGTTCCTGATGGGTTTCTCAGTGTAACTTCCCTTAAAATCCTCAGTGGCTGCTCTTGGACTGAAGGATGAAATCTAAACTCTTTTTGGTGCATTATGATGGGAGCTTTGCCTGCCTCTCCTGGGAAACCACACAACTTGCTCTTTTGCGCCTCTGAGCTTTTAAGTGATGTTCCTTCTGACCACAGAGCCTTTGCCTGCTCCATCTTTTTCACCCCTCAGGATAAATTACGGGCAAAGCATTGCCTGACCCTCTGGGGCAGCTCAAGGGGGGTCTTATCAATCGTCCCAGAGAACTGCACACATGGGTCAGAAAGCGTGTATCGTTCCCTGGAGAGTCTTTACTCTCCTGGGTGCCTGCCCTCCTGGTCAGCCTGGACACATCACACCCTCTTACTTATTCGCCTTTGCCTGACTTGGTACAGGTGGTCAGTGGATGTGGGTTTCACTGAATTAGTGAAGGAACGCATGATGGAACAAAGAGGTTAGTAAAGAACCTGTCTTGGAGTTCCCATCATGGCTCAGTGGTTAACGAATCCGACTAAGAACCATGAGGTTGCGGGTTTGATCCCTGGCCTTGCTCAGTGGGTTAAGGATCCGGCGTTGCTGTGAGCTGTGGTGTAGGTCGCAGATGTGGCTCGGATCCCGCCTTGCTGTGGCTGTGGCGAAGGCCGGCGGCTACAGCTCCTGTTAGACCCCTAGCCTGGGAACCTCCATATGCCATGGGTGCGGCTCTAGATAAAGGCAAAAAGACAAAAAAAAAAGTAAAAAAGAACCTGTCTTGGTTTGAAAAGAAGAGAATTACTTCGCTTGAGTTTTTCTCCCACCTGCCATCCCTGGGGTTGTCCTATTGTAAACCTGAATTCTTCTCTCAGCCCCCACTATCTGGCTTGCTCTAGCTCTCAAGGTCGACTAGATTCTGCTGCAATAACAAACATTCCCCGATTTTCACTGACTTGACACAACAGGGTCCTTTTCTCACATTTTCCACATTATGGGTTTCCAGGGGGAGAGAGGGGGCGCTCTCCTGTTCACAGTAACTCAGAAACACAGATGGATGGGGGCTGTCCCGTCTGGAATGAAGAATGAAGAGAGAGGCTACAGAAAGAGAGAAAAAGAGAGGTTTTTTGCTACCATAACCGGAAATGAGGAAGATTCCCATTTCCTTGGCCAGAGGTAGTCACGAGCCCACCTAACTAACCAAAAGGGGGCCACAAAATGCAGGCGTGATGACAAAACATTTCCTGAATCCTACCATCTCTGCCCCGCGGATCTTAATTAAGTTTCTTTCCGTCCTTGGGTTCAAAGAGCATTGCGATCAACTCTCTCAGTATGCAGACGGGGACGCAGAGACTTTGCCCAACTCTGAAATCTGTGGTTTAATTAATTCTAAAACTTGAGAAGTGTCAAGGTGCTTCTGGACCACAGATTTGGTTTAATGGCTCTGCTGAGGGCCGGCCTTCATTTCCTGGGCCTCTAATTACACCTCATTGCTTCCCTTTCATGGGGTTAGTTCACCTTCCAGCCTCTAATGGACAGTTCTTTATCCCACTAAGTCCTTATCTCCCTGCATTTTTCCCTTTAAAATGCTGTGTGACCATCTTCCATGAAATCAGTCCTACACAGCGTCCTTTTTTTTTGGCTATATTGACCCCCATGGAAGATTACGGTGACAGCTATATACGAAGGGAATTTGTAAGACTCTAGATTGTCTTCACCTAATACTTCGTGTTGCTTTGCATAGATACAGTAGTCTCATGCCTGTAATACACGAGACCAGATAACTTTCCATTAGAATTGGTTGAGGATTTTAGAGTTGACCTGCAGCTTGGACCAAGGAAGGGATAAAAAGGACAGAAGCTGCTCATCTAGTGCTTTGTCCCCAGTAGAATAAAATGTGGCACTTAGAATAAGCCACAGAAATGGCTGTAATTCTTCACCCGTAGCAATCTGCTTATCCAAGCAGAGAAAAGAACCAGGATCTAGGAGGCTCAGGAAGGATGCATGCCATATGTGGTTACCAAGGTTTAGAGGTTTATTTTTAGAAGAACAACATGGTGGGTTGTTAAATCTGTTTGACCCAAGAGAGAACCCTGGGAAAAAAAAATGCTGTCTCAGTCAGCACTGAAGCAGTTGGTGTCTGTAGGGATTTGTTGTGAGTGTAATTAATAAGCCAACCTACTTTTGTTGGAGTCACAGTCTGTTTCCAACACCAAAGAGGCAAAAGCACGGATGATGTATTCACGGCCCTCTAGCAGCTTCCGTGCGGACTCAAGAAGAGGTCCAGTGTGTGACGCTGAGAAGTAACTCAAAATCTAAACCAGGCTGTGCTCCGCCCTGTCTTGTGAGGAACTCAGAGGGTACACTGTGGGCTGAGGGCACCAGGGAAGGCTGATGAGGTGGGCAGACCAGAGAGGGAACCGACAGGCAGAAGGCTGTGGGAAAGGACCGTCCGGACAGAAGGGACAGCATAGCGCTCTGTGGTAGTGAAGTTGTACAAGGTGGTGTGTGGCTGTGAAAGAACTGGGCATTTATGGGGATAGCAGAAGATTGTCGAGAGAGATTCCCCAGCCAATGAAATGTAGCTTCGTCCTCCTCAGAACCCTAAAGCCACCACTTCTTTCTCTCTCTGTCATTCTCTCTCTCTCTTTCATTTTTTTCCCATTACTTAAGGAATTTTATTACAATTATAGGTGTACAAAAATCGCAACTCATTTTGATAGCATTTCCATCCCAAACCCTCAGTGCATCCCCCCACCCCCCAGATTGTCTTATTTGGAAACCAAAGGTTTTCCAAAGTCTGTGAGTCATTATCTGTTCTGCACAGAAGTTCATTGTATCCTTTTTTTTAGTTTCCACATATGAGTGGTAACAGTTGATGTTGGTGTCTCATTATCTGACTGGTTTCACTTCACATGATAATTTCTAGGTCCATCCATGTTGCTATAAATGTTGCTATTTCGTTCCTTTTAATGGCTGAGTAATATTCCATTGTGTGTATGTACCACATCTTCCCTATCCACTCCTCTGTCGATGGGCATTTAGGTTGTTTCCATGACTTGGCTGTTGCATGGAGTGCTACAATGAAAACTGGAGTACATGAGTCTTTCTGAGTCATGGTTTCCTCTGGATAGAGGCCCAGGAGTGGGATTGCTGGATCAAATGGTAATTCTATTTTGAGTTTTCTGAGGAATCTCCATACTGTTTTCCACAGTGGTTGCACCAATTTGCATTCCCACCAACAGTGTAATAGGGATCCTTTTTCTCCACACCCTCTCCAGCACTTGTTTATAGACTCTTTGGTGATGACCTTTCTGGCTGGCATAAGGTGGTACCTCATAGTGGTTTTGATTTGCATTTCTCTAATAATCTCTCTTTCATTTTTAAAAATTTTATTGAAGTATAGTCGATTCATAACGTTGTGATAATTTCTGGTTCAGTTATATATGTACACATATCCATTCTCCCTTTGATTCTTTTCCCGCATAGATCCCCACAGGATATTAGGTAGAGGTCTCTGCGCCTTACAGCAGGTCTCTGTTGGCCAATCATCCCTTAATCCGCAGTGAAGCCACTTCTCTTTAATGATCATGACTTTTTTTCACTTGAGATTGGTGAGTTTTAGAGGTATCCTTATTGGCCGAGTTCAAGCACAATGGAAGACGTGTTATGCTTCTCTTTCCCTCCCACTGAACCGGGCATGTGCCTCCTATTCAGGAAGCACACAGTGCAGCCCATGTGCATTAGCTGAATAGAACTGAATTGAATTGGACTATAGCTAAGTTTGAGAGCCTTGTGGTCACCAGAGTTTTAATGAGGGCAACTGTCAGCCTGTAATCTTTAACACCAAGATAAGGAGTTTGATCTTTACCCTTCAAGCAATGGGGAGCCATTGATAATTTGGGCAAGGCTGTAATATCTGTTAAAGTCAGTATGCAGCTGACTGAAGCAGAGAGGTTCAGGAGACTTAGAAACCCATTATGGATGCCCTGCAGTTGCTCAGGAGCCAGCCTGGGTGATGCAAAGACTATGGGCTCAAACACTCGCTGGAGCCAGGCAGGAGAAGGTAATTGGCATGCTCTTTTGACAGATATACTTTGTTTTTAGGCTGAATACATTAGACTTGGAGCTCCTGTCATGGCTCAGCGGTTAACGAACCCAACTAGTATCCATGAGAATGCAGGTTCCATCCCTGCCATGGCTCAGTGGGTTAAGGATCTGGCATTGCCATGACCTATGGTGTAGGTTGCGGCTAGGATCCCGCATTGCTGTGGCTGTGGCTGTGGCTGTGGCTAGGCTGACGGGTGCAGCTCCGATTTGACCCCTAGCCTCGGAACCTCCATGTGCCGCAGGTGGGGCCCTAAAAAGAAAATCAATCAATCGGTCAATCAGTTAATCATCAATAAGACAGGACTTTACCTGCTAAAATACATGGCTCTGTCCAATTTTCTGAATGCATGAGGTCTTCCCAATCTTTGTCACTTCCCTGATTTCAAAGGAGTCAGAAATCACAAAGAAATATTTCTTGCCTGTGAGAGAAACAGCAGTCTGAGCATTCTCTTAAATGGGAGCCAAGGCTCAATCTCAGGGTCAGGACCGCTGTGAGGGCTGGTGGGCTCTGGTGCTAGCCGAGCTTGCATTCCAGACTGAAGGGACCAGCTGCTGTTTAGCTACAGTTGACTGTTAGTGGGCAGAAACTTAAGCCTGACCAGCAGATCTTCTTTTTGAAAAATAAGTGGAAACCCAGAGCTCTCACGACTTCTCTGAATCTTAAAACAGTGACTCAAATGTATTGCAGACCCTGTAGGTGCCATGTCGAGTACGACACCCATTGCCACTTTTTTTGGTCTCTGGGTGTAAAAAGCATGAATCTGGAGCCCGTCAAACCAAGACTGGAGTCCCAGCTCAGACAGTCACTGGATTTGTGCGAGCTCCTTAACCTCTTTGAACCCCAAACACCTAAAATAGTAAATGCAGATAATGCTTCTCTCCTCACAGGCTGGTGAGAATTAAATGGTATGATTCACAAACTCTAAGTGCTCTTTTATAGAAACATCTTAAGTCTGGAAGTCTGGGCTACAAGGATAAAAGGGTGCAAACCTCTGGGTGGGGATAGATTAGGAAAAGAGATATGTGGGTTCAGACTGGGACAGTTGTGAGGCTGGGGCATTGGTGACAGGGTCCCAAGAAATTACTCAGTCACAGAAAGCACCTGAAACCTGGACATGGAAAACACCTCTGGTCACGGTTCTCTGCTGGCCATAATCAGTGGTCCATGGAAAGACAGGCACCTCTGTGAGTGAAACATATGTGATATTGATTGATTGATTGATTGATTGTCTTTTTAGAGCCACACCCCTGGCATGTCTCGTATGGAGGTTCCCAGGCTAGGAACAGAGCTACAGCTGCCAGCCTACACCACAGCCACAGCAACATGGGATCTGAGCCACATCTGTGACCTACACCACAGCTCACAGCAACACTGGATCCTTAACCCACTGAGCAAGGCCAGGGATGGAACCGGAGTCCTCCTGGATGCTAGTCGGGTTCCTGAACTGCTGAGCCACGACGGGAACTCTCTAAACATATATGATTTTTAGATGAGCACAATTCTTCTTAGACGTCTGTTGAGTTCAGAGGCCTGGAAAAGAGGAGCGTTTCCTGTGTCAGGCTGAACCAGCAGAAAACAACAGCAAAACCAAGAGGTAAAGATGATAAACACAGACAGATCCTGGTCTCCCACCTCTGGAGAGGTCTGACACTTGTCCTATCTTAAAAGCTCAGCTTGCATTTGGTCTCAGTTTGATAAGCTCTCACTGAAAGTCCCTTTTCATGTCCCCGTCTTTGACTGAGGTTGGCTGGCTGAACCACCGGAAATTATCCTACAAAGACTCGGAGTCAATGTTGAATGGCTTTGGCTGAGA
This sequence comes from Catagonus wagneri, assembly GCA_004024745.2. Lineage (NCBI taxonomy): Eukaryota > Metazoa > Chordata > Mammalia > Artiodactyla > Tayassuidae > Catagonus > Catagonus wagneri. Next base: position 16,881,030 of record PVHT021183556.1, on the reverse strand, counting down.
TGCTCTTTCCAGAGTTAGCTCTCTTCCAGCAGCTGCATCTGTAGCAATCTAGCCTGCAGACTCCACGGAGGGGTCAGCCATAAAAACCAATGCAATTAAAGGGGCAGGTTGGCTGTCTTTTAAACTCTGTATGTGTCTGGATTTGTGAGGTTTCCAGTGGGAGACTTTCCCATATTCAGATGTGCCTTGATGCGTTTGGTTAAGCAAGCCCACCCAAAAGGGAGAAAGAGAGCCAAGGTACCTGGGAGCAAAGCCTCCTCATAAGTGGGGGGTGGGG
>PVHT021183556.1:16862014-16880653 GCA_004024745.2 Catagonus wagneri | reverse complement strand
CGCAGAAGAGAGCTCCCGCCTGGCCTCATCACCGACCACCACAGCTACTGCATCATGAAATAGGACTGCCCGATAAAGTACAATAACTTACGTCTCTAAAAATTACTTGTTGCTTTTCTGAAGTTATAATTTAACTTGTGATTCTGTGTTTTTTTTTTTTCTCTTTATTTGTTTTTTGGCTTGTTGCTAAACCTAGTAACTCTACTATGAAGTTTTACCTGTTTGGGGGGGCACAAAAGTGCCTTACTGAAGCAGTGTTTTCAAGCAGCCCCGGGGGGCTTCGTTGGCGGCAGGTAGCTTGTGGTGAGAACCAGTGAGATGTCAGCGACTGTTGTTGACAGCATGATGCCATTAGGGACCTTGTGAATTAAGCTTGTGAAGTTTGGGGAAACTCAGGTTATACACTGATACGTTTTGACAAAAAGTCTTGGAAAACAGTCACAGCTGATCTTAAATAGCACTTGCACTAAGCCTTTTTTTTAAAATTAAAGTATAATTATAGGAGTTCCCGTCATGACTCAGCAGTTAACGAGCCTGACTAGCATCCGTGAGGATGCAGTTTCGATCCCTGGCCTTGCTCAGTGGGTTAAGGAGCTGGCATTGCCATGAGCTGTGGTGTAGGTCACAGTTTTGACTGGATCCTGTGTTGCTGTGGCTGTGGCACAGGTGGCAGCTTCAGCTTTGATTTGACCCTTAGCCTGGGAACCTCCATACGCTGAGGGTGCAGACCTAAAAAGACAAAAAAAAAAAAGTGTAATTATATACAGTAAAGTTCACCCTTTTAGTGTACAGTTTTGACAAATAAATATAGTCATACAAACAATCATGATATGGGACATTTCCATCATCCTCACAATTCTGCTGTGGGCTCTTAGAGTCACACAATTATCTTAATATATACAGAAAAAGCATTTGATGAAATTTAACATACATACATCATAAATCTGCTGTTAAGCTAGAAAGATAAATCTTCTTTAGTAGACACAGAACAGTCTACAAAAATATATGTAAAACATCATACTTAACTGGTGAAATATTGAAAATATGAAAATGAGCAAATGATACCAAATATCACTTCTACTCAACATTATTGCAAGGATTTTTACCCAGTGCAATAAAGGAAATTTCAAAAAGAGATGTAAAGGCTAGAAGGAAAAATATGACTGTCATGCTTCACAGATGACATGTGGTAAATTAAAATATCAAAAATAATTTATAGAAACACTAATTTGAATGACAAAATGAATTTGGACATTATACAGATTGCCAGATAAAATCATTATGTAAAAATAAATTGTACTTTCAAATGACAGCAACATTTTTCCAAAAAGGAAAGTTAAAGAAAAAATGAAGATACTAGGAAACCGTACATATCCAATCAAGGACTTATACCACACACTCACTAGAACAACTAAAATTCAAAGGCAGTCCATATCAGATGTCAATGAAGATGTGGAGAACTGGACCTCTCATATACTGCTAGCAAGAATTTAAAATGGTTCATTTTGGGAGTTCCTGTCGTGCCCCAGTGGAAAGGAATCTGACTAGTATTCCATGCGATTGCAGGTTCGATCCCTGGTCTCGTTTAGTGGGTTAAGGATCCGGCATTGCCACGTATGGTGTAGTTCGCATAGGTGGCTTGGATCTGGCATTGCTGTGGCTGCACTGTAGGCCAGTGGCTCTAGCTCCGATGCAACCCCTAGCCTGGGAACTTCCATATGTTGAGGTTGTGGCCCTAAAAAAAAATAAAATAAAAAAGACAAAACAAAATAAATAAATGGCACAGCTTGGAAAACCATTTGGAAGATTCCTTAAAAGCCCAACATTTAATTCTCATAAGTCCCACGAAATTCCACTTCCAGAATGTTAGCCAAGAGAAATGAAATCGTGTGTCCAAAAACTACATATAATTGAATATTTATAGCAGCTTTCTTTATAATAGCCCTGCATGGGAAACAGCTCAAATGGATAAATAAATCATGGTATACCCATACAATGAAACACAACTAAATAATTAAAAAGGGAGAGTTATTAAAATGCACTACAACTTTATACTGTAAACGATTCAAATGTTGATAGCAAAATGAACCAAATTTAATAAAAGTCATGCAACAGAGGGAGCTCCCTGGTGACCTTGCAGTTAAGGATCTGGCACTGCCACTGCTGTGGCTCAGATTCCATCCCTGGCCCTGAACTTCAGCATCCCTTGGATGCAGCACCCAGCCCTCCCTCCCCCCAAAAAAATTCACGCGAGAGTTTTCACTGTAGCACAGTGGGTTAAGAATCCAGTGTTGTCTTGGAGGTGGCGTGGCTTCGATCCCCAACCCAGTGCAGTGGATTAAGGATCTGATGTTGCTTCACCTTCAGAATAGGTCATAGCTGTGGCTTGGATTTGATCCCTGGCCCAGGAACTTCCATATAAAGCGGGTGCAGCTGAAAAAGAAAAAAAAAAGGAGGAGTTCCGGAAACGAATCCGACTAGGAGCCATGAGGTTGTGGGCTGGATCCCTGGCCTTGCTCAGTGGGTTAAGGATCAGGCATTGCCGTGACCTGCAGTGTAGGTTGCAGACACGGCTTGGATCTGACATTGCTGTGGCTGTGGTGTGGCTGCTGGCTGCAGCTCCAATTGGACCCCTAGCCTGGGAACCTCCATATGCCGTGGGTGTGGCCCTAAAAAGACAAAAAGAAAAGTAAAAACTTAATGGAGTTTCATACAGCAATGAAAGTCATAACTCTTGTTATAGACAATAATATGGATAATCTACAAACGTAATATTGAGGGGAAAAAAGCCAGACACAAAATGATAAGTACTCTAGGTTTTTATGTATATAAAGTTTTAAAAAAAAGGAAAGGTGAAACTTGTCTATTGTGGTAGACCTTTAGATAGTGATTACTTTGAGGAAAAGCACTAAGTGACTAAGAAATGGCATGAAGTGGCTTTAGGGGTGTCAGAAATAGTCTGTTGATATGGGTAGGAACTTCATAGGTATGTTCATTTTGTCAAAATTTATTGATCTTTACTCATGATTTTTTTCTTTTACTGCATTTCTCTTACACTTCACTTAGGTTATTTTAAAAGTTTAAAAAGAAACTGAAAAGATGTGAATGATCTTAGCTTTTTCTTTCTTTTTTTTTTTCTTTTTTGACTGCACCTTTGGCCTATGGAAATTCCTGGGCCAGGGCTCAAATCCAAGCTGTAGCTGCGATCTATGCCACCGCGTGGCTATGCCTCATCCTTAACCCACTGTGCTGGGCCAGGGATCGAACTCCAGGCCTCTGGAGCCACTCAAGCTGCTGCAGTTGAATCCTTAACCCACTGTGCCACAGTGGGAACTCCTGAATAGTCTTGTTTCCTTGTCCCCATAAATATATCGTCTCTCCAGGCATCTATTACACATTTTTATTTGGGAAATAGAGTCACCACATAACTGGATCACAATTCCATGTGCGTTGCAGTTGTAGAATAAATCTTAATGTTAATTGGAAACAATTTCCTAATGTGTATATTACGGTTAGTAAATTGTTATATTAAAAAACACTTATGAAAAGGCTCATGTCCCTCCACAGAATTTTGACGTCTTTCCAGATGTTTATTTGAACCCGTTAGTGAAAGTCTACAACCGTTTGTAGACACTTTCAAAAATCAGAGGCTCTCAGGGTCAGGAGCTCAGATCCCTTCATTTTAAGTGGATTTATAGCCCTTCCTTCTAGGATTCAGGGACCAGGAGGTGCGTCAAACCGGTTAAGATTCAGACCCTGTGGCCAGAATGACTTTGATTTAATCCTGCCTCTTCTCATCCTAGCTCCCTGAACTAGTTATTTAACTCTGTTAAGCCCCCAATTTAAATCTTTGAAAGCGAGATAATGACTGTAACCTTGCAGGATTATTATGAGAATTAAATGAGTTCACGTGTCCAAAGTTCTCAGAACAGCACACCCCGGGTACTAAACACTGCAAGGGTCCCGGCTGTCAGTACCCCAAACTGTTTATTTGGGGGGGTCTAAACTCTCCAGAACGCACTGACAGCTATGCGCACGCTCATTCAGGACTATTTACTTACTATAGAGACGTGTGAAGGTTTCACATCCTCCCCTCCAAGACCCATCTTTGTTTTTGTCCTAAACCATAAGCATGTGTCAAAGGCACTTCGAGATGAGTGAAAGGTCAACAGAGCTCTGTAAATACGGCCAGGATCCTCTGGGGAAGGGAGGGGGAGGAGCAGCGTGAATAAGCAGAGTTATTCAAAGGGACACATTCTAGATCAAAGTCACTGGATGACATATGTGGTTGGATGGTTTAGGATCCTAGGGGGATAAGGAGGGGGGCGCGGACCCCCAGGTTAGAAGGCTCGCCATTGCCCCCACCAGATTCTCAGTGACTGGGCCCCATTTGTCTCTGTTTGCTTGTCTTGTCAGGGGGGTAGGCTGGGAATTTGCACAGGGAATAGGGACACTTAAAGAAAGTAGCCTATTTTCACTAGAATGCCCGTTGAGAAACTTGCCACGAAAGTATAAGAAAATTTGGCCTCGGCTACAGTAATTTGGTAAAATGCAGTCACACTTCAAAGGTGTATCAGACAATTGCAGAAGAAAAGAAAGATCTACTCTTGGGTGATGGGACACCTGTTGCCTCTGTGACAGGTTTTCTGACCGTGTTAATTGCCACGTGCATAAAAAGATGTTAACACCAGGTGAAATAATACTGGCTGACACTGGAGCAATGAGTACGAATTTCAATGCACTATTGGGGGGAAAAGAGTTACTGAAATGCAAGAGCATTTGAGACAAATTCAAAACGGAGCCATCAGGATAGTCAAGTATCTCCAAACTATGGGAAAATTGTGAAGTAAACGCCGTCTAGATTCATAGTTACCTAGAAGACAGACAGAAAGAAGATGAGCATAAAACCATGATGTGGGAGTTCCCATCGTGGCTCAGTGGTTAATAAATCTGACTAGGAACCATGAGGTTGCAGGTTCGATCCCTGGCCTCGCTCAGTGGGTTAAGGGTCCGGCGTTGCCATGAGCTGTTGGTGTAGGTTGCAGACGCAGCTCGGATCCCGCGTTGCTGTGGCTGTGGTGTAGGCCGGTGGCTACAGCTCCGATTAGACCCCTGGCCTGGGAACCTCCATGTGCCGCAAATGTCGGCCCTAGAAAAGGCAAAAAGACAAAAAAATAAAAAAATAAATTAAAAAAAAATAAAACCATGATACATTTTGATCCCAATGTCTTTAGAAGTTGATGGAACACCATAGACTTTCTTTTTGTAAAGTTATGCTCTCATGTCAAATCTTTCTTTGTCTCTTAATTAAAATTAATGACTCCTTTTTTTTCTGAGTTCCTGGAACATGGGTTCTTATTCTACTCTGAGGCACGTATTTTATCTTAACTTTCATAATGCATAGTCATTTTTACAGTTTTACCACTCAGGAAACCCAGATCCTGGTAACAAATGTGAATGCTAGTTTAGCGTGTCCCTCTGTTGTTAATGGCATCAGATATTCCACTTCAAGTGTTGCAAACTTATATCCTGCATAGAATCCATGCATGTGTTTTGTTTGGCCTGCTTGATGTTTAAAAAAACTTATTTGAAGGGGTTCCCTTCGTGGCTCAGCAGAAAAAAATCTAAGTATCCATGAGGATGCATGTTTGATCCTTGGCCTCACTCAGTGTGTTAAGGATCCGGCATTGCTGTGAGCTGTGATGTAGGTCAAAGATGAGTCTTGGAAGGCATGTTGCTGTGGCTGTGATGTAGGTCAAAGATGAGTCTTGGAAGGCATGTTGCTGTGGCTGTGGTGTAGGCCGGCATCTGTAGCTCCAATTCAACCCCTAGCCCAGGAATCTCCATATGCTGCAGGTATGACCCTAAAAAGCGAAAAAAAAAAAAAAAAAAGGAGAGAGAGAAAAAAAGAAAAAACTTATTTCAAATGTCTCTGGAAGGGGCATGCATTTTCCAGGGACATATGCTTTCCAGATTTCCATGCCCTGGTATCTTCCACTTGGTCTACTTCGATCATTTACATTATTTTCATCACTTTTGCAGGTTTGGGATTTATGATTTTTAGTGGCAAACTAAACTGTAGCTATTGAACAAAGCTGACATGTGCATCTTAACATTAGGGAAAGAGGAAGGAAGTTGAGTTTGGGAAGTGAGAGGAAGTTGCTTTAGCCCTAATTAGACGAAGAGAGTAGAAAAGAATGAATCATTCAAGCGCTGGGAAAGAATGATCGGGAAGAAATATACTGCAGAAGTAAAAACTGGTTGATGAAGGGGGGGGTCTTAAGTCCACTTGTCAAGAGAGTAGGATGACCTGAAAGAGCAGCTACAGGTCAGTTGGGGGGAAGCAGATGCCCTCCTCAACAGGAGGAGAACATATCTAAGGGGAAGAAGGGCCAGGGGACGTGAATAAACAGTACTTCCATACTCTGGATCTAGCCAGCTTGGATAGTTTTTAGACCATTGGTTGGTGGTATAATGTAGGAAAATACAAACCAAACCAATGTAGTCCTTCCGATGTCTTTTCTGAGATTTCAGAAGCTCTCAGCTTATCTCATGGCCCTGTTGTTGGACGGGCCCTGTGATGGTGAAACCTGGTTGGTCAAAGTAATGGTTGACCAATAGCACTGGGAACTATATTCAGCCACTTATGATGGAGGACAATGGGAGAAAAAAGAATGTATATATGTATGTGTGACTGGGTCACCTTGCCGTACAGTAGGAAATTGACAGAACCCTGTAAACCAGCTGTAATGGAAAAAATAAAAATCATTAAAAAGAATTACCAGGGAGGAGTTCCCGTTGTGAGAATGTGTGTATCCATAGCTACAGGGAGGCAAAGTCAACAGGCTCTCATAGCCTCTTCGTGTCCAATCTGGTTCTTCTCAGGCATTTGAGAAGCAAGGAAAGCATTGATTGTGAAGAAGCTTTGGAAGGCAGGTACACCGGGCTCAGGGCCACACTTTTCTTTTCTTTGTATACTTAGAATAATTGTAGGAGCAACCATATATTTCATGGTCGTTATGCCAGTGGCAAAGCATTTTACATATATTGTCAATACTTTAAGGTGGGGTACTTTCACCTCCACCTCACAAGTTAGTAAGTACACAGATTTAGTTTCCTAAGATTATTCTGCTGGTACAGAGTGGATTGAGGGTTCGAGCTCCTGCTTTTCTGATTATAAAGTATTGGCACTTCCAGGTTACTACAGTGCCCTCAAAATACAGCATAATTATTGCAACAGTCCATGGGTTTCCATACATATGCCATAACGTCGCAGAAATAGACTCTTGAAATTTTTTTTTTCTTTTTAGAGCCACACTTATGGCATATGGAAGTTACCAGGCCATGGGTCAGATCAGAACTGCAGCCACTGGCCTACGCCACAGCCACAGCAATACCAGATCCAGGCTGTATCTGCAACCCACGCCACAGTTTGCAGCAACACCGGATCCTTAACCCAGTGACTGAGGCCAGGAATCAGACCCACATCCTCACGACCCCATGTCGTGTTCTTAACCTGCTGAGCCACAATGGGAATGCCTTGTGCAAAAATCTTTAGATTACATGGTACTAGTACTTGCAGATACTTTAAAAAGTGATTTTGTTCCTTTTGGGCCTCAGTCATACCAGAGTCCATGTGGCCCTATGAGCAGACATCGGCTCTTGTCCCCTGGTTTGGCTGGCACTGGTTGCCATGTTATCTGGGATAAATCATTTCCCTTGCATACAGTCCCAGAGGCCGGCCTGGGAATCAGCAATCTCAGTTCCCCTTCAGGCTGAGTCCTTGCTCAGATGACCTCCAGCCCTGGCTTCAGCTCCCTCATAGGTCAAGCGGAGGAGTCTTGTTCAACAGATGACCTTGCAGGGCCTTCTAACTGCAAAGTCTCACCTTCCACTCCCAAGGGGAGCAGAGAGAGACCTGCCTCTTCACCTTCCCCAGACATTTTTAGGCTGTTCTGCAAACCGAGGGCCAGGGGCCCCATGTGAGACCAAATAATCGTTCCTGCTTCACTTAAACCATTAACCTCATGAAAACATCCTGGGGGGAAGGGGGTCAGGTTATAACAAGGATATAAAAATTATGAGGTGGATTTGTCATTGACTTCATGGCCTTTAACGACCCTGCTGTCGTCTCCTTAAGCAGATGGGAAGTTATCTTACGGCTGAAGCTTGGGGAAAGGGATTGCCTGGAAGGCCTTCTGCACGGAAGAAAAGAGCAGGTGAGGCCCACCCCGGCAGGCAATAGGCTGGCATGACAATAAAGCGTGGTGGCAAAATGAAACATTAAAACACCCAATAAAAACCTAAGTGCTTCATCACCATTGCTAATGAAAATATATGATTGCCTAATAAAAGGTTCCATGCCAGCCAGCCTGTGGCCATGGATCTGCATTTACTAACACCTGTTACTGTTGTCATCTTCTTCCTGGGAAGGGCGACCTTCTACTCCAGATGGGTGGTGGCCTGGGGAATTCAGTGTTGGGGAAATTTGGGGCTGGTTGTTCCCACAGGAGAACTCAGCTGACCTGGGGCCCAGCAGCAGCTGCCTGGCTTCTACTGGGTTTCTCCGGTAACAGAGAGACAAGGGTGAGTCAGCCAGAGCAAGACAACCGGGGTGCGACCTGTTTTAAATGTGCCTTGCCCACTGGGGATGTGTCAGCTAGGTTATGAACGCGAGGAACAAAACCTGGGTGTTTTACAGTATAAAAGTGTTGCAATATCCCTCAGGAAACAGAACAGGATTCTTACTGGCCATGAAAGAAATAAGTGAATTATTTTGCCCCTCTTTGATTCTTCTCCTCCGATGAGTATTTTACCCATTGTTCGAAACAGAGTCACCAAGGAGTTCTCATCATGGCTCAGCAGTTAACGAACCTGACTAGTACCCAGGAGGATGCGGGTTTGATCCCTGGCCTCCCTCAGTGGCCTAAGGATCCGGCATTGCTGTGAGCTGTGGTGTAGGCTAGGATCCCGCGTTGCTGTTGTTGTGGTGTAGGCCGGTGGCTACAGCTCAGATTCCACTCCTAGCCTGGGAACCTCCATATGCCATGGGTGTGGCTCTAAAAAGACAAAAAAAAAACCCCTCAAAAGCAAACAAAAAAACCCCAGAATGCTTTTTGGGGGCCTTGGTCTGCCTGTAACAGTCTTGCCAACCAGTCCAAGCCCCCAAAAAGCATTCTGGGAACTGTAAAATTTTAGTATCAATCAATCTATCTATCAATACATGTAGTCTGCAAGGAAAGAAAGTTGAGGACACAAGGAGGACCCAGATCACATGCCTAGAGTGGGAATCTGGATTTTTTCATAAGAACAATGGAGGCCAATGAAAGGTTTTAGTAAAACTCACTTTTCATATGCTGCATATCCAGTATATGCTAAGCACTTTTTCCATGTGTGTTATTGTTTTTTCCTCACAACAACCCTGAGGGGTAGGTGTAACAATTTCCAATTAACAGAATTTAAAAAAAACCTTAAATTTGTTGAGTAAGTTACACTTGATTAAACAGCTACAAAGCAGCAATCAGGATTCCTACCATGCTTCAGAAAATACATTAGGAAGATGATGTACACACACACACACACACACACACACACACACACACACACAAATTTTACTCACAATACATAGAAATTTCAGAGTTAAAGAAAATTTTTAAAGTAATAATGCTAGTTAATTCAGTATTAAAGATGAAAAGATTTAAAATTTTCAACTAACTCCATTAAGACTGAGAAATATATATAAACATTAAATATTACAAATACATTATATTATCAAATTTGTCAAAACATAATTTTGCCTAAACGTAATAATAAAATCTAAATTATGGTAAAACAAATAATTTTTAACAATCTGGGTTGAATATAAAAATATATCTCTAATTTAAAAGACAGAGTATGCATTTTGTAAAACTGAGGAGAGTACCTAAGAATTTAAAAATATGTATTGAAACTCTAAAAATGTATGTTATTTAAAATGTATTTAAATAAAATCTACAATCAAAGTAAAAAAGAAAAAAACCTCCAGAGTCACCAAGATCACATAAAACATGAAATTCCTGAGCAATTCATAGCCTGACATTCGGAATCAAGCCTCACATTAAAGCATGTATAATAATGCCTTTACATTGTATTTTATCATTTACAATACTTCTGAGACTTGATAAAATCAGTTGTCGCCTCCAACACAGGTATGATCCCATTTGATCCTACAATCAGTCTTGTGAGCTGGCAATATAATTATTCTGCAATTTATTGATGAGATTTAGAGTGGTCAGTCAAGTTACTGATGGTCTCAGACTTTGTAGGTGCCAGAGTTGGATCCCAAACAACAGTCCCACGTTCTTTAATTTGGTGCCCTGGCATCACGAAATGAAAAGAGCTTACTGGAGTTCCCATTGTGGCTCAGTGGTTGATGAATCCGACTAAGAACCATGAGGTTGCGGATTCAATCCCTGGCCTTGCTCAGTGGGTTAAGGATCCGGTGTTGCCATGAGCTGTGGTGTAGGTCGCAGACGTGGCTCGGATCCCGCGTGGCTGTGGCTGTGGCGAAGGCTGGCAGCTACAGCTGCTGTTAGACCCCTAGCCTGGGAACCTCCATATGCCGCGGGTGTGGCCCTAAAATGACAAAAGAAAAAAAAAGAGGGACATTTGCTTAGAACACAGTGGGGGTGACTTTCCCGTGGGGGTCTCTTCTGTGCCTGTGCTCTTTCTGCGACACCACACCAGCAACCATCGACAGCCCTTTCGTGAATTTCCTCGTCTCTGTCAGAAAGACCCTCGGCCCTTAAGCCCTATTACCTGGCTTACCATGGCTCTCTTCTCATAACTTGCCTCCCAGTGAAGGCACTTTATTACTGGCTATATCCTCAAATACATTTTTTTGCCTTTCCAGCCACTACAATTTTCACAAGCAGAGGGGCGTTGTTAACTCGAGTTTTCCTCACTGGACTTGACGTTGGCTGATTGCATTTTGCTGACATGCACTCCTCCTGCTGTGTTGCCAAGATAGTCCCCTATCATTTCTGCATCCCAAGCTGGCAGGGTGTGTGGCTTTGCAGCATCTTTTTTTCCACTCCAGAAAGAATAGGATGGAACTGCTTTATGGATGAAAATAAAAGGCTCATATAATGAGAAATCCAGATTATTGCTTTCCTACAAGGGAGAGAAGAAATACTTACTGACATGAATTTTCCCTCCCAGTCTCCCCCCCGTCCATCCTATCTTCCTCATGCCTTATTTTTTTTAGGTATATATATCACTTGGAAAGCACAGTAAAACAAACCTGATGGGAGGGTGTATAAATACTGACTTATTAATAGTGCTCTAAAGGCCCATTTTATGGGCATGAATATAGTATCACCAGCCAGAATAAAGTAACTAAAAACTTTTCAGAAACTAATTGGAAATTTTTGCACCCAATCCTCCAATCATCTAATAGAATCTTTGAAATTAAAGGCAGAGGTGGGGAGAGAGTGGGGTGGACTGGGAGTCTGGGGTTATTAGATGCAGGCTATTCCATTTAGAATGCATATGCGATGAGGTCCTGCTGTACAGCACGGGGAGCTCTATCAAGTCTCTTGGGATAGAACACGATGGAACATAATATAAGAAGGGGAATGTATTCTTTGTACGACGGGCTCGCTTTGCTGTACTGCAGAAATGGGCACGGCATTGTAAATCAACTATACTTTAATTTAAAATACATAAAAATTAAAAAAAAATTAAATTAAAGGCAGAGGTCCCTCAGGACTCGTGAGAGGAAATGACTTTGGGCATCGGGTGAAAGGAAGAGAGCAGCCTGGCAGGAAGAGCCACAGCAGAGATAAGGGCTGCGGCTTCCAAGCAGAGAAGCATTTGGGCAGGGAGGGCTCAGGGAATTCTGGACAATACTGAACAGAACAGCTAAGATGAGTGAAGACAGAAAAGATCCGCAGTTGGAGTTCCCTTCGTGGCTCAGTGGTTAACGAATCCGACTAGGAACCATGACGTTGCGGGTTTGATCCCTGGCCTCGCTCAGTGGATTAAGGTTCTGGTGTTGCTGTGAGCTGTGGTGTAGGTCGCAGACGCGGCTCAGATCCCACGTGGCTGTGGCTGTGGTGTAGGCCAACAGCTACAACTCCTGTTAGCCCCCTAGCCTGTGTTAGCCCCTAGCACCCTCCATATGCCGTGGGTGCGGCTCTACATAAAGACAAAAAGATAAAAAAAAAAAAGAATAAAAGCACAGTTTTCAAAAGAAAAGCTTCCCCTTCCTCAGTTTGGTATAGAACTAACCCAAGCAAGGACGGCATCGGCGTCTGCAACCAGAACATCGGCCACTGTGACCCAGGATGGAGAGGAGGCGGGGCTGGCAGAAACCAGCGCTACCCAGGGGGAGATTGTGGAGCCCGGAACTGAACCCCTGCTTCGCTTTTCCAGGAGCCGCTTAACTTTTAGCAAATGACATGCTCTGTAAGGATCAGTTTCCCCATCAGTAAAGTGAGAAGACTCTCATTCCATGTGATTATTAAAAGTACCAAATGGGATATGCTATATTGAAGACCTGGAGTTCCAGTTGTGGCGCAGTGGAAACATATCCGACTAGGAACCATGAGGTTGCAGGTTCAATCCCTGGCCCCACTCAGGGGTTTGGGGATCCAGCGTTGCTGTGAACTGTGGTGTAGGTCGCAGACGTGGATCAGATTTGATGTTGCTGTGGCCGGCAGCTGTAGCTCCAGTTTGACCCCTAGCCTGGGAACCTCCATATGCAGCGGGTACGGCCCTAAAAAGATAAACAACAACAACAACAACAAAAAACTATGCCCAGCTCATAATTAGCATCTAATAACTGTTAACATCACAAGGCAGGGATTCTTTTTTTTTCCTTTAATCAAGGTCAGATTATGGAATTTATAGTATCTGTAGGGCTTTTGTTTCTTTCCTTTTCTCTGCAGCTCTTTCCATTTTGTAACTCGCTGTCTTGCCTGGAGGGGAAGGACGGGAGAGGAAAAAACGTAGGAAGGGCTGCGATGAAGGCCTACCTGAGTGAGTAGTGAGTGGTTTGTGCTTAAATGGTTAAGAGATACCAAGTTGCAAGAAACAGGTCTTAGAGGAGTGATGTGGCCTAAGGGGAGGCTTGGGGTCCTCCGGGGCTTTGTGCCTGCGCCTGGCGCCCAGTTCCAAGAGAATCCAAAACCAGCTGTCAGGATCCAGACTTCATTCTGGTCCTACCGATGGTTTACAGTTAAGCTTCAAGCGCTAGATGGTCTGAGACAGAGAAGCCACTCAGGCACCCTTGTGAATCAGATGGTCTTGGCAAGGAAATGGCACCTTTTTTTTTTTTTTAATGATTTTTATTCTTTCCATTACAGTTGGTTAATGGAAGAAACAGAATTGACAGTGTTCTGTTGATTTTCTACTGTACAGCAAAGTGACCCAGTCACACACATATATATACACATTCTTTTTCCTCGCATTATCATGCTCCATCATAAGTGACTACATATAGTTCCCAGCGCTATACAGCAGGACCTCATTGCTTATTCATTCCAAATGCAATAATTTGCTTCTATTAACCCCAGATTCCCAGTCCAACCCACTCCCTCCCCCTCCCCTTGGCAACCACAAGTCTGTTCTCCAAGTCCATGACTTTCTTTTCTATGGAAAGGTTCATTTATGTTGTCTATTAGACTCCAGGTATAAGTGATATCATATGGTATTTGTCTTTCTCTTTCTGACTTACTTAACTTAGTATGAGAGTCTCTAGTTCCATTTTTTGCTGCAAGTAGCAGTATTTTGTTCTTTTTTATGGCTGAGTAGTATGCCATTGTGTATTTACACCACACCTTCTGAATCCATTCATCTGTCGATGGTCTTGGCTATTGTCAATAGTGCTGCAATGAACATACGGGTGCCTGTGTCTTTTTCAAGGAAAGTTCTGTCTGGCTATATGCCCAAGAGCGTGATTGCTGGGTCATATGGTGATTCTATATTTAGTTTTCTGAGGTACCTCCATATTGTTTTCCATAGCGGTTGTACCGGAAATGGGACCTTTTAGGTAGTGAGTAGGCAAGGACAGGGAGGAGCAGTGGGCCCAGAGAGGATTCCAAGTGGCTGCTCTAGACAGAGATGGGGCTGTGAAAACTACTTTTATTCACTTATTCATCAACAAACATTTATGTAGCGTCCACAACATAAACCATGGATTTACACTTTCCTGCTTTTGTGTAAACCATCTCCTTTCTTGTCTCCACCCAGAACTAAAACGTAGGGCTTTAGAAAAAAAAGGGGGGGAGGCTCGGGGTGTCTGCAGCAAGACTGACTGCTTACATGTAAGGAATATTCAGAGAGACATTCATTCAGCTCACACTTATTGAGACCTATTCTGGCCAGGCATCAAGACAAGCACTGTAAGAAAAACAAAGATGAATAAAACATATTCTCTGCCCTTGAGGATCTCACAGTCTAGTGGGTAAGACAAACAAATAAGGAAATAAGAGTAACACAGAGTGATACATTTTGAAATAGAGTGGTCGGGAATGTGCTTTGAGAGAAATCATAAGTGCCAGGCAAGACATGTGGGGTCCAGGCTCTCTCTCTGGTGCTTAGCAACGATAAGCTGGACCAGAAAGCAAAGGGCAAACTGGAGGGAGACCTTCAGCCTGGCCAAGAGGGGAGTGGGAACTCCAGCCACGGGATGGGGGTTCGGGGCTTACGGAGCCCAGTGTCCGGCTTTGGGGTAGATTTAGTGTGTTTTATTTTGTTTCATATTGTGAAGGTCAGCCATTTAAACATAATGTTTGCAAATCACAATCCCCAGAAAGATCAAGTGACTTAGAGCCATTCAGCCAGAAATCGCCGGAACCAAAATGACAGCCAACAGTGGTTGTCCACCTGCTTTTCCTGGCTCCCTGCAGCAAACGGCCGCCGATCAAAGAAAGCACAACATGGGCTGTAAACTCACCAGCCCTTATTTCTGTAATGGGTTTGCCTGTTTCAAATATTCTGCTTGCGCTAAATAAAAGTGTACTCATTTCTAATAACAGTATCTAAAACTTCTGCACCATACAAGTAGCTGCTTCGCCGACTGTATTTTCGCTTTTCCCTAAACTTCAGTGCATTCCCAGGACATGAAGATCTGAGGCGTCTGGGGAGGGGGGTCTCTGCCCTTGCGGGGTGAGAGTAGCCCTGGAGGTGAAGGACAGACCAGAGTGAGAGCAATATCAGAGCATTCCTGGCACGGCAGATGAAGTCCTTACTAAACTCGGTCCACTAAGATCCACTGCTTTTTTTTTTTCTTCTAGAGCTTTAGAATTGGACCAGTTGGGTGTTTCCTTCCTAGGAAACAAGAGCATGTTTCCAGGGGTAGGATAACTTCTTACTTTCATCTCTCAGACAACCTCCTTGTAACCAACACTCATTAAATGCTTTAAATGAGACTTCAATCGTACACTCCAGGCAAATGAATTTGACTTAAGATTTCAATCACAATAAAAGTGCAATTATGCCGAGTTAACATTTGGGAAATATACAACACTTCTCCCATAGTTATCTTTTCCTAAATTGTCTAGGAATGCATCCATCCTGTTCTGGTTAATTCTGGCTAAGGAAAATATAGAGCCCTGAATGATTCAGATGACAAGACCATCCATAAAATTCTATCTCAGAGCCCGGCAGGAAATTCTGCTAACTGTTGGTGTTTAATAAATGCTGACTCACTAGGAGGCTACTGCTTTCCTATTAAAATTTGAAAGAATCAGTCTTTTTTGCTCAAATGGGTCAGTTCTTACATTCACATGGGACCATTTTAGCAATAAATCTCACCAAAATTCTACTAACTTTAAGAAATTATAATATATGCTAAAAGGTTAATAGAAGAAAGTTCCTACATTGTAGGATCTTATAAACTACTTAGAAAACCTAGACTTAGAAATGGGAAAAGCTGATAAAGGTAATTTAAAAATTAGACGTATAGGGATTTCCCATTTGTTGCTCAGCAGTAATGAACCCGACAGGTATCCATGAGGATGCAGATTCTATCCCTAACCTCGTTCAGTGGGTTAAAAATCCGGCATTGTCATGAGCCGCAGTGTAAGGCACAGACATGGCTCAGATCTGGCGTTGCTGTGGCTGTGGTGCAGGCTGGAAGCTACAGCTCCGATTCGCCCCCCTAGCCTGGGAACTTCCATATGCTGTGAGTGAGGTCCTAAAAAGGCAAAAAAAACAAAAACAAAAACAAAAACAAAATCAAAAAACAAACAAACAAAAAAAACCTTAGACGTAACATAAGGTGGTGAATGTATAGAAAAAATATCAGGTGGGGATAGGTGTTTTAAACCTTGGTGTGTGTGTAGGGGGGTGCTGGTCATGTGACATCTGAGCAAGGACTTGAAAGAAGCGGGGGTGACAGTCATGAGGATGTGACAGGAAGGGTCTCAGTAAAAGGGCTAGCCAGTGACAGGATTTAGGAAGGGCTGTGCAAGGAGGCTGGTAGCCTGGAGCAAGGGATGAGCAGTAAGAGAAGAGGTCCAGTGTGAGACTGGCAGGCAGATCATCCCAGGGCCCTGTGGGTAACCACAGTGACTTTGGGTTTTGCTCTGGGTGAAGTGGGAAACCGTCACAAGGTTTTAAGGAAAACGCGATGACTCAGACTTTCTAAAGTTCTGAAGATTCTTCTAGCTGTTCTGTTGAGAATAAGACTGCAGAAAGTGTGTAAGATTGCAGGGAGGTGGAAGTGAAGCAAGGGGACCTGCTAGGAAGCATTGCAGAAATCCAGGGGAAGGACTATGGTGGTGGCTTGCGTGGGAGGTGATAAGAGAGGTGATAAGGAGTGGTCAGGTAGGAGTTCCGGTAGTGGCTCAGGGGAAACGAATCTGACTAGCATCCATGAGGACGCAGGTTCGATTCCTAGCCTTGCTCAGTCAGTTAAGGATCTGGCGATGCTATGAGCTGCGGTATAGGTCGCAGATGTGGCTTGGGTCCCATGTTGCTGTGGCTGTGGTGTGGGCTGGCAGCTACAGCTCTAATTCGACCCCTAGCCTGGAAAACTCGAAATGCTGTGGGTGCAGCCCTAAAAAAAAAAAAAGATGTAGGTATACTCTCAGAAAACTTCACATAGAAATTGATTGAACTTTAGCTGGCTCCATTTTTTTTTGTTGTTGTTTGTTTTTTTTGGCTGTCCCTGAGATATTGAAAGTTCCCAGGCCAGGGATCCAACCTATGCCACAGCTGCTGCAGTGACAACACTGGATTCTTAACCTCTGCTCTGCCACAAGGGAACTCCTGGCCAGATCTTTAATAACACAATGAGGAAAGGCAAACAGGAAGAGAGAAGACTTATTCGACAGTGAAAAAGGCACAGCATCAAAAAGTACAGCTTTTAAAATATGGTAGGTTGATTAGTTTGGCTGGAGTTAAAGGTTTTAGGCAGATGGGTCATTTGAGGTTGGTACATAGAAAGACTAGACACATGGCTTTAGGGACCACTGCTGGGTAAGCCTTGGTCCCTGGATGGCCCAGGTTTATTTAATTGTGCATATCCAAGAATCTCAGATGTGCAAGATCACGCCAAGGTGACTCACCAAAGATTGTCATGTGCTACAATACTGCCAACAAATGGTCTTTTAGCTTCTTCCTAAGTACCTCCAAGGGGCCACTTTCTTAACTCAGCATAGCCCTTTCACCTGGGGGGGGGGTATTTTATTTTATTATTTTTGGCTTTTTTAGGTCCACCCCCATGGTATATGGAAGTTCCCAGGCTAGGGGTCGAACTGGAGGTATAGCTGCTGACCTAACCATAGCCACAGCTATGTGGGATCTGGGCAGCATCTGTGACCTCCACCACAGCTCACGGCAACGCCAGATCCTTAACCCGCTGAGCAAGGCCAGGGATCAAACCCGCAACCTCATAGATACTAGTCAGGTTCTTTACCACTGAGGCACAATGGGAATTCCCCTGGAGATATTTTTTTTGTTTCAGAAAGATATCTAGGTTTTGAACTGCATTTGCCTTCGGGTAACGTCTAGCCATTAGCTCTAGTGCGTTTTCAGTCACTAGCTCATTTATGCAAGAGACAAGTTAGTGAGTGCCCACTTACAGAAAATAAGGAAGAGAATGAACACTACTTGAATTTCTTCTTGGAACTACTATGAAGGCTAATTTACCTGAATCATCACATTTAATAATCAGGGTGATCCTATGACATAGAAGACCCTCTAATCAAACTATCCCTCCTCATGGAGGGGGTCTATATGGATGTATATATGGAGGGAGTTGATAAAGACACAGTCAGTTCTTCCTACGAGGGGTTAGAGCTTTCCCTGGGAAGAACAAATAATTCAGCTTTTTCTTCTCCCTTCTTCTGCCTCATTCACTTTGTATGTCTGTGGGAAGGCTGTAAATTGGTATTCAAGATACTCGCGTAGGAATTCCCATCGTGGCTCAGTGGTTAACGAATCCGACTAGGAACCATGAGGTTGCAGGTCCGATCCCTGGCCTCGTCAGTGGGTTAAGGATCCAGCGTTGCCGTGAGCTGTGGTGTAGGTTGCAGACGCGACTCGGATCCCGCGTTGCTGTGGCTGTGGTGTAGGCTGGCGGCTACAGCTCCTGTTAGACCCCTAGCCTGGGAACCTCCATATCCTCCATATGCTGCGGGTGCGGCCCTA
>PVHT021183556.1:16823776-16861914 GCA_004024745.2 Catagonus wagneri | reverse complement strand
TGCGGGTGCGGCCCTAGATAAGGCAAAAAGACCATATATATATATATATATATATATATATATATATATATATATATATATATATTCATGCATATCTCTATCTCTTTTACCAGGTAGCAGAGCAGAGAAATGTTTAGACAGAAGATGCAGCCCCAGAAGTGAAGAGTGGGTTTAAGAAGGAAGTGGAGTGGCTGTTGGGGGGCAAGGCAGGAATCCAACAACTTGAAGGGAAATCCAACAAATAAACAAACCCCGCTCCATCACTTCCTCTTCACAGAGGAAATTTGGGGCCAGAGTGGCTAAGAAAACGTTTCCACATCCAAGTTTCCAAGTGGAGGAATTCCCGTTGTGGCTCAGGGGTAACAAACCCAACTAACATCTGTGAGGATGCGCGTTCAGTCCTTGGCCTCGCTCCGTGGCTTAAGGATCCATGAACTGTGGTGTAGATCGCAGACGCGGCTCGGATCCTGCGTTGCTGTGGCTGTGGTGTAAGCCGGCAGCTATAGCTTCCATTCGACCCCTAGCCTGGGAACCTCCATATGCTGAAGGTGTGGTCCTAAAAAAAAAGTTTCCTAATGGAAAAGCCGGGGAGTGCAGCTCTCAGCAACTGCAAGAACTTTCCTAGTCCCAGGGCATGGAGCCAGGCACCGCTGGGGAAACAGAGAGGGACGCGCCAGACCAGAACCTGTCCTCTCCCGGCTTACCATTGGCGGGAGATGCGTGGATCTACAATAAGCTGTGATGGAGAGGCCTGGTGTTCATAAAACATGAATATCGTGGAGATCACGGGTGTAGGGTCACTTCTGGCTACACGGTTCACAGGTTTGGGAAGGCATGAGGTTTCTGATAAGTGGAAATGATCAGGGTGAGGCATAGGATGGTTAAAGGTACAGAGGTAAGAAAACCCAGGTGATATAAGCAAATAAATTATTTCTTTTTTTTTCTTACAGTTGCACCCGCTGCATATAAAAGTTCGCCGGCTAGGGGTTGAATAGGAGCCTCAGCTGCTGGTCTACACCACAGCCACAGCAATGCCAGATCCAAGCCACATCCTTGACCTGCACCACAATTTGCAGCAACTACAGACCCTTAACCCACTCATGGAGGCCAAGGATTGAAACCAGCATCTTTAAGGGAGACCGCTGGGTTCTTAACCCTCTGACCCACAGTGGGAACTCCTAAATCATTCCATTTAACTCATGTGCTGAGTTCATGAAGGGACAAAGGAACAAGCTTAGAAACATTACAAGCCAGAGGAACAAAATTAGAAACTGTTACAAGGACCAGGTCACAAAGGGTCATGGATGACTTTGTGGGTTGGATCCCACATGTAACCAAGAATTCTTAACGGCTTTGAACATTGGGTGCCCTGATCAAAGCTGTGCGCATCAATTTTGACCTCCAGGAGCTCCCGTCCTGGCCCAGTGGAAATGAATCTGACTACGAAACACGAGGTTGCGGGTTCAGTCCCTGGCCCCGCTCAGTGGGTTAAGGATCCAGCGTTGCTGTGAGCTGTGGTGTAGGTTGTAGAAGCGGCTCCGATCTGGCATGGCTATGGCTGTGGCCGGTGGCTGTAGCTCCAATTCAACCCCTAGCCTGGGAACCTCCATATGCTGTGGGTGCGGCCCTAAAAAGCAAAAAAAAAAAAAAAAAAAAAAAAAAAAACTTAACCTCCAGGGCCAAAAGAATAACTTAAATTCCTCTGTACAGAGTGGTCCCTAAAATGTCTGAGAGCTGATCCTATGTGTTATCTGGAGGAGAAGCAGCTCCATTAAAAACAAAACAAAGTGAAACGCTTATCTTTAAGACATTAGCATCCTGTTTACCCTCCCCTGGTCACCCTACCAGGTATTCAAAAGCAGCTAACATTTATTAAAATCTTACAGCACGGCAGGACCCATGATGAAGATTTTCAGTGGTTATCTTCCATAAACACCACGATGGCCCTATAATGGAGGTGTTACCTTATCCCCATTTTACAGATGGGAAAGCCGAGGTTCAGCGACGTTGAATAAGCCTAATGCCAGAGGTAGAATCCCCACTGAGGCTTTCTGCCTGGAAAGCCCAGGCGCCTAAACACAACACAGCCTGCCCCACAACCCATCCCCAACCAAAAAGAGATGCTGGGATTTAGGTCTAGATTCTAGAGCCCCAGCACCGTTTCCTTCCCTGGACCTCACTTTCCTCACCATCCAATAAGGGGTTTGACCAGAACCTTTCTAAGATTCAGTCCCGACATGCCGTTTTATTTGTTCAAGTAATTTGGGTCTAATAGGGTCATAGTAGCAGTGATTACACTCATTGAACTAATGCTGCCGAAGAGAGGCAGGCGGAGGAGTGAACTGAAAACACTAATCCTCCAGATCGCCCTGGAAAGAGTCCATCTACCCTCCAACACGTTATCTTACACAAACCAGAGATGGTAAACAGATCGCGTAGGATAATCGTTACAGCAGACAGACACAGAGTTATGTAAGATCAGAGAAGCGGGGCGTGGAGCGAGAATGGCGGGAAACCTGGCATTATGCAAACAGCGGTGGGGGGGCGGACAAAAAAAGGAGGGAACCTCCAGACTAATAGGCAACTACACATTTCCGGGATTATAAGTGCCCTGGAGGCAGACAAAGAAAGACCGAAAGGGAGGTGTCCAGTGTAACCTGTTGCTCATTATGCCCTCGTTATAATAAAATTAGCTGTGCAAATAAGAAGTACCCATCATGCAGCGACACCATGACACGTAGCATAAAGCTAAACAAGACCAAAAATCCCTCCTCCCTCCGGGAAGGTGGAGCTTGATGAAAATTAAGAAATACGATTCCGGAATCCCACCTTCCCAGTGAATATCCTGCCCATGCAATTGGATACCCCTTATAATATTCGTGCCAGAGAAACGCTGGCAGCTGCCCACCTCTCTATATGGGGTGTATTTCTCACTTAAATAAATCCTAACTTTTCTTTCTCGATTTCGGTCTCGTTTCTGAATTCCTTCTGCCGGGAGACAAGAATTTAAACTTCAGGAACGTAATAAGATGCACGCTTAAAGTACACCTTAAATTAGATGTAATCTTAGGTCACTAGAGCATTTTTCCTTTTCAATAAAATAATAATTTACCGATGACTGGGAAGACAGGAAGGGAAATCCTCATCTGACTGGTACAGAGGAAGAGAAATCCAATAATCTCTTTCACCTTTTAGCGCTGAAAACTTGAGTTAAAATGATTGAGCACTGCACTGTAAAAATAAAAATAAAAAGGTATGGAAATATGAGAAAATCATCCCAGGCATGCGGAAAGCAATGGGGTGTCCAGATGAGACAGGCCGGTTTCTCTCGAGAAGGTCTGGGTCACTCAGATCGACTTCCCTCATCAGTCTGGGTGAGATGGGCCGTTTCGAAAAGTGAGACAGGATGGAGAGATCTTTGCAGGAGTGTGCTTTCGCATAACCTTCACCCCTGCCTCCACCCTGGCCGGTCCCCCTCTGGCCAGACCACCCTGACTCACTGGCGACAGAGCAGAGCCCTCAGTCCTGTCTAATAAGTGCCATGCCTGGCCTCACCTGGTCTTCCTAACTCCGGATCCAGCCTCCTGGCTCTGGGCTCTTGCCCGCACTTACTTTTTTTTTTTTTTTTTAATGCTTTTTAGGGCCACACTGGTGGCATATGGAGGTTCCCAGGCTAGGGGTCGAATTGGAGCTGTAGCTGCCAGCCTACGCCACAGACACAACAATGCGGGATCCGAGCCGCGTCTGTGACCTATACCACAGTTCACGGCAACACCGGATCCTTAACCCACTGAGCGAGGCCAGGGATCGAACCTGCAGCCTCATGGATACTAGTCGGATTCGCTTCCCCTGAGCCATGACGGGAACTCCTTGCCCACACTTACCATGACAGGTATTTGGGCCTCTGCAACCTCCTGGCTCTGGGTTCTTGCCTGCATTTAACCATGATGGCATTTGGGCTCCTACGATACGGCTGAGTTGGATTCTCAGTCCTGGCTCCTCTCGAATAGCCCTACCCCATTGTTGTCCAACTGACCCCTGACCATTTTCACCCTACAACTTGTCAGCACGGTTGCTGAGGTTGTTGACTGTCGTGGTGCTAATTCAAAGGAGCAGAAGGGCGGTCCTTAAATTCCTGCCCTTGGTCTGAACCTGAATGTTTACATCACCCCATCCATCCGTCACCCAGTGACCTGAGACATAACTCACACCTCCCCTTGTCAGGCCTGTCTGCCTTGTTCTGATGGCCTTCTTGAGCAGTTATTATTTTACAATGATTTCCCAAAGTTCCCCAGATTTCCCAAACTCTGGTCCTTACTGGGACTTCTGCAACTACCTGTGCCTCTGTCCTACTCCACCCCCATCATTTCCACTCCAGGTGTTCTACTCCTTTGCACTTAAAGGGGATATTGGGGGACAGCTGTTCAGTAACTACTTCCTACTGAGATAGAGCTTGGGCCTGCCTAGGGAGGGAGTAAAACACCTGGCTACCTGTCCCTTCTCTGTTGCGAGAGCCATAAGCTAGTGTCACTCTGTCATATTTTTCCAGCCACCTTAGAGGTTAAACAGCATATGATGAAACCAGTGGTACCAGGAGGACCAGCGCTGTCATGAGCAGCTTTGGGTCTGGGAGCAGCAACGTTACCAGTGGCGCCAGGCAGTCCAGTGAGTGAGCAGGGCCAGGAGGACCAGCGTCGCCTTTAGCGCCAGCATCATCAGGTTGCATTTGCCTGTAGCACCAGGTTGGCCATCAGTCCCCGGGGGTTGGGGCGCAGCCAGGCTAGCAGGGCCGGGGGACCAGGCTCGCCACGAGCTCCCGTGGGACCAGCAGGACCTTGCACACGACGCTCGCCAGGGAGCCCTCTCTCCCCTCTTGCTCCAGAGGGGCGAGGGGTGCCAAGGTCTCCAGGAACAAACACCCTGTTCACCAGATTTGCCTGCTTCACCAGGAGGACCGGCAGGGTGAGGGAACCCTGGAATCCGGGGCAGCCAGCAGAGCCTCATTCTCCTCTCTCACCGGAGGGGACAGCAGGTCCAGAGGGGCCTTGAACTCCAGCTTCTCCATCTTTGCCAGCAGGCCCAGCAGCACCAGAGGGCTCAGGAATACCTCACTCTCCAGCCTTACCAGGCTCTCCAGCAGCACCTTTAGGCCCAGGGAAACCCACCACACCAGCCTGACTTGGGGCACCGGGAGGGCCTGGGGGGTCTGGGCAAACACCTTGACCAGTGGGACCAGTTTTACCACCAGGACCAGGGCTGCTGGGGCATTAGACGGACCATGCACCAGGCAGACCAGCTTCACCAGGGCCACCAGCCTCAGCAGGAGAACCTCTGGGACTGATAGGGATGAAGGAGGCACAGGTAGCTGTAGAAGTCCCAATAAGGGACCACAGAGAGAGAGGGAAACTTAGGGGACTTTGGGAGATCATTGGTCTGAACTTGAATGCAGACCTCACCCCACCTCCCACCCAAGGATCTGAGGCGTAACTTGTGTCTCCACTAGTCCAGTAAGTCAGCCTCGTTCTGACGGCTTTCTTGTACGTTGATTCTTGATGTACAGTTGTCTCCCAAAGTTCCCCAGTTTTCCCTTCCATCTGTGGTTCTTTGTTGGGACTTCTACAACCACTTGTGTAACTATACTTTTCCATCCCTGTCACCCAGATGGAGGGGACAGGGGCCAAACTGGGAAAGTGTCATACCTGAGATACCCGAGACTGACCTGTGTTTGGCTCAAAGGGGAACTCATGCCCCGCCGACGGCGCTGAGACCAGAGATGCGAAGCGTCCTTCAACCTGAGTCATCCGCATCTCACGGCTGGATGAAGGATGGGAGTCGAGGCTTGGAGCCACACAACGGCTGTCGGAGAAATGAGGGGAGAGAAGGCACAGTGGGCGACGTGGAGGTGGAGTGGATGGATCCGGAGGCAGAGGGCCATGGCCTGCAGCCCTTGGCAGGCACTTTCAGCTGGGGACTTCCACATGTGGGTTCATTCATATTTGATCGGCCCTGTAATTCAATGCTGACATCTAGGGTTCTGAGTCAAAAACACGGATTTGCATTCCAGCGCCACTAACTGCTAGCTGTCCTGCGAATGTTCCAGAATTTCTATATGCAGTGCTCCAGGGGAGCCATCTGGTTGGAAGAAGGGCTTGGGAACTTGTCATAAAACCGCTTTGGCTTGGAATCCTAAGTCATATTGAAAAGAATTAAGTGTCCACGGCTAAGAATGCCTGAAGGTAGAATGGAGGAGCTGTATTACCTATTGTCACAATGCTGCTACATAACAAACAACCACACAATCTCAATGGCATGGAAGAATAAGCTTTTATTTCTAGGCTTCCGGTTCTTCAGGTGGGGTGTGGGGGGAATTCTGCTTCAGGCTACAGATCTGCTGGTCACTGGAGCTCAGCTCCTCTGTGCCCTACTTGGCTAAGCCTGGCTTCAAGCAGAGGACTTAGTCTAGGTTTGCTCTGTGTGTCTTACCACTTCCTCGAACAAGTGTCTGCCTGAGACATGGTTTGGATTGTTGGGGGGGGGGGTGTGTCCGAAGATTGTGCCTCACTAATGGTGCTGAGACTAGAGATGGGAAACTTCAAATCTTGCTAAGGCTGGGAGTTCCCGCTGTGGCTCAGCAGGTTAAGTAACCGACTAGTATCCATGAGGATGCGGGTTCGGTCCCTTGCTCAGTGGGTTAAGGATCCAGCATTGCTGTAAGCTGTGGTGTAGGTTGCAGCTGCGGCTCAGATCCGGTGTTGCTGTGGCTGTGGCGAAGGCCAGCAGCTGCAGCTCTGACTTGACCGCTAGCGTGGGGACTTCATACACTGTAGGTTGGGCCCTAAAATAGACACACGCACACAAAATCTTGCTAAGGCTTAAGGGCAATTTGGAAGCAGGCATCAAGCAAGATGCTGGCCCCTGCATTCCCCAGAAGGAGACCAGGTAGAGAAGGTCTGGGAGCTCAGGAATAATGTAGGAGCTCCATGAACCTCCTTGGATCAAGGGTGACTGCGTTGGTGGAGCTCAGGTGCTGGGTGGGACTGGCAGCCTCTGAAGCTCTTGGGGTCCACAAAGCTTCCCTTTGTACGCTATTGCCCTTTGTCTCAATGACCCTGTCTTCTGCCTGTTTCAGGCTTCTCCCAAGTTTGTAAACTAGATCCTGTGTTTTGCATCTTATTGTGTCTATGGTTTCCCCTGGAGACTTAAACTTGTAAGGGTCAGGAGTTCATCTTTTTTGTGTTGCTAGCACCAGCCTCTCCCTTCCTCTCTCCTCCCTGACCACAAAGCTTTGTGCAGAGTGGAACCTCTGTGTTTGCTGAATTAAATGTCACACTTACCGGAGGGAAAGTCACCACTAAGGTTGCTGTTACAGGTGAATTGCCAAAGCCCGTTTCCCCACTTTCTAGAATGCTTTGGATGACATCAAAAGTCACAGAACAAATCCACATGATAGACCTGTGCTGAAACACACACAGACACACACACACAGACACACACACAGACACACACACACACACACACACACACACAGAGTTTAATCACCCTATTTTATCCTCTGTGTTACCAGCATTTGGGGTGAAGAAAATGTGAAAAAGAAAGACTGAAGGGAAAAAAAAATTCTCATTTTAAACACTGCCGCTAATTCCATTAATTATGTTGTGATGCAATTAAGCATTTCATTTCAGAGCTATTAAAGCTTAAATTATTTATTAATAATTACAGATCATTACCTGATAGTGTTCACTCTGCAGAACAGGTGATGAATAATTTATCAGCTTTGACATGACTCTCTCCTCACAGCCCTCTTTAGGTGGTGTCTATATTTGTACATGTCAGCTTGCCAGTATATGTGCCTGTTTGTGGGAACAGTTCTGTTCTTTCTGTTTATACAGGATCTTCCTGCATTCTGAATGCCGTTTTAAAACTTTTCACGCTTCAAGTTTTATAACATAGACTGGAGGTGAGATAAATAATGGCAATATTTAGATAAAAAGATGCCTTTTCTTCTCACGGTTGAAGTTGAGAAGGACTTCAGCTCTGAGTAAATTAGAATTACATTTATTCATTACAGAAGTTTTTCTCCTTTCCTTCCCTTCCATTTCAGAATTTTTTTTTTTTTGTCTTTTTGTCTTTCTAGGGCCGCACCCGAGTCATATGGAGGTTCCCAGGTTACACCACACCTCCCGGCAACTCCGAATCCTTGACCTGCTGAGTGAGGCCAGGGATTGAACCCACAACCTCATTGTTCCTAGTCACATTCGTTTCCACTGCGCCACTATGGGAACTCCCAGATTTGTAATAATAATTTTTGTATCATTACTATAAGCATGACTGTATTCAGAAATGAGCACACATTAATGTCTTCGTTTAAATGGTATTTGAAGATTTTTAATCACATCTAAAATAAAATTAATAAAATTCAAGTGTATAAAAGAATTTCATAATGGATCAATGCAAGCAACTATTGAGAAATGAATACTGGTCTTATAATAAGATAAATGCCAAAGTCCAGTTACTCTTGAGCCTAGTCAATCAATTTTATCATCTGGAATAGTTCATCTTAATGCTATATCATCTGTGAAGAGTTCTAAGTAATGGCAACAATTACTCACATTGGAAATTATATGTGTGTGTGTGTGTGTGTGTGTGTGTGTGTGTGTATGTATTTACCAAAAGCACAGCCATACCTGATTGACTCAATCACCGACCATCTATTTGGACATAGTGCATAATCAGCTATTTTAGTTTAAAGCAGGGTCATATTTTCATTCAACAGATATTTTTTGATTATCTGAGTTATGCCAACACAGTGCTGGAGTTACAGTAGGAAGTAGACTGAGCCAAGAGGCTTTGGTAGATTCAAACATAATGTCTAATACATTTATAACATGCTCTTTTTCAGTTGATCTTCCTTCATTTCTATACTTCTGGTGAATTTCCCAGGAACAAGACAGGCTTTCCATTCTAAACAAGATTGATTTTTGTTACAGGATTGATTTTGTTTACCACGGCATGTCTTCTGCTTCAGCCGGTGTAGACCTGCCATGAGCTCTTCAGGGCAGAGTGTCTTCAATGCTATGAGTGTGTTGCAGGCAGATCCAGGTACTTGAGATGCGCCAGCTTCTTTCCAGATTAATCTTTTAAAGCACATTTTAGGCATATGGATCTCTGACCTAAAGCTTTCAAAAATTTCTCTTGCCCAGGGATCTAGAACCATAGGTATCATATGGATAAAAACCATCATAAAAAAGCAAGTTTCCAAAAGAGCCCTCTGCCTTTAACATGCATATGACATTTTGAAATACAAAAAACCTTATATTCAGCATATTGGACCTGCTTGCTGGTGGGGTTTGCCGAACCCTAGCCTATGAAAATAGATTCCAGAGTGAGATTGAGAGACAGGAGTTGAACTTGAACCCATCCTGGAGGCTTCTTCCCATGAACTAAGTGGGGATTCTTTTCTTTTTGGCCACACTCGAGACGTGGAAATTCCTGCCGGGGCCAGGGCTTCAACCCTCACCGCAGCACTGACCCAAGCCACAGCAGCAACAATGTCGGATCCTGAGCCACCAGGAACCCCAACGCCTAAGTTCCTTGTCTGCCATGACACCAACTATCTAGTGTCCTTTCTTTTCAAATAGTTGATTCCGGTTCGCCAGAACTGTTACTAAACCATCAGCCATGCATAACCCATTCTTCTTATCAATACATGTAAAGGAGCTATTTTACTTCTGAACATTATACAAATTAATAATTACTTTCAACAGCGTGAGTATATATCATGGTGGTTTCCTTGGGGCCACATCAGCTGAGAGCATGGTCACGGGAAATTGGTCACAATGATGATATTCTCCAGTTTACAGTCTATTATAGCCAAAAAAAAAAAAAAAAAAACCAGAGAAGCAGCCCTAAAAACGTTGCCTTTGGTGTTTAGGGGACCTGTTCTTGTCTACAAGCAGCCCCTGCGTAGCTATTGTCATCTTCCATTTGACCACTGGGTCACCTCTTGTTTTGTTTTCTCACTCACCTTTGGTAATACAACCTTTTGCTTTATTGGAACCCTGACATCTCTCTCCGCATGAGCTCTTGGCTCAGGACCATGAGGGGCAGAATGGGAAGGTAATATGAGTGACACCAGGCAGTTTTCTACTTTTGAAAACTTCCTTCCCTCAAACCCCTAGGCAAGGTTCCTGGAGATGGTAGGTCAACACTAAGGTCTCCCCGGGGCCAGAGCAGAAGGCAATTGATACCCTCAAACAAGAGAAGAGAGTTTAATAAGGGGACAAAGATGTGGCAGGGGAAATTCCCATTGTGGCTCAGCAGTAACGAGCCCAACTAGTATCCATGAGGATGCGGGTTCGATCCCTGGCCTCCCTTGGTGGGCTAAGGATCTGCTGTTGCTGTGAGCTGTGGTGTAGGTCACAGATGCAGCTCAGATCCTGTGTTGCTGTGGCTGTGGTGTAGGCCAGCAGCTGCAGCTCTGATTCAACCCCTAGCCTAGGCACTTCCATATGCCTTGGGTGCGGCCCTAAAAAGCAAAAAAAGAAGATGTGGCAGGGTTGAGGAACCCACAAAGACTATTACAGTAGCTCTAAGACCAGCTGCCACACTGTGGACGTAACAGCCAGGGGCATAGTGGTGACAGGGACCTGGCGAGGGTAGCCTTATAGACAGGGCTGCCAGGCAAGAACTCTGACCTTCCAGAAAGAACACAATAGCACATGACAACTCAACAAGGAGGGAGCCGTAGCACCCCCCCACACACACACACAGACACCAAACCCCCAAACTCCTTCATGCGCTTTCTATTGACCAAATCTAACCAGAAGCCAGGGGACAGAAGAGAAAGTCGCGGCAGTTTAGGCAGGTCATCTCTCTAGCGCTCAGAGCTGGGTGGATACGAACATAGAGCAGACTGGGAGGGACAAACGGAAACGGCCAGTGCACCCCACCTCTCTTTGCCCAGAGGGTGGTTTCTGGTCTTTAATACCATTGGGAAGGTTAAGAAACATCCCTTGTTTCCTGCCTTCAGGACTAAAAGCTAAGGAATAACTATCTGCCCCTTTCTTTCCCTTTTCTTGAAAATCCTTATCAGAAATGCATTTCTGAGTAGTGGCAACAAGTGGATTCTGAAGCCAGGCTGCCTGGGCTCCAATCCTGCACTTTCTAACTGGGGGTCTGAGCAAGTTCTTTACAGTTTCTGTGCCTCAGCTTTCTTGTTTGCAAAGTGATGATGATAATAGTACCTACCCGGGGTGGCGGCGGGGTGGGGGGGTGTCACTGATGACCGGTAAAGTGCTTGGAAGAGTGCCTGGCACATAGTAGGTTCTTATAGGCCTACTATGTGCATCTTTTTATATAGATTTTGGCTGGTAGCACAGATTGCTGTTTAGACATTCACACCATCATAGTAACAAGCCTCGGGTGGACATCTGAGATCTTTGCTGTACACTGCAATTAGTGTGTAGATATTATCACTGTGATACTCCGATTCTACACCTAGTACTTGCTGACTTGAGATTTTTTTGTGGAATCATTTCCCAGAGTAGCTAAGGGAATTGTCTCTGGTCTGATTTTGCTTGTGTCCTTTGCCTTGTTGTCCAGCCTCAGCTCATGTCCCATGTATTGGGGCTGTTTGACTGTGATACTGCAGTTCCAGTCAGCTGCTATACTTATCTGAGCAAGGCTGGTGTGTAATGGGGGTTGGTTCCACCTCAGTTTGAGTCTCTGAGACATTCAGTTCCAGCTTCCAGTTAGCAACACCCGAGAGTAAGTCCATTTCTCTCACCTTGAGATACTTGGAACTGTACATTCAGTATCTATTGCTCTGTAAAAAAATTATCCTCAGGAGTTCCCTTCATGGCTCAGTGGTTAACGAATCCGACTAAGAACCACGAGGTGGCGGGTTCGATCCCTGGCCTTGCTCAGTGGGTTAAGGATCGGGCGTTGCCGTGAGCTGTGGTGTAGGTCACAGACGCGGCTCGGATCCCGCGTCGCTGTGACTGTGGCGAAGGCCAGGGGGCTACAGCTCCTGTTAGACCCCTAGCCTGGGAACCTCCATATGCCACGGGTGCGGCTCTACATAAAAGGCAAAAAGACAAAAAAAAAAAATACCCTCAAATGCCATACTTAAAACAATAAGCATTTACTATGTTATAGTTCCTTAGAGTCAGAAATCTAGCTATGACTTCACTGGACGCCTCCGCTCCGGCTCTCTCACGAGACTGCCATCTCGGTACTGGCCGGGGCTGCAAAGTCCCCGCCGGGTTCATGTTCTTCCAGCCTCACTCCAATGGCTGTTGGCAGGTTCGGGTCAAAGCTAGCAGTTCCTTGCTCGGGAAAGATGCTGTCTTCGCTCAGAACAGGTGAGCACGTGAGCCAGAGGGGGGTGCCCAAGGTGGAAAACAGTCTTTTTTGTAACCTAATCTTAGGAACGGCACCCGTTACCTCTGCTACATTCTCTTGGCTTGAAACAAGTCACTAACTCCAGCCCATACTCGGGGAGGGCTCTTCCTTAAAGGTGTGAAGACCGGAAGTTGAGGCTCACTGGAGACCCTCGTGGAGGCAGCCCACCACCAAACATTTTCCTTATATAGATTCCCGTGGCTTTGGGTGAGATGAGAACTCCTTCCACATTGAGTTTTCCTGGAAGGAGTCCCCTGACGATTGAAAAATAATTTCTCCGTGGTTCCCTTCTATTTTGCATGAAACAATGCGAAATAGTTTTGCAGCCACCTGCCTGTGAACTGTGACCACCTGGGGCTCTGTTGTTTGATCTTTTCACGCTAATATGCGGACCCCAAGCATAGCTTTTGTCAGTATTGGAAATTTCAACTGCTATTGTCACTGGAGTTATTACTTCTGAAGACACTTCTGAAAATAGTCTACTATATCGCCAAGCCCACTTTGTGACCCCAGACCTTACCTTTCGAAGGTCCCGCCGGAACCTCAGAGTGGCCAGTCGAAAGTGGAACCCTCCGACTCTCTCCTTCCTGCCCTTAGGAAGGAGAGACATTTCCTCATTTATCCCGGTAGCGGTCTGGGGGGACAATGGTCAAGCTGTGCCTTTCCCCTGCTACTGCACTGAACCAGTTGTCAGATTGTATAGATTTGAGGGGCAGAATAGTGTAGTAGAAATTATATGGGCTTTAGACACTGGCGGGTTTGGATTAAAATCCTGGATCCGACAACGATTTATTTCACCATTGAAATGTGGAAGGTAAGGGTAGGGTGCTCACTGTAAGGGAAGAAAAAGCTGGAAAAACTTTGAATGTCTATCTAAGTTGTAATTTATTTAGGTAGTAGAAAAAAATCATTAAAATATCTTTAAGAAAAGAAGTGAATTTATTTATTTTTTTTGTTTTGTCTTTTTGTCTTTATTTAGAGCAGCACCCGCGGCATATGGAGGTTTCCAGGCTAGGGGTCTAACAGGAGCTGTAGCCGCCAGCCTTCGCCACAGCCACAGCAACGCGGGATCTGAGCCGCGTCTGCGACCTACACCACAGCTCACGGCAACGCCGGATCCTTAACCCACTGAGCGAGGCCAGGGATCAAACCCGCAATTTCATGGTTCCTAGTCGGATTCATTAACCACTGGGTCACGAAGGGAACTCCGAGAAAAGAAGTGAATTTAGAAATCTATCTTTGGCTCGTTTTTTTTCTTCCTCCTTCTCTCCTTCCTTCCTTTTCTTCCTCCCTTCCTTTCTTCCTTTCTTGTTCTTTTCTTCTTTTTCCATTTTACCTACCCTCCTTCTCTGCCTCCTTTCTTCCTTTCCTTCTTTGCTTCTTCCTTCCTATGCATGGATTAGAAAGAGTGAAGGAAACTTAACCTGACTGATCCCCCCGAAGAAGTGGCTTCCCCTTTGAGGTCCCCAGAGCACAGCTGGTTCCCTGCTGAGCACGCTAACTGCTCTCAGGATGGCTACAGGCAGTCTTGTCTCATCTCACCCGGGAACTTGGGACCCTTAAGGAAGTAAGGTCCTCTGTTATTAAGCGTTGTTGCATTTCCCATGGTCTTTACCCCAAGACGTTTAAGTATGATAGATGCTTCATGAATTCCTGCTCAACTGGTTAATTAAGGAAGAAAAAAAGATGAGAGAAAAATCCAGGGATACTTTTGAGTCTTGAAAGCCTGTGTGAACTGCAGCCTCTAAGAGGAACCCAGTCAGCCTCGCCTCCTCGCCTTCACGCCTTGTGTAAGCCAGGACCTGGTGACTTGCTCCTATGAAACAGAACACAGAAAAAATGACGGGATGTCACACCTGATGTAAGTGAGTCAGTATACATGTGATTTTGGGGAAGGGGGAGGCGCATGCCGCCACGCACACATTTTACAGAAGGTTGCTGCTAGTCTCGTGAAGGCTGCTGCCAGTCACAGGGAGCAGATGTCACCATGAAGGACTTTAGTGTTTTCCTAGATACGAGGAGATGCAAGAACTGGGCTCATAAAATCTTCTGAAAATATCTAACTCTCTGAAGACCTCTTCTGCCAGTTTTCCCAGAGCACAGAGCGCCTCACTCCTGGTCCCCACCCTGAGCTCCTTTCCGGGGGTGTTGAGGGTCGGCATCCTCAGCGGCCTATGATTCAGTCCGGGTAGCGGCAAGTGGCAAGTGTCAGTCTCCAGCTCGCAATAGCAGAAGATAAGAGTAGCACCATCGGAGCACAAACTGCTCACAGCCCCGTCACCGAGACAATGTGATAGTTGGGAACCTTGGGGGGGTCACTGACGTTATGTCCTTTGTGACTTCTGCCCCCCCTCGGGCTGCTCTCAAGAAACAGCTGACCTAATGTCACTCGGAGTAAGTGTCGTTGGTGGAGGGTTTGGGGAGCGCTGTTTAAAGCCACCCCCTCCGGGAAGGATAGGGTGCTGACTGTTCTCTCCTTGCTTTGACATTCTTCAGGCTACACGTCTATGTCTCTAGGGACGGGAAGCATGTCTGTGGCATTCTCAGGCATGGGTGCCGTGAATTGAGTGCCTGTGAAATACCTTCGAAGAACAGACCTCAGCGGAGGCAAAGACGACAGACTATGCAGGCTTATCGTGTAGAATGCACACGTCTTCATCTGTCTTAGCTATTCAGTGGAAGCTGGCCTGCCAGGTGACCCAGTCCCAAGGGTGGCAGGTGTACACGCTAACTGCCAGCTCCCCTGTGAGGCTGTCACTCCCCTGGGAAACAGCTCGCTCCATTAGCTAATGAGAGTGCCAAAAGGAGCTGAACACCCATTAGGCAGCCTGTCCCCAGGCCACTGACCTATCCTGCGGAAGCTGCTGCAGGCTGGCAGTTCTGGGAGGAAGCGGCGGGGGGAGCAGAGAAAGGCCTGGACGCTACAAAGAGGGCCCTGCCACCGTGCCTGCCTTTGCAACTTGGCAAACAGAATTTGATGCTGTTTGAATTTGCAAACTAATGATAAGAAATAATTGCTAAATAGCTCAATAACTGACAGGAAATTACCCTTGTTTCTCCATAACAATGCGGCAAGATGATTCAATTAGGGCCACTGCCGATTTAAAAAAAACCGTTTGTTTACACGATTCATTTCCAACAGTGACAATAGATGGGGAGGTAGGAGGATTGGGGAAAGGAGGGGCTGGGAGGGTTCAGAACTCTCCCAGTTTTTGGCTGGAGGGTGGCAAAGCTAAACTGCTTATCCCGGCTCTCCTTCCTGGCTGTCCGGTGACCCGGACGGAGGCAGAAGACAGAAGAGTCTGGGGAGACTCTGACAGGACTGCTTGATGAGAGTGAGTGGAGATCGATTTGCAAACCCTGGAAGGGAGCCCCCCGCCCCCCGCCCCCCATTCCATGTCCACTCAGGTTGCTCTAGATGGGGCGCTCAGAGCCGGCTGGCGGGAAGTGTCCGCTGACGCCGGGTCCTCGCAGGTATCTGGAGCTGAACGGCATTCTCTCTCAACGTTTGTCCCAGCCTCCCTTATTACTGCGTCTTTCCCAAATTTGAGTTCCTTGCTCCCCAGAACCAGATCTTGGTCCTGGGTTTCATCCTCAGGGTCTTAACTGAGAGAGGGTTGCAGTATTTGTCCTATCCAAGGGTGTCTGCAATTTGAAAAACCGTTCTCAAAGAGCAAAACCCGGGGAGTTCCCATTGTGGGTCAGTGGGTTAGGACCCTGATATTGCCTCTGCGAGGATACTGGTTTGGTTCCTCCCTGGCCTCCCTCAGTGAGTTAAGGATCTGGCGTTGATGCAAGCTGTGGCATAGGTCGCAGATGGGGCTTAGGTCTGGTGTTGCCGTGGCTGTGGCATAGGTCACAGCAACAGCTCCAATTCGATGCCTGGCCCAGGAACTTCCATATGTCACGGGGGCAGCCAGAAAAAGGAAAAAAAAAATCCATTTCCTTTAAAACTCAAAGGAATGAAACTCTTATGAGGGGATTACTAATCGTGGTGGGGAGACAACCTAACATAATGGGTCCCTTAAATCTTTCCTTAACCATGCACCCGGCGTCACCAGCTTTTCTGTTCCACTGAGCTGAAGAACGGTGCATCAAGGGCTGGAAAAGAAAAGAAAGAAATCTAGAACTCACTGCAAAGGACACATGTCTGAGTCTGCTCGGCATCTCTGAGCCTGAGTCTCTTGTGCCACTTGGAGAGGAAAGAACAGAAGTCAGATCCCGGCTCTGCCACCTACTGGCTGTGTGACCTTGGCCAAAGCAATCAACCTCTCAGTTTCTTTCTTTTTTCTCTTTCTTTTGCTTTTTAGGGCCACACCCTTGGCATATGGAGGTTCCCAGGCTAGGGGTCGAATTGGAGCTACAGCTGCCGGCCTACACTACAGCTACAGCAATGTTGGATCTGAGCCACCTCTGCAACCTACACCCCAGCTCACGGCAACACCGGATCCTTAACCCACTGAGCGAGGGCGGGAATTGAACACACATCCTCATGGATAGTAGTCAGGTTCGTTACCCCTGAACCACAAGTGGAACTCCAGTTTCCACTTTTGTAAAATGAGGGTCATCCTGGCAAAGATTCAGGAAAATCTAGTACGAGTGACCCGGCTCAGGAGTTTTATGATCCTGACTGAGACATAGTCAGAGGCTCTTGCTAAGGGTTAGAAACTTATTCACCAGACATGGTGGTTGTGTTCTCAACTTCACAGCCCTTTTAGTTCCCAAGTTGCCAGCATAGCAGCATAAGGGCTTTGGGGTCAGAGGGACAAAGGTTTGAATCTCAGTTCAGCCTCTGCAATAGAACACCCCAAAAAAAAAAAGGTACTCTTAAAAATAAGCCAGTTTTGGAGTTCCCGCTGTGGCTCAGCAGTAATGAACCTGACTAGTATCCATGAGGATGCAGTTTTGATCCCTGGGCCCATCAGTGGGTTAAGGATCTAGTATTGCCGTGAGCTGCAGCGTAGGTCAAAGACATGGCTCTGATCCCACTTTGCTACGGCTGTTGCAGAGGCTGGCAGCTGCAGCTCCAATTGGACCCCTAGCTTGGGAACTATGCTGTGGGCTGCAGCCTTAAAAAAACAAAACAAAACAAGCCAATTCTTTTGGGGCAAAATTATTATCCCACATAATTCAGGATTTCCTCTGGAATCTCTCCTTGGGAGTTAACCCTAATATTTGAAGGACAGGAGAGAAACGGGGAGGCTGGGTAGGGAGATGAGCTATTTAGGGCAAATATTGACTCAGAATCACCCTCCAGTGCTGTGAACAGCAAGTGGAAGGGAGAAGGCTCAGCCCTGCGGTCCTGGGGTATCTCAAAATATCAAGGGCAGAGGGTCCCAGGAAAAGATGCCCAAGAGAGAAGCTACAGCAAATGCTGTCATCCTTAGTGCAGTCAGATTCCCTGGGTGAGATCCAACACACATTTTTCCCCCTATAAATAAACCCAGGGAAACTAGCTGAGCCTGGGTTTGCAGTTCTTTGTTACTTAGAGAACTAAAATTGTTCTTATTGTGGGATTTTTTAGAGCAGAAAGTTGAACTTTTTTTTTTTTTTTTTTTTTGCTTTTTAGGGCTGCTCCAGAGGCACATGGAGGTTCCCAGGCTAGGGGTCAAATCAGAGCTGCAGCCGCCGGCCTACACCACAGTCACAGCAACGCGGGATCTGAGCCGCGTCTGCAGCCTACACCACATCACGGCAACACCGGATCCTTAACCCACTGAGCGAGGCCAGGGATCAAACTTGCAACTTCATGGTTCCTAGTTGGATTTGTTTCCCCTGGGCCATGACGGGAACTCCGAAAGCTGAATTTTTATCTGTACATTCACATTCCCTTGAGATCCAGTGCACGCTGTCTTTCTGCCTTTGTTGTCTCCCTCCCCTTGCATCCTCTCCCCCGCCCGCCTCAATTCCAGAGAGGCAAAAGCTGAGGGCGAGGGGGCTTTGTTTTTCTTCCTTGAACTGCTTAAAAAAAGTTCAGCTGAGTACATTTAATTTTTTTTCCTTCAAGTGTGATTGACATACAATATTATATGACTTTCAGGGATACAAAACAGTGATCTCACATGTGTATTCACTATGAAATGATCACAGCCTGGTCACTATCTGTCTCCATACAAAGTTAGGACAAAGTTATTTATTATATTCCCCACGCTGCACATTACATCTCTATGACTTTTTTTTTCTTTTTAGGGCCACATCCGTGGCATATGGAGGTTCCCAGGCTAGGGGTCCAGTCGGAGCAACTGCTGCTGGCCTACACCACAGCCACAGCAATGTGGGATCCGGGCAGCGTCTGCAAACTACACCACAGCTCACAGCAAAGCCGGATCCTTAACCCACTGAGCGAGGCCTGGGATCGAACCCACAACCTCATGGTTCCTGGTCGGATTCGTTTCCATTGCGCCACAACGGGAACTCCCATCTCTATGACTTCTAATTTTATAACTGGAAGCGTGTACCTCCTGATCCCCTTCACTTATTTTTCCTACTCCCCAACCTCCCTTCCCTCTAGAAACCACCAGTCTGTTCTCTGTATGGATGAGTCTGTGTCTGTTTTATGATGTTGGTTTGTTTGGGTTACATATATAAAAGAAATCGAAACAGGACAGGAGGGGACAAGGCACAACCTTTTAAAAAAAATGACATAGCGCCGGAGGACACGGCGAAAAGTGGTTAGAACAAATTAGGTTCAAGATGTTGGAAATTTTGGATCTTGAAACGCATTAACTAAATGACAACCCCACAGGTACCATGACTGTTATGGGGTCCAACTATAAAAAGGCCGAAAAGTGGCTCAGTTCCTGGAAATCTCCACCCCCTCCCCCAAAGAGTTGGAATAATCCTCCCACAAATTAGCCTATGAAATTCCCTGGCCCTTAAAATCTCACCACCCCGTATTTCTGCGCCTCTTGCCTTTTGCCACCTGGGATCGGCCACACTCCGTTTGCAGAGGGTGTTTCTCCCAGGACGCTCTCTTGCCTTCTGAAATGGCTCACACTTGGTCCATCTCTCAGGAAATCTAATTCTTACCTGTCGCTTTGCCTCTCACTGAACACCTTCTGCACTGAGACGTAAAGAACCTGAACTTCTGTAACTCCTGAGACTAGGTGTGTGATTTTAATTAAAAAAGCATGGGTTCAAGTCCCCATCTGAGTCTTGGCTGGGTTAGAGTCCCAAGCCTGTGGATTCAAGTCTCAATCTGAGTTGGGCCATTTCAAAATCACATGATATTTGTCTTTCTCTGCCTGATTTATTTTACTTAGCATAATACCGTCGAAGGTCAATCCATGTTGTCACAGATGGCAAGATTTCATTCTTTTTTTTTTTTTTTACGACTGGGTGATATTTTATTGTATAAATATACCACATTTTCATTATCTATTCAGCTATCAATGGACACATAAGTTGTTTCCATATTTTAGCTATTGTTAAAAAGATGTAGCAATGGAGTTCCCGTCGTGGCTCAGTGGTTAACGAATCTGACTAAGAACCATGAGGTTGCTGGTTCGATCCCTGGCCTTGTTCAGTGGGTTAAGGATCCGGCATTGCCGTGAGCTGTGGTGTAGGTCGCAGACGCGGCTTGGATCCCGCGTTGCTGTGGCTGTGGCGAAGGCCGGTGGCTACAGCTCCTGTTAGACCCCTAGCCTGGGAACCTCCATATGTGGCGAGTGTAGCCCTAGATAAGGCAAAAAGACAAAAAAAAAAAAAGATGTAGCAATGAACATAGGGGTACAATATCTTATTGGCTTTACTCAATGATTCATGGATTGGGCAGCCTGCTATCTATCAGATGGAAAGGGTCTCCAAAGAGCTGTTCAAAGCGAAAGGCAGAAGGGAGTGGGATGAGGAAGTTATACTAGCAAAAAGGACATTGGTGTGACCAGGTCATTTTCCTTAAGAGGATGGCAGGGGCCCATCAGGCATATGACCTCACGTGATAAATAAGGACTTCTTGACTGGCTGGTTTAAAATTCCATACTTGAAGCTCCCTTCATGGCTCACTGGTTAATGAACCTGACTAGGAACCATGAGGATGAGAGTTCGGTCCCTGGCCTTGCTCAGTGGATTAAGGATCCGGCATTGCCGTGAGCTGTGGTGTAGGTCACAGGTGCGGCTTGGATCCAGTGTTGCTGTGGCTGTGGTGTAGGTTGTAGATGGAGCTCAGATCCAGCGTTGCTGTGGCTGTGGTGTAGGTTTGCAGCTGTAGCTCCAATTCCACCCCTAGCCTGGGAACTACCATATGCTGTGGGTGTAGCCCTAAAAAGCAAAAAGGAAAAAAAAAAGATTCCATTCCCGGAAGAGACCAAAACTAATTAAGTATTAAGTCTTGGTTTGATAAAGATGAGGCTTAAAGCAAATAACTCCGTTTTGGGAGTTGTCACTTTTTAACGATCTCTCCACCCACCTTTGCTTCTTTTTAAAATTTATTTTATTTATTTTTTTGTTTAGGGCCACACCCAGGCATATGGAATTCCCAGGCTAGGGACTGAGTCAGAGCTATAGCTGCCAGCTTACACCAGTCACAGCAACACAGGATCCAAGCTGTGTCTGCAACCCACACCCACAGCTCACGGCAACGCCGGATCCCCAACCCACTAAGCAAGGCCAGAGATCGAACCCGCATCCTCGTGGATACTAGTCACATTCGTTTTCTGTCGCACCGTGACGGGAACTCCTCTCCACCGCTCTTGATGAGACTCTCAGCCTGAGAGACGTGATCAAAATTTAAGGCATTAGTGCCACTCCCAACAACTGCTCTGAAGTTCTCACATTTTCTGCTGATTCTCTGTGTGGCATTCATTGGTTATGACTTCAGGCTCACATTTTTTAAACTGGTCATTCTCTTCATTTCTTTTTTGACATTTCAGTCTTAAGGAGACTACTTGGTAGTTAATGCCTATGAACATGCATTTAAAATTTTCGAGAGACTGCAGTTCATCAGGAGACTACCATGACTATGGTCAGCAAGATAACGCTGAATTTCCGGAGATCACTTCTGAGCCATGGTCCCTAAGACCTTAATCAATCAGAATTAAATGAGTCAAAGAAACCCTGTTGAAGGAGTCACTTTATGTTTTTATTTTTTAATTTTTTGTCTTTTTAGGGCCACACCCGCGGCATACCGAGGTTCCCAGGCTAGGGGTCAAATCAGAGCTACAGCTGCCGGCCTACACCACAGCCCCAGCAAGGTGGGATCTGAGCCGCGTCTGCGACCTACACCACAGCTCACGGCAACATTAAGAGAGGCCGGGGATCAAACCTGCGTCTTCATGGATACTAGTCAGATTCGTTTCTGCTGAGCCACGATAGGAACTCCCAGGGGTCACTTTCTTAAGCCAACTGTCATGTTCAATGATCTGAGTCTCAACTCTCCCCAAAGTGTTCATCCAAGTGCAGTAGGTGGTGTGGACCACAGAACAGACATTGCCTTGTTCAGCTCAATAAGATCAAGGGCCATCCTATTACCAAGAACAGTTTTGAAAAAAAGAAAAGAAAAGAAAAGAAAGGTTTTGGCCAGAGAATCTCAGATTTTTGTTGGTCAGCTATCACTTAACATTGGATCCTGCAATATCCTCAAGAATTGAGGAGAGCTTCTTGCTCATAGCCTCATTGGTACTCACCCTTAACCAGGGAAGTTGGAACCTGCTAAAAGAAGTAAATCCTGAATTCTGAATGCCTCCTGGTAGGTGCCTTCTAGCTCG
This sequence comes from Catagonus wagneri, assembly GCA_004024745.2. Classification (NCBI taxonomy): domain Eukaryota; kingdom Metazoa; phylum Chordata; class Mammalia; order Artiodactyla; family Tayassuidae; genus Catagonus; species Catagonus wagneri. The sequence goes on along the minus strand of PVHT021183556.1, from coordinate 16,839,811 downwards.
ACCATGTAAATTCAGGAGTGTTGACCAGAGAAGCGTCGTAGTTTGATTGTGGACTATTATGACCACACTTAGGCAACCTAAAAGGCATTGCTTGGTTATGCATCAGCCATCAAGGTGTGCATAGGCCCAAGGAGAATAAGAACCACCATAAGCAAAGACTAAAACCTGTTAGAGCACAAACCACTCTCACTATTATGGTGCTGTTAATGGATTTGTTTGTTCAGGCCAGGGGTCAGTTAAATTTTCAGTGCATTTGGCTTTTTTTTTTTGGTCATTTTAGGGCCACACCCGTGGCATGTGGAGTTTCCCAGGCTAGGGGTCTAATCAGAGCTGTAGCCACTGGCCTGCGCCACAGCCACAGCAACGCGGGATCCGAGCCGCGTCTGTGACCTACACCACAGCTCACAGCAACGCCGGATCCTTAACCCACTGAGCAAGGCCAGGGATCGAACCCGCAACCTCATGGTTCCTAGTCGGATTCGTTAACCACTGCGCCACAACGGGAACTCCTTCAGTGCATTTGGGAAGAAAATCTCCTAGCCTGAAAGAAAAAGTTGTCTAAATTACTTGCAAAGAAGGGTGCTGCTGATGAGATATTTCTGTGATTGGGGGCCGATCTGCTTTAGATAATCGGAAGAGGGCTCAGGTACAAATGTACCACAATTTACGTAGGTATTTGTGTCTAGTTGGGCAAGTACATTTCTAATATAAGAAAGGTGAAAACAAGGTACTGGGTATTCTCGCTCTGTACGTGATTTCTGAGGAGGGCCAACTGCAGTGTACCGTGACATTGGGAATAAAAGAAAAATTGGTCACAGGGAGAACTGGGGGGTCTTTAGAGTCATGGATAGATTGGAGGTTTTGAGGACAGATCCAGCAGTCTGAAAATTTATCCCCCGCTTCGCAATGGTCTGTAACATATGGATGATGGTGTTACGTCTCTAGGCCAATGCCAGAGTGAAAAGGAAGAGGGAAAAAAAAGAGTTTCATGTTTAGTTAAAGTCTGAAGTCTTGATCGAGTGTCTTGGTGGGAATGGTCCACCTCCAAGTCATCTCCTCCTTCTCCTTGTCGATTTGGTGCCAAGGTCTCCGGCATTCGCACAGGACCAGGTGTCTGGTGGAGCCTTCTTCCACTGGGAGATGCGTATCCAAGACTCAGTGCCTTTTCGCTTCACAGCAGTGCCCGTTGTCAGGAGTGGCTAGGTAAGGTCCCTTCCAGGAGTCTCGTTTTCGCAAAAACGTGGCAGTGAAACCACTCTCTGTAAATGACAAGATTTTAAAAATGATTCAGTCTGACAAAAGTTCATAGAAAGTTACTGACAAGGAAATGTGGTTATTTCTGTAAGATACAATATTTCAAGGCAATAACTAAAATTAGGACTGATAACACTCCACTAGGATATTCTGAACTTAAGAAGGTTTAGCATCATTTACTTGACAATGCTTCACATGATTTAACACATCAGGAGTTCCCGTCATGGCTCAGTGGAAACGAATTTGACTAGCGTCCTTGAAGACACAGGTTGGATCTCTGTCCTCGCTCAGTGGGTTAAGGATCCGGCGTTGACGTGAGCTGTGGTGTAGGTTGCAGACACGGCTTGGATCCCGCGTTGCTGTGGCTGTGGTGTAGGCCGGCAGCTACAGCTCCTGTTAGACCCCTAGCCTGGGAACCTCCATATGCCGCAGGTGCGGCCCTGAAAATACCAAAAATAGATATATATCAAACAAGTCTAATTAGTGGAACACTGCTCTTTTTCTAAGGATAGAGAAGAAAAATTTTTTTTTATGATTTTCTAGGTGTCCTCTGTAAAATCCCCAAATTGCTTAGGAGTCAAAAAGACTTATTTAGAATTTGACTTGGAGTAAGTTTGTTAAAAAATATCAAAAGGTTTTAAAGCACGTGGTCGAATACTATCATCTGTGAAATAATACTTAGTTATCCATTTAACCATAATGATAACAAAGATTTCACAGGCAAATACAAAAAGTTAAATATTTGTGAAACAAAACAAAACAAAAACGCTTAGCTCTTTATTTTATTTTATTTTAATTTATTTTATTATTTTGTCTTTTGTCCTTTTAGGGCCGCAGCCGCGGCATATGGAGGTTCCCAGGCTAGGGGTCTAATCGGAGCTACAGCTGCCATCCTACACCACAGCCACAGCAACGCGGGATCCGAGGCGCGTCTGCCACCTGCACCACAGCTCACGGCAATGCCGGATCCTTAACCCACTGAGAGAAGGCCGGGGATCGAACCTGCAAACTCATGGTTCCTAGTCAGATTCGTTTCCGATGCACATAACAGGAACTGCACTTAGCTTTTTTAGTAAAGACTTGTCTTAAGAAATCAAAGATCTGATAAAAACAGCATAAAACATAGGAAATTATTTTGGAGAAAAACATGGTATCTTTGTTTTTGAAGCAGATAAGTAATTGGTAAAAGAAAAAAAAAGCTTTTACAGCTTTTTATCAAGAGCAGACCAATATTCTAAAAAAAAACTTTGTCTTTTTAGGAAATGGAGAAAAATTAAGTTCTAGTGTTAGGTAAATAACTGTTGATATTCTTATTATTGCTGATATTAATACAAGACTATAATAATAAAATTGTTATATAGAATAATTATATTTATATAATAATATTTATTATTATTATTATTGTTATTATTATTGCATTTTATGGTTGCACTCACAGCATATGGAGATTCCCAGGCTAGGGATCTAATCGGAGCTGTAGCTGCCAGCCTGCGGCAAAGCCACAGCAATGCTGGATCTGAGTCGCATCTTTAACCTACAACACAGTTCACGGCAACACCAGATCCTTCCTTAATCCACTGATTGAGGCCAGGGATCGAACCCGCAACCTCAGATTTCTAGTCAGATTCGTTTTTACTGTGCCACAACAGTAACTCCAATATAAGCCTATTATTTACAAAAAAAAAAAAATATATATATATATATATATATATAAACTAACAATAGCTAACGTGATCACACTCTCTCTTCCCAACTTTTTGTGCAATTTTGTCCTTTATTCTCCTTTTTTCCCCATTTTGAAATAACCGATTTTATGTTAGGGCAAATTTCCTTTTTTTTCTCTCTCTCTTTTTTTTTTTTTTTTTTTTGTCTTTTTGCCTTTTCTAGGGCCACACCTGTGGCATGTGGAGGTTTCCAGGCTAGGGGTCTAACAGGAGCTGTAGCCGCCGGCCTTCGCCACAGCCACAGCAACGCGGGATCCGAGCCGCATCTGCGACCTACACCACAGCTCACGGCAACGCCGGATCCTTAACCCACTGAGCGAGGCCAAGGATCGAACCCACAACCTCATGGTTTTCCTAGTTGGATTCGTTAACCACTGAGCCACGAAGGGAACTCCTCCTTTCTTTTCTCTTAACAGAAACATATCTCCCTACCTTATACCTTTTCTTAGCCAAAAATACATCTTACTTTTCTTACATACAGAATTGTTTCCCTTATTATTTTTAGCAACACTAATAGCATATACTAGTTAGAATTCTTAACCCTTAGAAACCTGAATTCCTAGTGAAAGTTAAGCAGGTACTGTGAACTGTCTGGTATACTAGCATTCTTTAGATTGAAAATATGGGAGTGTGAAATATATTCATATTTTATGGCAACCCAAGACAAATTTGAACATAAAAATTTTTCCTTTGCCCTTTGGCCTTCTCTCACCACAACTGTGCATTGTGTATAAGCAGCCTATTTTGCCAAAACTCCCACATTGGCAAAATGAGCTGCTCAGTCATGAAAAGCAACATTCTCCTAGCATCAAGATAACTCCTTAGGAGTTCCTGTCATGGCTCAGCAGAAAAGAATCTGATAGGAACCATGAGGTTTTGGGTTTGATCCCTGGCCTTGCTCAGTGGGTCAAGGATCTGGCGTTGCCTTGAGCTGTGGTGTAGGTCGGAGATGCGGCTTGGCTCCTGCGTTGCTGTCCTATTTGTTCCCTAGCCTTGGAACCTCCTTATGCTGCAGGTGCGGCCCTAAAAAGCAAGAAAAAAAAGATAACTCCTTAAAGATAATATTCCTTCTTGATAAGGGGTCACATGGCACTTAGATCTGAGTTATATAACCATCAGTAATATTTAACGTACAACACTCTGTCTTAAAAAAAAAAAAAATTTATAGTGGTAACTTGACCTCTAATGGTTGGGTCGTTCTGAGAGTTTTCTGAGATCCTTTTCCCAGGTTACAATCCTCAAATTTGGCACAAATGAAATTTTCTATTTTTTTCTTAGGTTGACTGAGTTTTCATTGACAAGTACATTTCATATTTTTGGGGAACATATGTTCTTCATAGTGCATTCTTTCAATATGGCATAGGAAATGTTTACTAACATATCCAGACTTCTTTAGTTTCTCTGTAATAAGCCAAAAGTAGATAAACTTACGTTCAGTAATTAATATTTCAGTATTTCATTTTATCTGGAAATAATCTAGATTTTCAATGAATTTCCATTGTTTAACTTAACATAGAAAAATTTTAACATTTTAAAGTACAAAAAAGATTTTGGAAGTTATTTTATTTTATTTTATTTTATTTTACTGTCTTTTTGTCTTTTTGGAGCTGTACCCACGGTATATGGAGGTTCCCAGGTTAGGGGTCAGATCAGAGCTATAGCTGCCAGCCTACACCACAGCCACAGCAATGCCAGATCTAAGCCATGTCTTTGACCTAAACCACAGCTCACAGCAAGGCCGAATCCTTAACCCACCGGAGCAAGGCCCGGGATTGAACCTGAGTCCTCATGTATACTAGCCGGGTTTGTTACCACTGAGCTACTACAGGAATTCCTGAAAGCTATTTTAAAGTCAACATACTATGACTCATAATGATTGCTTAAAAGTTCACCTAAAAACTCCTATCCCACTTACATCTATTTTATTCACTTGATCTCAACAATTATGTTTAGATTACTCATGAAAATTTCATTATACCAAGTTATTTTTCTTGATGGCAAATTTTATAGCACAAAAAACATGAACTTATTCGACCAGTAAACCCAGGTGGAATAGCAGTTGCCTATCTGCATTATTTTAATCCTGATAACTCTGAGGACATGCTTATTTTAAATAAATGAACAAACTTAAATTAGCTCTTATTTACTAAAGATTATTTCAGATCTTCTAAACTTGAGAATCATTTGGGTTACTTTCTGTATTTCTAAGCTCTTTAGGAATCCTTAATTCAAATCAGCACTTGTTTGTTTTTGTAAGCCAATTAAATAAAGCTCTTTTTACAAATTAATCTTAGCAATATCATTTGGAGGTGGAAAAATAGCACACGTTTACAATATATAGAGAGACACATAAACATGCAGACAAGTGTAAACCAGAGTTTTACAATTTTTGTTTCAAAATGTTAACCATAGACAGGTATGTTAATGCAAAACTCATTAGTTTATAGAAGAAAAATTTGATCCAAATTGTGTTTCTAGTAGATGGAATAAATGTATGTTATCTGATCAGAGGACTAAAACTTTTTACTGATATTTGTGGAGAAGACACATGACTGCTCCTTTGCCTAGTCCCAAATACACACCCCCCCCCAAGACCTGAGAGGACATTCGCCTCTCAAAGGCACAGGGAGGGAGGTCCCATCGCAGCTCTGCTTGGCTCAGGGAAACAAAGCCAACTAGTATCCATGAGGACAAGGGTCCCCGGCTTTACTCAGTGGGTTAGGATCCAGCCTTGCCGTGAACTGTGGTGTAGGTTGTGGATGTGGCTCAGATCCTGCATTGCTGTGGCTGTGGTGTAGGCAGGCAGCTGTAGCTCCAATTCGATCCCTAGCCTGGGAAACTCCATATGCCGCCTGTGCGGCCCTAAAAAGACCAAATAAATAAATAAATAAATAAATAAAAAATTAAAAAAGGCACAGGGAAAGACTCAAATACCTCCAAGGACTCTTGTTCCGTAAAGATCAGAATATTTACAATACTCACAAACCCTCTGAGATGCATAGGGGAGTTTGGAGGATTGGTGAAAAGGATGGGTGGGCTTTGAATAGCTTTTTGGTCTGCATTCCTTGGTTTTGCAAAAATTTGTAAGATAAGGACAGTTGCTTTTAATTCCTGAAAGAATTGGGTTGCAGGCAAAACGATATCAAGGGGGTGATAATGTCCATCTAACCACGCTATCTTCAATGATGTATTTTTCCTATCAGGAAGATTTCTCACTAAAGTAGAAATCAGGTGACGTCGCTGTTTGGGACTGAGAGCTATTTGCCTTTGGAAAGTTTTAGTGGATCTGACAGGGATGGAATGGGACAGTTACACAGGGAGCAGCAGAAGTCCCAATAAGGGACCACAGATAGAGAGGGAAACCTAAGGAACTTTGGGAGAGCACTGTAAATTTAATAATAGCTCTAGAGGGCCATCAGAAGGAGGCAGGCTTGCTGGACAAGTGGAGGAGCAAGATATGCCTCAGGTCATTGGGGTCGGGGGTGGGCTTAGGCCTGCATTCAGGTTCAGACCAAGGCCAGGAGTTTAAGGAGCACCTTTCTGCTGATTCGAATAAGCACCATGACAGTCCTAGTTTGACTTTATAGGGTCAAATACGCTCTTACCAGATACCTTGAAGGAACTACTACTCGAAGAAAGAGGAAGATATGGTCCTCACTCCCCTTTGATTATAAAGCTGTGGCCCACATAACCCTGGGGGACAGAGCCTCCTTGCCTGCCCGCTGGCATCTCTCAAAAGCATCCTATTTCAATAAATCTCTTTCTTGACTATCACTTTGTCTCTCCCTGAATTCCTTCTGCCCTGAGACACAAAGAACCTGAACCTCAGTAAGTCCAGATACTGGGTGCGCGATTCTAATTTAAAAACTGTGGGTTCAAGTCCTAGTCTGGCCTTAGGCTGGGTTCAAGTCGGGTTCTGGCTAGGTCCAAGTCATAAGTGCTGTCAGTTTCAGACCCATCCACAACAGGTTTAGAAGCTTTTTCTTTCTCTCTGGGTACATTTTAACTTAGAAGAAGAAGCCTAAGGAAACGTTCCTATCAGGCTCTGAATATTAGCTTCCAACTGAACCAACTCACAATCATAGAGTTACTTAGAAAAAAAAAATCTTTCAAATATCTTGTCAGTTTTCAGCCAGGATAAAGAGTAAATATTCCCTAGGATAATAAAGTAGCTGGTTCTGCATTTTTGTAGGGACCTTAGAAACAGGGTCCTTCATCTCATAGTATAATTTATCTCATCCATGCTTTTAATAATGTATACATTACCAATAAATTGATTTATCTGAATATGATATTGCAAAAAAAAGAGTAAATATTCCTAATAGCATTGAATGACCACTCCGCTGTCACCTTGAATGTGTCCACTTAAATATATATGTATATATATGTGTGTGTCTATATGTATATATACATATGTATACACACACACACACACACACATATATGCACAATCTAAAATTTGAGAGTTAAGTTTTATTTGGGGCAAAATGAGGACTATAGCCCGGGAGGCAGCATTTCCGATAACTCTGAGATACACCACCAAAGAGCTGGGGTGGGGGCATATATATACGTATGGGATTTTGGTAAAGGAGGAGGTACAAGCAATCAAGCACACATTTTACAGAAGTGTGCTGCTACTCTCATGAAGGTCACTGCCAGTTACAAGGAGCAAACATCACCATGAAGGATTTTAGCGCTTTTCTGGATACAAGGAGAGTCAAGAATTAGGCTCATAAAACCTTCTCCTAAAAATAGCTAACTCTCTGAAGACCTGTTCTGCCAGTTTCCCAGAGCACAGAGTGCCTCCCTCCTGGTCTCCACCCTGAGTTCCCTTCAGCGGCGTGTTGAGTGTCAGGATCTGTGCAAGCTGGTCAGGAAAAGAATTTTCCAGCCTAGCCAGGTGAAGAGAAAGAAGAGTGTACTGAGATGAGAGACACTGCTAGACTTGCTGAAAACCTGGGAGAGCTGACGTCCCAACCCCCCCCCTGCCCCCTGCTGGGGTGCGTGGTCAGGTCCGCTTTTATAGCCCAGGGAGAAGCTATAAAAGCAGACATGCTGATTGGTTGGGGAAAGAAGGGTATTATGATACACTTGCTGGTTGGTTGAGGGTGTATAAAGTCCCTATAAGGGCGGGGTGAGGAATGGGCCACATACAACACATACCTTTCCTTTTTTTTTTTTTTTATTAATTCTAATACTTTTTTTTCCCATTTCTCCCACTTTTATTTTTTTCCCATTACTTAATGAATGTTATTACAATTATAGGTGTACAAAAATCATCACAACTCAATTTTATAGCATTTCCATCCCAAACCCTCAGTGCGTCCCCCCACCCCCCAGACTGTCTCATTTGGAAACCATTGGTTTTCCAAAGTCTGTGAGTTATTATCTGTTCTGCAAAGACGTTCATTTTGTCCTTTTTTTTAGTTTCCACATGTAAGCGGTAGCATTTGATGTTGGTGTCTCATTGTCTGACTGGTTTCACTTTGCGTGATAATTTCTAGGTCCGTCCATGTTGCTATAAATGTTGTTATTTCGTTCCTTTTAATGGCTGAGTAATATTCCATTGTGTGTATGTACCAGATCTTCCCTATCCACTCCTCTGTCGATGGGCATTTAGGTTGTTTCCATGACTTGCTATTGTATGGAGTTCTGCAATGAACACTGGAGTACATGTGTTTTTTCGAGTCATGGTTTCCTCTGGATAGAGGCCCAGGAGTGGGATTGCTGGTTGAAATGGTAATTCTATTTTGAGTTTTCTGAGGAATCTCCATACTGTTTTCCACAGTGGCTGCACCAATTTGCATTCCCACCAACAGTGTAATAGGGTTCCTCTTTCTCCACACCCTCTCCAGCACTTAATTGTTTGTGGACTTTTTGATGATGGCCATTCTGGCTGGTGTAAGGTGATGCCTCAACACATACCTGTCCTAGTAGGGGATAGGAAGGAGTAGCCCCTCAAGGTGGGGAGGGGCATTATAAAGAGATGGGTGGGCGATGATCGGGGTCTGGTAATTCCTGTCTTGGCCAGAGGCTTTGAGTTCTATCTCCTTGAAGGGGCTTTGAAGTCCCACATGGAGGGTCAGCGGCTGCAGTGGTTCATGATTCAATCCATCGTAGAGGCAGATGGCGGGTGCCAGTCTAGTTCACAAGTGCGAGAGGCAGCCCTAAAGAGGGCACAAAAGGTGTTATGCTTCTAAGATCCAGAGCCACTTCCAGTGATAACCAAAGAAAGAAGGACTGATCATTCCGTTGAGGACCGGCAGCAGTTTGGTGGAACCCCTGGCAAGGGCGGGTAGAACCCTCGCAGCAAATGGGATGCAGCTCGCTTTCTCTCTGGCCGTGTTTTGGGGCCGCTAAGCTGACTTGGTTACCAAGCCCAGTTCTCAGGACACAAAACAAGACAAACAAGAAGGTAATAACTGCCCCTGGAAGAGAAATGATCAATAACCGATGGGTCTGGATTTAGAAGGGAAGGGATAACATGAAATTTGATTATTTCTCTCCACTGGGCACCACAGACTGATATTCAGGAGAGGTGATGCTGGCAAATAGCAAGAGTCTTTCCCTTTCATGGGATTCTGCCAGTTTCCCCAAAATCCCAACTGCAGTCTCTTGAGTGGGGCTTAAAGGAGAGAGTTTAGCTTGGGCACCTACCAGAAGTTGGTGCACCTTCCATTGATTCTAATTTTCGTTTCCCTCAGCTGTTTAAGGGAATAATGTAGCAGTTTACCAGAAAAGTCCTCAGAGTTCCCTCAGACCTGGAAGGGACCCACGCGGTTACAGGAGGCAGATAGCTACGTCTGAGCAGAGAAGGGGGAGGTCGGGGCCAGGTGGCAGGAAACCACACAACTTGGAAAGAGCAGGGCTGGGTGCGGGTCCAGGGGCGGACGAAGAAAAGGAGGAGCCTCCAGACCGACGGGAAACCACACGTTTTAGAGTGAGTGTCCCGGAGGCAGATAAACAGGTGGATAAAGGCATATATCTCCAGCATTAGCTGTGACCTGTGGCTCATTATGCCCTCATTACAAGAAAATTATCTTGCAAATATTTTCCATCAGGCACTGATGCTAGAACACTTCTGATGAAGGCTAAATAAGGACAAAAATCCCTTCTCCCTTAGGGAAGGTGGAGCGGGCCTGAAAATCGGGGAATGTGACCCCCAACACCCCACCTTCCCAGGAGGGAAATGGGTGATTATGTCACCCATTTATTTGTTTGCCCCTCATAACGGGTGTGCCAGAGAAACACCGGCAGCTGCTCACCTGTCTGCCTCCTTACTTCCGGGGTTGTACTTCTCACTTAAATAAAACTCACTTTACTTTCTCAAGTTCTGTCTTGTTTCTGAATTCCTTCTGCAATGGGACAAAGAACCTTTCCATGGGAAAAACACAGGAACCCTTTTTATTTTATTTTAATTTTTTGCTTTTTAGGACTGCACCGGCGGCATATGGAGGTTCCCAGGCTAGGGGTCTAACAGGAGCTGTAGCGGCCGGCCGTCGCCACAGCCACAGCAATGCGGGATCCGAGCCGTGTCTGCGACCTACACCACAGCTCACGGCAACGCCAGATCCTTAACCCACTGAGCAAGGCCAGGGATCGAACCTGCAACCTCATGGTTCCTAGTCAGATTCGTTAGCTGCTGAACCACAACGGGAACTCCAGGAACCCTTATTTTGAAATCGTCAACACTTCTGACTTGAACCCTAGCCAGAATCCAGATCAGGACTTGAACCCACGTTTTTTTTAAGTTAGAATCACCCACCTGGTGTCTGGACTCACTGAGGCTCAGGTTCTTTGTGTCTCAGGGCAGAGGGAATTCAGCGGGAGACAAAGTGATAGGTAAGAAACTGATCCATCAAGACAGGACGCTTCAGAGGGATACACAGGCGGGAGAGGGTGCTCTGCCCCCAGGATCACATGGGCTACACTTTTATAATCCAAGGAGAGTGGGGAGGGGAAAAGGCTGCCTTCTTCCTCACTCTTTGAGTAGATGTCAGGCTTACATCCGTAGCTCCTCCTTGATATCAGATAAGGGAGTATTTGACCCCATGAGGTCAAACTAGGACCGTCCTGGTGCTTATTCAAATCAGCAGAAGGGTGCTGACTATGCTAAAATATGCTGAATCATCTCAAGTTTCCATATAATGAGGGTCTCCTACTTTGGAATGTCATCTTCCCCTTAAATTCCTGTCCCTGGTCCTAAGGATCATTACCTTGCTGAACTTGAATGCAGGATTCATTTTATCTTTCACTTAATGACCTGAGGCCTATCTCATGCTTTTATTTATTGTTTGATAGTTAAGCAAGCCTGCTTCGTTCCAAGATGTTCTCATGGCTTCCTTGGGTGATTATTAACTTACAGAGGTTCCCCAAAGTTCTCTAGGTTTCCCTCTCTATCTATGGTCCCCTACTGGGGCTTCTACACCTACTCCATCCCTGTCAGTCTGAAGGTAGATATGAGAGGGACCATAAGGACACTGACTTGGTGGACTCTGTGTAGTCATGTATTCACACGGTTGCATCAGAGCTGAAGACAATTCAGACAGATGATTAGCAAAATTAGTAATCAAGTAAAGGAGGATATAGGAGGAGCAGTGAGAGTTGCATTCATCAGATGGCCTTTTATTTTAAGTACTTCTGTGTCTTTAATTTTTCATTAGTCTTTTGCAACAAATTTTTCAGTGAAACTAATTTGGAATTTTTGAAGGCTTTTGGAGGCTTCTGCATACCAATTAGTAGGAATCCCATTCTATTTGTTTGATTTGGGAGCCCTCGCTTTCAAGTACACTTCTTATATCATCTCGCTAATTGGAATGTTCCTTATAATGGCCATTGTAATTCTAGCTGTCCTTAGTAAGATTCTGGCATTTGTGTAGACATCTATGGTTTCCAGGACCACGGTTCTTAGCAACTAAATAAGCAGGTAGGCTGAACGGCAACACACTCAACTCTTTGGAATTTAAGGATTCCATTTCTTTAGCCAAGCCTTGGATCTCTTGGAGCCAAATTAATACCTAAAAGGAATATACTGCTTGGTCAGGGTTTGTGTGCTAGTTTTCTGTGTGCCTCATTGCATGGAAATTTTCTTGAGGCTGTCGAGGGACCTAATTTCAATCTGACATATTTTGGGAAAAACTTACCCTATCACATGCGATTTAGAGTTAGGTAGTAAGTTCTCTGACAGCTTTTAAGTGCTCCATCCATGCCAGCCAACTTTGTGGCTTTTGTCTTCTGAGAGTCTCATTAGCCTTTACTTCGTGTGTACACTTACCAGTAATAACCAAAATGTGTTACTGTAGAACGGCCAATAGAAATCTTGCAAGCACCGCCAGCAGTTCCCGATGTAGAAGTGGGGACTGGGGAAAGAACTGAACCAGCAGACCCTGACAAATGAGGAATGCAGTCTCAGATTCCAATCAAATGGAGAAAATGTGGGCTGAGCTTAAGACTAGAGACTTGGGCTCCAGATGGAACCACCCGCTAGCTCCCTCTGACCTGCCCTGGAATGGCAAGCCTATTAGACTGGGAGCTCAGTGCAAAGAGAGGAGATGTCAGAGCCAACAGGAACTTATCCCTGATCCTCAGAAGTTGTGAAAAAGACAGAGAACTCAAAGGGTTCATGGGTACCAATGCCTGTGTTTCTTGCTGTCCCCAAAGCTATCAGAAGTTGCCTTTGGATCCTATCAGTGACCAGTACTGTTAAAAAAATACAGTTCGACTAAGGACATTTTAGGGATTCCCTTTGTGGCTTAGTGGTTAACGAATCCGACTAAGAACCATGAGGTTGTGGGTTCGATCCCTGGCCTTGCTCAGTGGGTTAAGGATCCAGCGTTGCCGTGAGCTGTGGTGTAGGTTGCAGATGTGGCTCGGATCCCGCATTGCTGTGGCTGTGGTGAAGGCTGGCAGCTACAGCTCCTGTTAGACCCCTAGCCTGGGAACCTCCATATGCTGCGGATGCAGCTCTAGATAAAAAAAGGAAAAAAGACAAAAAAAAACCCAAAAAACTAAGGACATTTTAAATATTTTATTGGATTTATTCAATGATTCATTAATGAGGTAGAAATCCATCTAGCAGATGGAACTCCTCTAGCAGATGGAACTCATCTAGCAGAAAGGAACTCTGGGAGTTCCCATCGTGGCTCAACAGAAATGAATCTGACTAGCATCCATGAGGACGCTGGTTCGATCCCTGGCCTTGCTCAGTGGGTTAAGGATCTGGCATTCCTGTGAGCTTTGGTGTATGTTGCAGATGCTGCTCAGATCCCGTGTTGCTGTGGCTGTGGTGTAGCTGAAGCTCTAACTGGATCCTGGGAACCACCATATGCTATGGGTACAGCCATAAAAAGACAGAAAAGAAGGAAGGAAGGAAGGAAGGAAGGAAGGAAGGAAAGAAAGAGAGAGAGAGAGAGAAGGAAAGAAGGGAGGAGTTCTGCCTTGTATAAAGTGAAAGACTCTTACAGGCGTAAGGGAGCAGAAAGAACATGAAAGTTTTATATCAGAAAATGGATTGGTTGCAGCAAGGTTACCGTCCCTTAGGAGACTGCAGGAGTCAGATGAGCTCCCTAATGCTGACCAGGTCATTCCTTATTGACTGGTTCAAGATGCTGTTTCTGGGAGAAGCCATAACTGTAATTAAACATCAAGTCTTGGTTTAATGATGTGGAGGTTAGCATAAGCGACTCCATTTTGGGCCTGTTTTCTCTCTCGCTCTCTCTCTCTTTTTTTTTTTTAGCAGAACCCAATTACAGTTGCCTATGGCAAAATTAACGCTCACAGCCATGAAATTATGCTGTAGAGGCTTTATAGAAATCACTCAATCAAACAGAGTGAAACCTTTTTTATATGGTAATCATTTCCCACCATCAAATTTCATAGGAAAGAACAGTTTGATTGAACCACCTAGTTAAACTGTGTATGAAATTAGTCATTCTCACTATAAACAGTGTTCTGCTGCCTTCACAGACAAAAGCTAACAGAATCAAGGTAGCAATTGCTTAGGAAACGACAGGTCCTAATTCTGCCTGAATTGTATTCCTGTTCTTTTTGCCATCAAACTGAATATCCTGGAGTCACATGATTTGTGGTATGGGTATTTCCTCCCTTCTCTTAAGGTGGTCCTATATAGAGTCAGAGTCAGGGAAAAAAAACAGTTTTTGAACCTTCTTCTTATTAATTAGTAATGTGCCCATGGGTATGTGATTTTCTCTCTCTGCTTAAAATCAGGAATGGGACTCAATCCTTCCTTATTCTAACGCAATGTTATTTAGTGGAATTTGTTTTGAATTTTGCTACTTGAAGAGGTCCACTTCATAGCCACTTGAATGAGCCTGCTTCCTTGGGTCAAAGATAAAGAGTGGAATGGGGGATAATAAAGAGATGATGTTGAAATCAGATCCACTGAAATAAGACAGCGTTATGTGTTAGTTGATGAACAAAAGTAAGGGCTCAAAAATGAGAGATTTCTGGGGTTCCCACTGTGGTGCAGCAGAAACGAATGCGACTAGCATTCAGGAGGATGTGTGTTCGATCCCTAGCCTCGCTCAGTGGCTGAAGGATCTGGCATTGCCGTGAGCTGTGGTGTAGGTCGCAGACTCAGCTCGGATCCTGCGTTGCTGTGGCTGTGGTGTAGGCCGGCAGCTGCAGCTCTGATTTGACCCCTAGCCTGGGAACCTCCATAGGCTGCGGATGCGGCCCTGAAAAAACAACAACAAAAAACGAGAGATTTCTAAATTTCTTTCACTAAACCAACCCTGAACCATGTTGAAATCATGTTTTCAGTTTCCCCTTTCCCTTTCCAATGGTTGAAACGGTCGCTAGTTTGTAAACACCAGGGCCTGGCTTCTTTCTTTTGTTGAGAATCTGAGGAGTGCCTCCTACCCAACCTGAGCATCACAGAGCCCCACTCACCTTGCAAACCACCAGGCTATTTTGGAGATGGCCTTGGGTGGCAGTCATGCATGCCTAAAAGCCCGTCATTTTGATATGTTAAGGATTTAGGCAGAAGAGTTGTTGACTGTGAAATCTCATTTCCTTCCAACAGTGTTTTTCGTTTATGACAAAACCTTATAAACTCTGATCCTGAGGTCTTCATGGGGATTCCAGGCAGGTGCTTTGGCTGTGATGGACTTCAGTTTTTTTTCTGGAATGTTTAACGGTTTATAAATCTGTTTTATGCACATTATTGCATTAAATTGTCTTTTTTTTGTCTTTTTGCCTTATCTAGGGCTACACTTGTGGCATATGGAGATTTCTAGACTAGGGGTCTAATCAGAGCTATAGCCGCCAGCCTACACCACAGCCACAGCAACGCAGGATCCAAGCCGCGTCTGCAACCTACACCACAGCTCACAGCAATGCCGGATCCTTAACCCACTGAGCAAGGCCAGGGATCGAACCCGCAACCTCAGGGTTCCTAGTCGGATCCGTTAACCACTGAGCCACAACGGGAACTCCGCATTAAATTGTCTCAATGCCCTCCAGAGGGTAGATACGCTTCTTCTATCTTAAGAAAATAAAGGCTCAAAGATACAAAATGAGTTCATTGAGTCACTCAGCTAGAAAATGGACTCAGAGTCCACGAGGACTCAGAGAAAAAGCTAAGTGAGGACCCTGTGCACATGTGCAGAGACTTTAAAATAACGAAAATCACCACAATAAATAGCAGGGTGCAGGTTCATTTCCTCATGGTCTTTCTCTATAGGTCTCCCATCTTGCAGGCTAGCCTAGACTTCTCTGGAGCATGGTGGTCCCAGGTTCCAGGACCATGAAGGCAGAAGCTGCAAGGCCCTCTAAGGCCCTCACTCTAGAGTCATGCAACATCAACTACAACTGCATTTGATGGGTCACATCAAGTCTATATTCAAGGCCAGTCTAGATTCAAGGTGTGGGAAAATAGATTCTTCCTCTTAATGGAAAGAGCTGCAAAATACGTGGATAGTGGTTTTCGATTTGCCACAAATGGTTACCAGAAGTTATAATCTGGATGCATTTAGTGCATACTCACATTGCACTTGCATTGACCTGGGTCTCTCTTTCTCTCTCTCTCTCTCTCTCT
>PVHT021183556.1:16571963-16823676 GCA_004024745.2 Catagonus wagneri | reverse complement strand
AGTCAGGTTGGTTAACCACTGAGGCACGAAGGGAACTCCTGATCTGGGTCTCTTGAGGAGGCTGGTGAGCCTGGACAGGACAGGAAAAAATTCCCTAAGCATGTTCTAAAATGCAAGACGGGGCTATTGAAGCATCCCGGGTTCACAGAAAGATCACAGAAAGGGCTCTGGATTCAGATGTCTGAGACTAGGTTCCTTGCCCCGTGTTTGCTGTAAACCAGCTAAATGAGCCTGGCAGGTCCTGTGGCCTTCTGAGCTTCACCCTGGGCTTCTGTAATGAGAATTAGATATACCTCCCAGTCTCCCAGGACAGTTTGCAAGATCAAGTGAAACAGTAAATTGGCAATCCATAGAAGTGCTGGCAGAGAGGAAGGGGGTGGGGTCTGGTGAGGAAACTAAGGAGGGAATAATTAAGAATCATAGCCCCAGGGAGTACCCTTCGTGGCTCAGCCGTTAACAAACCCAACTAGTATCCATGAGGATGCAGGTTTGATCCCTGGCCTCCCTCAGTGGGTTAAGGATCCGGCATTGCCGTGAGCTGTGGTGTAGGTTGCAGACGCGGCTCGGTTCCCGCCTTGCTGTGGCTGTGGCGAAGGCCAGCGGCTACAGCTCCTATTCAACCCCTAGCCTGGGGTCGAATATGCTGCTGCAGGCGTAGCCCTAAAAAGCAAAAAAAAAAAAAAAAAAAGAAGTAAAAAAAATACCAGAATCATACCCCTGGGAGGAGGGACAAATTAGGGTATAGGATTAACAGTAACAAACTGCTGTATATAAAATAGATAAGCAACAAGAATATATTGTAGAGCACAGGAAGTGATGGCCATTACATTGCCATAATCTTTACTGGAGTATAGTCTGCAAAAGTACTGAGTGACAGTGCTGTACCCCGTAACTAATATCATATTGCTCAGGATGGCGAACACGGTCTCCTGGTTTTGCAGTCAGACAGCCTTGGTCGGCATGTGAGATCACCGCTTACTACCCAGGCAGCTTGAGAGTGAGCATCTGTTTCCCCTTCTTGAGAAAAACAGATTCTGCCATGTCAGTCGTTCTAGCAGCGGCTGGCACGTCATGGATACTCGATGAATACCGATGCTTTGATTACCTGTAGGTTTCCTGGGGGATCTGATCCCCAGAGTCGTGGAGCCATGGAGACATAGGGAGAGACCCCCCCATCAGGACCAGACAGGGGAAGTGACTTACCTAGGGACGTTTGGTGGCAGGTCATACCCCACCTCTTTGTCCACCATTGTTTCTAGCCTACTTCCGGTTTAGCTTCGGCAGCTAGTAAATATTTGGAGAAGGAACAAAACCCAGACCTCTGCTCGCTTTCTCTTTACTTTATCACACCTGCCTACCTTATCTACGTCTTTCTCCTCCATCTTCCTCCTGTCTAAGACGCAATCATTTCCTTTCTGGTGGAAGAAGGAAAGTGACGCTTTGCTCCACAGCCAGACTGGCCGGGGGAGGTCCTGCTGTGGAGCAGCAGGAGCAAATCCTCCTCGTATCCATCAGGACACGGGTTCGATCCCTGGCCTTGCTCAGTGGGTTAAGGATCTGGCGCTGCCGTGAGCTGTGGTATAGGTCGCAGACATGAATTGGATCTGGTGTTGCTGTGGCTGTGGCTGTGGCCGGCAGCTGCAGCTCCGATTCAGCCCCTAGCCTGGGAACTTCTATATGCTGGGGGTGTGGCCTTAAAAAGAAAAAAAAAGGAAAAGAAAACAACTGCCTGGGAGCTCTCCAGTTGTCAACGGGGGGAAAGAACACACCAGCTGGTCTGGGGGGGACTGATTCCTTTCTCTGCTCCTAAACGACCCTATGACTTGGGGCAAACCACCTCGCCCTGTTGCTCGTGTGCCTCACCAGTATACGGCCAGAAACAGTATCGTTAAAAGTCTTTTCAGACACAGCATTCCTGGAATCCATAAAAACACTGTGTGATGTCGTCATCAAGGGACAGGGGTGGGGAAGGGCCTGGGGAGGAGTGAGGGCTCGGGTCGTGCCTGTGGTCATTCCAGAGTGGCTGCCACCACAGGCCGCAGCCCAGAAGGCACGAGGCTTCGCCAGACAGCTGAGTTCAGTGTCTTCTTGGTCCCTCTGACCTGTTGTCTCACCAGCCCGGCAGGAGGCTGCAACCAAACCCTCCACAGTCAAGGACCCTGTTGGGAAAGCATCCACCCAAGCCTCTGACAGCGCTGGTCCTGGTTCTGTTCCGGTTCCCCAGAGCTGTCACACTGCAGGCGTCCTTTCTGAGGGTGTGCTGATAATGGAGGTAGTCACTTCTCTGGGGGAGGCTTCTGAGACTTATCAGTGGCCTCTGGCCACTTCAGTCTTCTCCGGTGAGGCAGCGGGCATGAGTCTGATGGGACAGAGGGAGGAACAGAAGCAGCACGGGGATGCTTATCAGCATGGAGGACAAGAGGGGGGGACACAGTGCTGAAGAGCGTTGCCTTTTGTAGGAGCTGTGACCACACTTTTTTTTTGGTCTTTTTAGAGCCGCACCCACAGCATATGGAGGTTCCCAGGCTTGGGGTTCAAGCAGAGGTGTAGCCGCTGGCCTACACCACAGCCACAGCAACGCCAGATCCCAGGCACATCTGCGACCTAAACCACAGCTCACAGCAATGCCGGATCCTTAACCCACTGAGCGAGGCTAAAGGGTCAAGCCTGCGTCCTCATGGATCCTAGTCAGATTTGTTTACACTGAGCCAGGGCGGGAACTCCACGACCACATTTTTTGATAACTGCCCAGGGAAACACGGTTTCCAGATTCATGCGGCTCCTTCACTCTGCAGACTCCTTGCGGGCTCCCTTCCTCAGAGGAGGAAGGCAGAACTCCCAGCTGGCCGGGAGGGGGCTGAGGAATGAGCTTGCAGCTGCGGTCCTCGCAGCCCCTTCTCCCACTGGGCGGGTGATTAGGAGGATGGGCTCGGGTGCAGACGTCCTTGCCCTGCATCCAGGAGCAGCGCCAGCTGCCTTTGCTCACGCAGGACCTTGGCTCCTGCAAATGCTTCTCCTCACGAGAGATGGATGGGGATACTGAAGTCCCATAGTGAGAAACGCTTCTTGGGTGCCCTGATGATACAGCCCTGGGGATGAGAAGGTCACTATGGGATTTCCTGAGAGCTTTCCTAATCAGGAGACACGAGGACCTGCCTCCCGGTGGATGGAAACTAACAGTAAAACTACGCTGCGAACAGTGAATGCGCTTCCCATTTCTTTTAGGTCTCTTTGTTCTTAATATCATAGGAGGCCCCCGATGACATGCTAGAGGAAGAGGCAGCGTGTCGCAGTGTGACCTCTAGAAGGTCCACTGCAGTTTATCTCAGAAGTGCTGGCAGCGCTGTGCCTCCTCGGAATCCCTGGTGTTAGAATTTGACTCTAACAGTGTGTCTGTTTCTTCATTCTGAACGGTTCAGAGTGGAAATTCCACCCCTCTTCTGTCTCGGGGGGAGCCCCGTGACGACGGCTGACTCTGACAACCAGGGCACGGCTCACTGGTCATCTCTTCCTGACGCCTTGAATGTTTTCCTGTCCAGCTTCAGCCTTCCCATCTCATTCGGATCAGCTCCTCAGCAGCACCTCCCACTGGCCCCCGTATCAGCTTGGGTCCCAGAGCACTCCAAATGCAAACAAAAGAGTTTTCAGGAGATGTTCCCCGCCCCAGGTCTTTTGCTAAAAGGAACACACGCACGTGTACCACAAAGGCACAGACAGGAATCGTCATGGCATCAGTATGCACAAAAGCAAAAACCCAGACGCAGTGCAAATGCTTGTCTGTGGGAGAGTGAATGAATAAAGCATGGGGCGTTCATCCCATAGACTGTTCTATAGCAGTGACACATAGCAATGTGGTGAAACTCAGTAAACAAATATTAACAGGAAAAAAATATCCCAAGCAATTACATGCTGAGTGCTATCCTACTTATAAAGTGGCAAACAAATACTTTTTAGGAACAATACATATATGATACAGATGCAATAAAACCACGTACAAATGAAGCAGAAAAATGAAAATGGTTCAGAACGGTGGTCACCTGTAGTGGGGAACGGGAATGGGGAGACCGGCATGGTTCTAGCTCTGGTTTAGGGTGGAGGGTTGGTAGGTATTTGTCATATAATGAAAACTAACTGACAGTTTAAAAAACAAGCCACGCGTGGGTCAAAAATAGGAGTGTGCCGTGAACTAAGATTCTAATTAATTCAATTCTGGGCACCTGAGTCTCACAAGGGAGCAAATCTCTCTGGAGATGAGTATAAGAGTTTTAAAACATCTCCAAGAAAATGATAGAGCTAGCTGGATGTTAGCTGTCTTCTTCCTTTTTTTTTTTTGGCTTTTTGTCTTTTTAGGGCCACACCCACAGCATGTGGAGGTTCCCAGGCTAGGGGTTCAATCAGAGCTACGGCTGCCAGCCTACACCACAGCCACAGCAATGCCAGATCTGAGCCGCATCTGCAACCTACACCACAGTTCACGGCAACGCTGGACCCTTAACCCACTGAGTGAGGCCAGGGATCGAACCCACACCCTCACGGATATTAGTCGGGTTCGTTAACCACTGAGCCACGATGGGAACTCCTAGGTGTCTTCCTTTTGACTCCCAACTTGATAGGAGAACAAGACTACTTTTGACCCTATGCCAAGGTCAAACTCATTGCCATTTGCGCTAGTTTCCTATTGCTGCTGTAACAAATTACCACACATGTAATAGCTGAGAACAACTCAAGTTTATCATATAGTTCTGCAGCAACTAGTTGACATGAGTTGGACATGAGTCTCGTTGGGCCGAAATCAACATGGCAGCAAGACTGCACTCCATTCTGGAGGCTCTAGGCCAGAGGTCCTTTCTTTCTTTGCCAGTTTCTAGAGGCTTCCCACATTTCTTGAATCCTGGGGCCCTTCCTCCATCTTCAAACCCACCACGGCAGCTTGAGCTATTCTCACATCACATCCCTTTCCTCTTCTCTCCTGCCCCCCTCTTCCACTTCTCAGGACACTCTGTGACACCAGGCCCACCCATAATTCTTCCCATCTCATGACCCTTAAATTAATCAACCTGCAAAGTCCCTTTTGCCATTCAAGTTAATATGTTTGCAGACTTGGGAGAATTAGGCCTGGGCCTCTTTGGGTCTCTTCTTCTGCCTACCTCACTCTAATGGGATGCATCGGATCAGCGCATTTATATAAACCCTTCGCTGTCCCCTCTCCTCCGCTCCAGTTGTTTTGGGATCAGCTGCTTCAAAGGTGCACTATTGGAGGGAAGGAAAGAGGGATTAATAGCCTGAGGATGCAGAAGCAGGGTACATTAAGGACTTGACTCCATTTCAGAAATCAGCAGCCCCGAAGTGAAGTCAGGGTGACTAACTCATCTCCTTGAGCAGGATATTGGAAGTCTGGGGTGTCGCAGCAAGGAGCACTGAGGCAGAGTCTTGCTTTGGAGGTAGGAAGCCCTGACACGGTGAATTTAAGAGGAGTGTTAAGAAATTCCAACTCTTTTATATAGATGTACTATTGGAGCTGGCGAGCCGTGTATCGGAGCCTAGATCAATGGGAAGAGTCAATAGCCTCTGGCCAAGAACCAGCAGGGATTTCTCCTTTCTCACCACCCACCCTTTGCTTGGTAAGGTTCTTCTCAGAGCCCACTTCAGGGTAGCGCAGCTTAGAGACCTAAGAAGAAGTGTGGAAAATATACAGGGGATGAGGCAGTTGCCAAAATATCTACAACCTATAAAAAGTCTTCTATAAAATCCGAGATCACTCAGTATAAAGGGAAATAAAACACTGGTAAGTAACATAACCATGTCTTCAGGTCAAGTTTTATCACAAAAGTCACTGGACAAATTCTCTCCTCTCTCTGGAGCTCAGTCTCTCCTTTAAGTAATAAGGGGTTTATAGAGGTCCTTTCTGTGTGCCTTTCTCGCCCTGCAGTTCTAGGACTGCAGTATTCTTGGCATAAAATGTGTTCATCCAATTCTTGGTAGTCCTCAGCTTAATACCAGAAATGGTCTTTCCTGCTGTACCGACTTTACTTCTGTTGGTGCCCCTGAAAGTGCGGGGGCTTCTCAGGTGCCATTAGAGCTATTGTGGCATGGCGATTGGCAAGAATGGGCTCATTCTGGCTCAGAGAGTGCCTTTCTGAGCTCACTCAGGTTCACACTGGTAGCTAGACTATGACATGTCGGGAGTATTTACACCATAGTAATCGGCAAACGCTGCAAATCAGGATTCCGCCACCACAAGGGCTAGAGTACTGGCACCCACACCCTGAGTGGCACTACTCCTTTCTCCACGTCCACTCCCGAGCAGGACAGCAGTGTTAAGAGAATATTGGCTGTAGCGAATATTGTCCAGGCTTCAAATCTAAATTTCGCCATTTTCTGCCTGTGCCACGTTGGACTTCCTGGGGGTAGTGCTTCATTTGTAATAAAGCTGCTATCAGAAGCAAAGGAGATAATGCCAATAAGCCCTTCAGCCGTAAGCCAGCACATGGCACTTTCTCATGTTCTGTTACTATCGGTGTCATTGCATAGGGAGCTCTACCCAAAACTTTCTGGGTGAAAACGAGAGAGTGTCTCTCTACTTTCTGCCTTTTTCATATTAGAGGGAGGACACTGATGCAGAGAGCTCGTGTGCCAGCCTTTCAAAGTCTTCAGTGAAACTGGATTCCAGTTTTCTGTGTCTCTTCCTTCCTTCGACATCAAGATTCAAACAACAGTCTGGTGGGCTGGGGAGAAATATCTTGTCATTCTCAGAATCAAGCCTTCCCTCCAACCTCTAAGGCCTTCTTATCTGACAGACTCGGCTCATCTGTTCCACTTTCTCTTCCCTTAGGACAAGTTCTTTCCCAAAACCTCACCCATCTTTCAAGAAAATAGACATCTAATCGGACTGCCCTGTCAGAATTCACATTTGGAGATCCTGACACCATTTCTGGGGGCCCCAAGTCCAAAAATCAATGTAAGGGTCTGTTATCGGGTGGTACATGTGTCGTCCAGGGGTCTAGCATCCTCCTGAGAGTTGAACAAGAGAAAATTGGGTTAAATTGCATCTTGGTTGCCCGAATTTCTGTACAAAGAAGCATCTTCTCTAAATTAAAGATGTAAAATGGGAATTCCCGAGGGAAGCAGGCCGTTCTTTCCAAGTGTAACTTTTGTGGTTTTTTTTTGGCCACACTTGCAGCATTAGGAATTTCCCGGGCCAGGGACTGAACCCCCACCACAGCAGCGACATGAGCCACAACAGTGACAATGTAGATCCTTAACTCGCTGCACCACCAGGGAACTCTGAAGAGTAACTTTATTTTTTATTTTTGTCTTATCTAGGGCTGCACCCGCAGCATATGGACGTTCCCAGGCTAGGGGTCTAACAGGAGCTGTAGCCGCCGGCCTTCGCCACAGCCACAGAAACGCGGGATCTGAGCCGCGTCTGCAACCTACACCACAACTCACGGCAACGCCGGATCCTTAACCCACTGAGCAAGGCCAGGGATCGAACCCGCAACCTCATGGTTCTTAGTCGGATTCGTTAACCACTGAGCCACGACGGGAACTCCTGGAGAGTAACTTTAAAGTCAGAAACAAATTTTTCATTTTCAGGAGAGTGACATTGGGCAACGGTGCATATATGGCCTGAGTCCTTAACCTTCCCATGGGTACCCGTGGTAGGGACACCTAACCAATCTCACTCCTCCTCGTTTCTGAGCTCGTAAGCAGCTTCAGATTGCTTCTCGATGCGGCCCTCTAGGCAGCCACCATCAGTCAATGAGAGTGACACGTGATATTAAAATATATTTCCCAGCCCGAGTTTAGACGAAACAGGGGAATGGACACAATGCTATTACAAGGTTCTTTCTAATTCTAGAATTCCATGACATTCAATGAAATCATCAACCCAGAATTGGATCCTCAAGCTACTGTTTCCAGCTCTGGATAAATATCACAACTAATTTG
Source organism: Catagonus wagneri (assembly GCA_004024745.2). Classification (NCBI taxonomy): domain Eukaryota; kingdom Metazoa; phylum Chordata; class Mammalia; order Artiodactyla; family Tayassuidae; genus Catagonus; species Catagonus wagneri. The sequence goes on along the minus strand of PVHT021183556.1, from coordinate 16,815,726 downwards.
TGAAGTATATTTGCAAGGTCTACCAAAGAGTGTCCAGGGAGCTCCCGTCATGGCTTAGTGGTTAACGAACCCGACTAGTATCCATGAGGTTGCAGGTTCCATCCCTGGCCTTGCTCAGTGGGTTACAGATCTGGCATTGCCATGAGCTGCAGTGTAGGTCACAGACATGGCTCAGATCTGGTGTTGCTGTGGCTGTGGCTGTGGTGTAGACGGGCAGCTGCAGCTCTGATTCAACCCCTAGCTTGGGAACCTCCATATTTCATGGGTGCAGACAAAAAAAGAAAGGAAGAAAGAAAGGAAGGAAGGAAGGAAGGAAGGAAGGAAGAAAGGGAGAAAGAAAGAGAGAAAGAAAAGAGAGACCATTCTACCTAGTAGAATTTTAAATGTTCTCTTACCCGGATTCATCGTTTGCCACATATTTTCTGCTGATGATATGTTGATGTTGATAGTAATTATTATCCTATTGTTAATAACGATGAAGATAATAATAACGTCAGCCTATGTTTCCTGGTCAAAATTAAAGATAATTACCCAGCTTAATAAACAGAACATGCTTCTCCTCCCTCCCACTTCCTGACTTCAGGAAAGCACCAAGCCCATAGCTAGTGCGTGGAGGAACCTCAGTGACTGAGAATTGTTTCTCTCCCCCTTTTCCCCTCCTAATCTTTATCAGCATTATCAAGTGGTAGTTCTGTTCTTCAGGTGTGTCAGGAAGATAGTGAAGTGTCAGTTTTTGAGCTGGTGCCTGTGTTCGCCTCTGGGAAAAAGACACCGGTCCTTGCCACCAGCAAGCAAATGCACCTAAAACAGCGCCAACAATTCTCTCTGTTGGTACTGACCCACCTTTGCTAGACACTGTCTTTGCTCTGTTGGACTTTTGGCTCAAGACCTTTCTGGGTTTTGGAAAAAAAAAAAGGGGGGAGATTTTCATTTTACATACGTTTAATTAAAATCCAAGCTGGGAAAGCGACTGCCTAGGTCAACCAGGAACCACATCTCCCAGAGACCATGCAAGCTGAACCTCAGACTGTTTTTGCTTTTTTTTTTTTTTTTTTTTTTTTTTTTTTTTTTTTTTTTTTTTTTTTTTTTTTTTTTTTTTTTTTTTTTTTTTTTTTTTTTTTTTTTTTTTTTTGCTTGTTAGGGCTGCAACTGAGGCACACGGAGGTTCCCAGGCTAGGGGTCTAATCGGAGCTGTAGTCACCGGCCTCAGCCACAGCCACAGCAACGCCAGACACCAGCCACGTCTACAACCTACACCACAGCTCACGGCAACGCCAGATCCTTAACCCACTGAGCGAGGCCAGGGACCGAACCCGCAACCTCATGGTTCCTAGTCAGGTTATTTTCCACTGCGCCATGACGGGAACTCCCAGACTGGTTCTTTTTGCATCACATCTCACTAGTGAGCCAGTTAGATGTGATCTGTGTTGAGACTGAACAGGTGGACGTTCTCATGAAAGCAGATCCAGTTCTCAATCACAAATTGAATTTAAAGTCACTGTGTGTCGGCACTAAGTTTGCAGGCTGTGTGGGTCAGGACACGCTACGGACTACATGCACAGCTATGCACGGGCAGTATGCACATCTGTGTTTGTGTTCCCTCCCACCCATGAATCCCCAGCACAGCACACCCCTGTTAATTTCATTTATTTATAAACATAACCTGCCAAATTTTGAGATGATGGATGATTTGGGGCTTTAATAAATCCAACATTGAATGAGCCCAAGAAATTGTCTGGTGTCAGCTTTTCACTAAATGCAATTAGTCATGTGGAAATATTACAGATATAAAAAATAATCTTCAGCGGAATTTCATAAATTTGAGAGAGTACACAGAATGTAGGCAAGCTGCTTGTTTAGAAAGAGGAAAAAAGAAAGGCAGAGGGGGAGGGGGAGAACCGGGAAGGAAGGGGAGGACGGGGGAGGAGGAGGCAGGAAGAGGTGAAAAAGAAATATCGATGAGAAAGAAAGAGAAGACACTCCACTGGCCCTCTGACTGCATGGAGGTCAGTCCTCCCAGCGTGTGCAGTAGAAGCAGGGCTATTCTTTGCCCTGTTTCTATTGCTAATGCAAACGGGATGACAACCCCTCGTTCTGACGCCCTCACTTCTTTCTTTCCTTACCATTTCTTTATTTCCCCTGCAGTCATCTGAGAGAGAGTCAGAGAACTTGCCCAAAGAGGCAGAGCAAGAAGTGCGTTCTGTCCTCCGTCAGAAAACCGCACATCGTACTAGGAATCACCCTGCTAGTCTCAGATTCTGCCTGCTCTTCATTTCTTCTTCCCCGCTGTCACTCATCCTCTGGAGCTTTGATTGTAGGTCCTAGACGGAGACGGCTCTGGGAAAAATAATCTAGTGATGGGTCCTTTCTCCTCTGTGCTAGTCCCTTCCTTATGTACTTGACTGTGAGCTTCCTGAGGACAGGGGTTGTGCCTTAGATATTCCGGGGTCACCAGTGGCTGGTCCACCACTTGGCGCGTGAGAGCTTCTCAATGAATACGTGTTGAATGTAAGAACTGGTTTTGACTTTCCTTATCTCATCTAAGTTGAGGAAAGACTCACTAGGATCTTATAAACAAGTTCTTAGGTTTATGCCTTCCCTGCCAGAGACATCTGTATTTTTTATTTATTTATTTATTTATTTTTTGTCTTTTGCCTTTTCTAGGGCCACACTCGTGGCACACGGAGGTTCCCAGGCTAGGGGTCTAACAGGAGCTGTAGCCGCCGGCCTTCGCCACAGCCACAGCAACGCAGGATCCGAGCTGCATCTGCAACCTACACCACAGCTCACGGCAACGCTGGATCCTTAACCCACTGAGCAAGGCCAGGGATCGAACCCGCAACCTCATCGTTCCTAGTCAGATTCGTTAACAACTGAGCCACGACGGGAACTCCAGAGAACTGTATTTTTTAAAGGGTATGGAAAGCGGAAGGAAGGCAACTTAGCTCAGAACCTTTATTCTCTAAAGCGATTGGGATTTACGCTTTACTGTATATTGTTTATTTTCACTGCTTGGTCCTGGGATGCAAACATGCCCGGGGGACAGCATGAGATAGTGGTCCAGCTGCTCCACCAACCACTCACTTGATGAACAAGGCCACCTTAAGTCCCTTAATCGCTCTGTGCCTCAGTTTCCCAACCTGTCAGTGGGGTTGACGGTAGAGTCTGTGGCTGTGGATGAGGATTACCGGAGCTACTGGATGTAAAACACTTTCAGCGGTGCCTGGAGCATGGCAGCTACTGTGTCAGAATCAGCTATTATTTCTCTTCGATCTCATTCTGTATGACTATAGATGGGAAAAATAGACAGCCTTCACATTCCCCGCTTGCACGCTATTGAGCATAACATAGTAAGTGCTGTGTCTGAAGCTGGGGCCCCGTCTAGCAGACTGGGGCGATGCTGCCATTCATATTTCTGAGTCTAGCCCTGGCAATGCGTATTACAGGAGAGAACTGGCCAGCAACATCCTCATCCGGGGAACGTCTGCCATCCAGAAGGAAACAGAGGGATGACCTTGCAGCCCCCCAGATTCTGAGTCACCGAAGGTGGGAGCAGAAATCCCAACAGCAATAAACCAGATCTGGCGCGTAAACTGTGATTCGAGGAGCCGCTCCTGCGGTGAAGTTGGGGCTGGCTTTTAAACTTAATTATGCACATGTTTCTCCGCCAGAGTTTATTGAATCATATGGTGTAAACCATAAACAAACACTAAAAACCTGGCTGGGTTGACGGCTACAAGCTACAAAATGATCTTTAAAGATCAAATATTTATTCCCGAATCCCAGGAGCCAACCTCTCTGCATTAAAGTCAAAGGCAAGCGATCCATCCCTCAACAGTAGCTTATGAATCTTCTGCCTGATTGGAATTTGCACAAACAAATTACCGTCCTCCCTCGTGCCACTCGGCACGGAGGAGCCACTTTGGGTGACGTACACCAAATGCATAATCTAAAGGATTAGTAGGTTGCCTCGGCAGTGCATTATTTCTGCAGAGCTTGACATAAATCAACCGCGGGATGTGCCATTGGAGGGGGTGCGAACCTCTGGGCTCCCCAGTAGTTTTCCGGATTCCCTCAGGCAGGAACTCATTAGGGCTGGGACGTGGGAACACCCGGCAGGGTGGCTTCAGAGGGTGGCTAATGGGGAAAGGAAGGCAGACACGCCGTCCACAGCCTGCTACAAACAACCTCATGATTAACCGCTAAAACCCAGGCCTCCTCCTCATTTCCCAGGGTAGAGAGGCTCCGCTCTGGTCTGGTCCCCACTCCTTTTCCAAAGCTGCTGCCTCATGGCTAATTTCCATTCCCTCTGGGAGCTGAAATGCAAGCTGGCATCACCGCTGAGCTTTGCTGCCGTTCTGGGGGGCTCCTTAGAAGATTTGGAGTTTTTTTCCTTTTTAGGGAGCAATTCACAAGTCAGCTCCAAGTTCCCTTTCTTTCTTTCTTTTTTTTTTTGTCTTTTTAGAGCTGCACCTGCGGCATATTGGGGTTCCCAGGCTAGGGGTCAAATCGGAGCTGGAGCCATCGGCCTAGCCACAGCCAGAGCAACACTGGATCCGAGCCACGTCTGTGACCTACACCACAGCTCATGACACCACCGATCCTTGACCCACTGAGCAAAGCCAGGGATTGAACTTGTGTCCTCATGGGTACTAGTCAGATACGTTTCACTGAGCCAAGATGGGGACTCCTGGAACGCTGTAAATAACTAAAGGATCTAAGCGCTGTTCAGAAAGCCCACCAGAATACCAGCTGGTGTCTTAAGGACAAGAGGAGGTGGGCTTGATTGGCCGCAATCACCCCGTAGGACCATCTGGAGGGAGATGCTGCAGGCTCTCAGACCCACACCCACAGCTGTCTTCTGCAGGGGCTGGTATTCAGCATCTTCTGGGAGGATGGCACCTTGCGCCTTCCTGGCTCTGGCCCCTCCCTTGGGCTCATCTCCGCTCCGCAGATCCCGGTTCACAGACGTTCTGATCTGTGGCCAAAACCCTGGAGAACTGAGTATATGGTGGCGGAGATGACGGATTCCCAGCAGCGGCTGTGCAGCTCTATCAGTCAGTTTTCCTGGAAACCGAACAAGCCAGAACCAAAGTTTTGGAAATCTTGCATGCTGCACTCTGCGTTCGGATCCGTGGTTGCCGTGGCATCACATGCCAAAGTGTGTTAGGGTTTTCTATTCAGTAAACCTGAGGAAGTCTGATCCTGTTTCATCCGAAGGAAGATAATGCATTGTGGGGGGAAGAAATGGAGCCAGAAACACCATTGGCTTCTCATCACGAACAGTTGTAGCTCTGTCCACACCTCTCAGGAGCCTTCTCCAGAATTCACATTCCATCCCCTGCTTTAAAACACTTGACTTTCACCTGGCTTCACAATTCCACTCTGCCTAGCATTCCACACAGCCCATCCAGGCCCGGACCAGCATGCTCAGGCCCATATTCTTGTGAGATAAAATGTCAAAGCTGGAAGGAAAGTTTTCCAAGCTCTGTGATGATTGCTCATGGCAATTGAAGAGTCTCATCCCTGCTCCCTACACCCTGTCTAACACGTATTCTTGATTTCTTTGACATGGTTTGTTAATCAAAGCCTCTTACAGTGTGTTTTTGAGTGTCCTCTGAGTCTGTGCCCACTGTCTAGCTGAGGTGCTAAAAGAAAGAAGAAATGCCCCAACAGCAGCCGCAGACGGAAGCAGCCACTGCCCCGAGGAGGGTGGATAATCCACAAATTGGATAGTGAGCCGACGAATAAATACACATTGATTATGTTCATTTAACTACCAGTATAACTGCCTATGGGGAGGATGGCCTAGTGGAAAAAAAAAATTGATGAGCTGGTTAATGTGGCTTATTGGCGAGACAGTTTTAACGTCATGCGGCTTTAAGGGTCCTGTTTAAAAAAAATTAATGTGAAGATTGCATTTTAATGGGTCTGAGTCCATAGGCAGTGGGTTGCAAATATGTGTCTCTAGGGGCAGTTCCTGCATTAGGCTCTTTGCTCTGAGATCCTCTGGGCTGGAAGAGGGCAGCTCATCGTATCGAACATTTGTTAAGTGCCAGCGGTGCTGCGTGCAGAATACAAGAGAGCAGTCAGGTGGGAGATGGGAATGGCTGTTTGGCGGCTCCCAGCTGCTGAGCAGGTAACATAATGGGATGGCCCAGGGCTGGGGAGCTGGGTTGAGGCTGAGACAAGAGTTGATGAATGAGTTAGGCACTGAGTGGAGCTTGATGCTAAAAGTGATGGAAAGGGGAAATCAAATCCTAATGGACTTAGAGGAGACTGAGATGATGTTGGGTGGTATCAAGACAAGAAAGAGAGAGAGGAAGAGAGAAGAAAGAAGAGAGAAAGGAGAAAGAGGAAGGAGGAGGAGGTTAGCTAGTATCAATCTATTCCCCTACCACTGCAATTCACCCTGGCTTGTACCTCCTTGTCTATACTGCTTTTACCCATAGATTTAACTCAAAACCTGACTCAAGATGTTCAAGAAATCTCATTTTTTAAAATGATTTTTATTTTTTCCATTAGAGCTGGTTTACAGTGTTCTTTCAATTTTATGTTGTACAGCAAAATGACCCAGTCACACATACATGTATGCATTCTTTTTCTCACATTACCCCCCATCATGCTCCATCACAAGTGACTAGATATAGTTCCCAGTGCTATACAGCAGGATCTCATTGCTTATCCACCCCAAAGGCAGTAGTTTGCATCTATTAACCCCAGACTCCCAGTCCATCCCACTCCCTCCCCTCCCCCTTGGCAACCACAGGTCTGTTCTCCTAGTCCATGATTTTCTTTTCTATGGAAAGGTTCATTTGTGCCGTATATTAGATTTCAGATATAAGTGATATCATATGGTATTTGCCTTTCTCTTTCTGACTTACTTCACTTTTCTCTTTCTGACTTATTTCACATAAGAAGTTCCTGAAATCTTTACTGGACCCTTGCAAATCACAAGGATTTCTCATACTGATTATCTCCTTGGATGACATTTCATGGACCATTGTAACAATTTGCCCATATATTAAATGTTATTGAACTCCTAAAAAAATTGTCTTTAGCTTCTTGAGGATACATCTTGCCATTTACCTAACTCTGAAAGCCCCAGAGTTCCTGGTACAATATTGGGGCATAGAAGGTGCAAAGCTGATGGTTAGGAACTCTACTTAATGTGAAACTGAAGTCTCATGCAGGTTAAGGAGCCTCCCCACAGCTCCAAAAGCTGAGACCCTTCAGTATAATTACCAAATACCTAGATGACTGATTCCCAGGTTAGGGATCGAACCAGAGCTGTAGCCACCAGCCTATGCCACAGCCATAGCAACGCTGGATCCAAGCCGCGTCTGTGACCTACACCACAGCTCACGGCAACACTGGATCCTTAACCCACTGAGCAAGGCCAGGGATCGAACCTGAGTCCTCATGGATACTAGTCAGATTCGTTTCTACTGAGCCACAGCAGGAACTCCTAGAGCCCTGATTCTTATGGTACTCTCTTTGTTTCCTCTCTGCCATAGTGTCTGCCCTCTAGAACCCTCCTCTTCCTCTCCTTGATTTCCAAGTTCCAGCCCTAGAAAGAGTGAGTCGGTGGCAAGGGACCCTCCCACCATCTCCGCAATACTCTTGTACAAGCATGATCCCAGCCACAGGGCTTGTCCTGGGGAACCTGGGGATTTTCTTCTCACCCAACTGAAGCTGTTGACATTCAAAAAAAAAAAAAAAAAAATCCACAGCACCAGCTCTCCCGGGGTCAGGAATCCTGCAGCTCTCTTTTTTGGTTTCCCTATTTCCGAGCTATGTCCTTGAATCGGGAGTCCTTCGAATGGCCACTTGGATAGGCGGCTCTGCCTGGCGCTGGGTCCTCAGGAACCCGCCGCTCACTTGCATCATCCCATTTGGCCCTTTGCACTGCATTTCAAGACCAAGTCATCCCAGCGCTTATTCTAGATCTTGTTTTCCAGATACCCTCCTTGTCAGAGAAGGAGAACTAACTGAACTGAAGTCTGATCATTAAATGGCTCCCCTGAACAAGAAAAACCAAGCTGTGTTCTCACATGATCGCTGGGTCCCTATCCAGGGGCGCCAAGGAGCGAAATGCCAGTAAACAGAGTCTCATTTTACTGCTATGATCTGGAAGATCCATGCGTTCCCAGAAATACGGAGAGCTCTCACTCCCCTTTTGACTTCCGATATTCCCTGTAAACCCTGAGCTCCTTTACACTCGGCTCTTTAAAAGCAATCTTTTGCAATGCTATAGAGCTTTAAGCTTTTCAAAGCTTTTTCATATCTTTAATCTCATTTGATCCTTACAATGCCCCTGTGAGGTAGACAGCGCAGGCATTGGGAAACCCATTTGAATAATGAGCCCCAAAGGCCCAAGACGGTGAAGTGTCTGGCTCCATGCCCCCTGAGAAGGGACCTTTGTTTCCTCACTTCTGGTTCAGTGCTTTTTTTTTTTTATCCTGTCAGAGATCCCGGGTGACTCAGTCATCCTTGTTTCAAGCTCTCTCGAGTCCTGGCTCCGGCAGGAGAGGGAGGAGAAGGGAGGGTGTGTGAGGATGCTCTTGAGGGAGATGCAGGAGAAGGAAGGTCCAGAAGGGGCTGCTTACATGACTTGCATATCGACAGCTACTCATTAGTGAGGAAGAGGCCAGGGCACCTGCCAATAATGATGTCTGCATTACGGTACTTAATGGAAATGGGGCAGTACCTGCCCCATCAAAAACTAATCTGCCCGAGAGATACCCAGGACCAGCACAGCAAGAGTGAAATTCCCGCGGGGGCCGGCTCCTGGGACTGAATCCAAAGCCATTAGTATCAGAAGACCCAGGCAGAGCGTCCAGCCTGTCCCGCTGACTCAGACAGTGCGAAGACTCCAGCCATTAACGGGGCCAGGTGGGGACTGGAGAAGCGGCCCTGGAGACTGGAGGCCTAGTTAGATTCATCCAGACTGCCTGCAGCTGTGGGCTGTGGAAAAAGCCATAGAGGACCCCCTCTGCCCTAGTCCCGTGGGGTCTTGGCATAACAGCTCAGTCAAGGCTCTAAGGTACAGCCAAGCTTTTGGTTCCTCTCCAAACTCCATCCTAAGCATAAGTGTGCCCAGGTCTTGCCCACACCACATCATGAAGGTGTGGCTCCCTATTTCCTGTCTGGCTTCCTCTTAAGTTCAGGGGTGAGTGGGTTGGCCCCCGGACCTTGCAGAGCCATTAGCAACCTACTCTGGTAGCCACGGCTGACACAGAGCAGGAAGGCTGCTTGGGTACACTGGACAGCGGCCCTGGGAGTGCTGGACTAGGAATCTGGACGCTTGGGGGCTAGGGGGCTAAACCTCTCTGTGCATTAGCTGGTTGTGTGACATTGGTTGAAGCTCCGCCCCTTCCTATGTAACTGTTTTATCTGGTGTTGAGGGTATCAACAGGTTGCTCATCAGGTGTCTGTGAGACCTTGATGCCATTTGGGAAGAGAGGGCACGAGAGGCTAGAAAAGTAGGAAAAAAACTCTAGAGGCAAAATACTGCTTTTCTACAAATGAGAAGATTTCCTTTTTCGCCCTCAGGTTGCACTGCCAAGTGGAGTCCCCGGAGATCACCATGTAAACAGCAGACAGGACACAGATTTTTCTCTTGGGGTCCTGCCATTTTAGACAGAGTAAACCCCAGTCACTGAAAGTCAAGGATGGAGAAGAGAGGTCCCTGAGGACCTGTTCACGGGCCTGCAGCTGGTTCCTGTCCAGAGGCCTCAGAGACCATTCCTGCCCAGATGAGCTATTACTGCTCTTTGTCTGGGTTTGCACCTCCAGTGGTGACAGACTGACAAGTAGAAGATGTCATGTGAATAAGACAATGTCTTTTCCAAAGGCTTGTCCCTCTCTCATCCATGTATCTTGAGGGCCTACGGCTAGTGGGGAGTTGGAATCCCTCAGCCGAACTAAATAACCCTCCAGTATTTTTGTTGTTTTTGTTTTATTTTGTCTTTTGAGGGCTGCACCCGTGGCATATGGACGTTCCCAGGCTAGGGGTCGAATCCGAGCTGCAGCTGCCGGCCTACACCACAGCCACAGCAATGCCGGATCTGAGCCACATCTGCAACCCACACCAAAGCTCATGGCAATGCCAGATCCTTAAACCCACTGAGCAAGGCCAGGGATCAGACCTGCATCCTCATGGATACTAGTCAGGTTCGTTACTACTGAGCTACAACTGGAACTCCAGTAATCCTCCAGTTTTATAGAAGAAGGGCATAAAATCCAGAGCAAAGAAGTCACATTCCGAGCCAGTTAGGGGAGGATTGCAGAGGAGAATCCCACTCCTTCACAGTTAGGAGCTCCTTGTATGGACTCAAGTGATGGGGTGGAAAAGGTGTGATCGTATTACCTCTTGATCCAGCTAAAGCTCTAGACCAATCCCTCTAGAAGGGATAAAGTACTTCACACCCTTTGGTAAGTACCCTTCAGAAGACCGCTGTCATCTTATGCATTCAGCCTACTGACTTCCTCTTACCAGATGGTCTAGATCTATGCTGACCCATATGGTAGCCCCTGGTTACATGTGGCTATTCAATTACAGCTAATGAAGTTAAATGAAAATTAAATTTCTCAGTTGCACTAATCACACTTGAAAGGCTTAACGGCCACATGGGCCTGGTCGCTGCCATATTGGGCAACGCAAATGCAGAATATTTCCACTGTTGGGGAAAGTTCTATTGCACAGCACAGGTGGAGGGCTGGGGAATATTTCTTTCATTTTACAGATGGGAAAGCTAGTGCCTGGAGAAGGGAGAGGTCGTTCCTTGTCTCAACCCTGCAATCAGTAACAAGAGGGACCCTACTTCCTTTTTTTTTTGCTTTTGAGGGCTTCACCCATAGCCTACACCACTGCCACAGCAATGCCAGATCCGAGCTGTGTCTGCAACCTACACCACAGCTCATGACAATGCCAGCTCCTTAATCCACTGAGCAAGGCCAGGGATCGAACCTGCAATCTCATGGTTCCTACTTGGATTCTTTTCTGCTGTGCCATGACGAGAACTCCGACCTTACTTTTTATTACATAAAATACCAAGTTTTTGGCAATAAAAGGTAATGATGGCTGGCCATCTGATGGTCTCTGGAAGTGGAGGCTCTCAAATTTCTCTAAAGAGTGGCCTAGAGAAAACAACCTGTTTGGAATGAGGTTTTTGACACTGTGTTTTCCTGTTAGTTTAGATAAGTCTGAGAAAATGCTAACGGTCTCCTCCTACTGGAGGGAAGAGACAGAGATGAGGGGGGTGGACTCCAGCCACTCTCTCTCCAATTCCTCCTTCATAAGCTGCCTTTCTACTTCATTTTTTTATAAAATAAAGAGAAAATTAATAGAGGCTTATTTTTCTTCCCCTCAAATAAACAACCATAAAACTTTGCTTAATATACTAGAAATATTCTTAACTCATTTAGTGGAGATTATCCAACCTTGACCACATGACGACAGGTAATACATGGTTATATTATTAATAGAAAAATGGTATTTAAGAGGGCGGTAAAAGGAGTTCCCTTTGTGGCTCAGTGGTTAACGAATCTGACTAAGAACCATGAGGTTGCGGGTTCGATCCCTGGCCTTGCTCAGTGGGTTAAGGATCCGGCGTTGCCGTGAGCTGTGGTGAAGGTTGCAGACGCGGCTCGGATCCCGCGTGGCTGTGGCTGTGGCGAAGACCGGCGGCTACAGCTCCTGTTAGACCCTTAGCCTGGGAACCTCCACATGCCGCAGATGCGGCTCTACATAAAGGCAAAAAAACCAAAAAAAAAAAAAAAAAGAGGGAGGTAAAAACCCAACTTTACAATAATAGTCAGACTATATCTGTATTGTCCTAAAGGGCTTCATTTTAGGACTAGAGGTAAACAGATGTACATTATAAAGTGTGGAGAGAAGCCTAGAATAAGATACTGGGAAAGTTCAACTCAGGAAGAAAAAAAAAAAGCCTCAAATGGAGTATATATACTCATTTCTAATTATCTGAAGGGTTGTTGAAGGGAAAAAATTATCCTGGTTATGTGTTTCTTAATAGGTGGAACCTTGGCTTATTTCCGGCATTGTTATTATTACTTTGCTAAAATCTCATTTTCTTTAAAATAGCATTTTAAAAAGTTCACTGGAAACTGCATGTGAAACGGAGGTTGACTTCAGAAATAAGATAGCATTTGACAAAGATGTTGTAAAAAGTCCATAATATTCACTAGACAAGGGTGAGGTTATTCTTTTTGTAAGAGGGTTTTTCCCCCCCTCTTTTCTTTCTTTTTTTTTTAAATTTTGTTGGTGTAGAGTTGACTTACCACGTTGTGTTAATTTCAGGCGTACAGCAAAGTAAATCAGTTATACACAGACGTATTTCCAATCCTTTTCAGATTCTTCTCCATATAGGGTGTTACACAGTATTGAGGAAGTGGCCCTGTGCTATTCAGTACGTCCCTCGTATCCATCTGTTTTATAATAGTAGCGAGTATGTGTCAATCCCAAGCCAACCCCTAATTTATCACCGCCCCCCCCCCGCCACGTTTCCCCTTTGGTAACTATAACTTTGATTGTGAAACCTTTGGGTCTGTTTCCCTTTTGTAAATTCTTTTGTGCTATTTTTGTTAGAATCCACATATTGGAGATCTAACAGGATGTATATCTTTGTCTGACTTATTTTACTCAGTATGATAATTTCCAGGTCCATCCCTGTTGTTGAAAATGGCATTCTTGCATTTTTTTTTTTTTATGGCTGAGTAACATTCCATCGTAAATACGCACCACATCCTCTTCATCCATTCCTCTGTTGATGGGCACTTAGGTTCCTTCCATGTCCTGGCTATTGTACAAAGTGCTGCAATGAACATTGGGGTGCATGTGTCTGTTCAAATTATGGTTTTCTCTAGGTATATGCCCTGGGGTAGGATTGCTGGATCGTACGGTAGTTCTGCTTTTTAGCTTTTTAAGGAAATTCTGCATTGTTCTCCATAGTGGTTGTACCAGCTTACATTCCCACCAACAGTGCAGGTGGGTTTGAAGTTACTCTTTTTATTTTAGTCAGGATAGGTTTTGCTATTGTCAGTTTTTATTTTTTATTTATCTATCCTAAAGATTTTAAAGGTGTGAAGAAGTTTCAGGGAAGGAAGAAGTGGAACTGTGATGGTGCTTCCTTCCGGGCGAGCTCGGGTGATAAGGAGATCTCTGATCTGAGGCCAAGCGGAGCACCGCACAGGAAAGCCTTCGTTCGGTCCACTACCCAGAGGCCAGGCCCTCTCCACGCCTTCCTCCGGTGCCAGGGTGTGGCACGGCTACTGCCAGGCTCTCTTTTTTATTCCAAAAGCAGCAGCTTGGCTCCGGACACTATCTGAGACAAATAAATTGCGGGAGTGGTGTAGAAATCTCCGAGTTCAATTTCTAATTTCTTTGTTAAACTTTTAGAAAAAGCAAATGAAATCAAGAAAGATGAGATTCGAGTATCCACTGTAGTTCAGCGGTAATGAACCTGACTAGTATCCATGAGGATGTAGGTTTGATACCTGGCCTCACTCAGCGGGTTAGGGATCCAGCGTTGCCATGAGCTGTGGTGTATGTCACAGAGGTGGCTTGGATCCTTCATTGCTGTGGCTGTGGTGTAGGCTGGCAGCTACAGCTTCAAGTTGACCCCTAGCCTGGGAACTTCCATATGCCATGGGTTTGGCCCTAAAAAAGAAAGGAGAAAAAAGGGAAGATGGGACCTGATTTAATATCTCCAGTCCTACCCAGATCATCCTCACCTAGACAGGAGCTGGTGAAGAACGTTTCTATCTCTCTCTCTCTCTCTCTCTCTTTTTTTTTTTTTGTATTTTTAGGGCCACACCTGCGGCATATGGAGGTTCCCGGGCTAGGAGTCCAGTCACAGCTGCAGCTGCTGGATTACACCACAGCCACAGCAACGCGGGATCCGAGACACGTCTGCGACCTACACCACAGCTCACGGCAATGCTGGATCCTTAACCCACTGAGCGAGGCCAGGGATTGAACCTGCATCCTCACGGATGCTAGTCAGATTGGTTTCTGCTGCTCCATGATGGGAACTCTGAAAGTCATTTTCAATTCTAAAGTTCTCCGAGTCTGAGCTATTGCCTTTCATAAGTGCGTGTGTGTATATGAGTGCGTGCACGCGCCTGTGTGTATGGTGAGATACAGAGGAGAAGGTGTCTGCCTTGGTATGGAAGACTGGAGCCTGAGTCTAAACTCTGATTAACTTCAGGCACAGACTGTCACTCGCTGGGGAGTTCCCTGACCCCAGAGGTCTAGATAACCCAGCCCCACTGCGTGTAAAGGGCACTCGCACAGGAGCTGTCTGAAAATTTCTCCTAAAGCACATGTGACAGAGAAAAAGATCACAGGCTTTCGAGATGAGCGGAAAGCATGGTCCATGCCCTTCCCTCCTCAGCTCTTTGAACCTTTGACGAGAGCGTTAACTTCCCTGAGCCTTAGGCCCTCATCTGTAAAATGGGGGGTTTATTACGGTCCCCCAGAGTCTGAGACCAATACAAATCACTTCCACCTTTTGGGTCTCCTGGTTTATTAACAAGTGAAGAAATCCCAAAACAGGCTTTGCCACAATCAGAATGCATTTAACCAACTAGTTTTGTGTGTGGGGGGGTCTTTTTAGGGCCATACCCACGGCATGTGGAGGTTCCCAGGCTAGGGCTTGAACTGGAGCTGCAGCTGCCAGCCTACAACATAGGTAACACGGGATCCAAGTCGCATCTGCGACTTAAACACCAGAGCTCACGGCAACGTCATATGCCCGACCCACTAAACAAGGCCAGGGATCGAACCCACATCCTCATGGATCCTAGTCGGATTCATTAACCACTGAGCCACAACAGGAACCCCAAATCAACTGATATTGTAAAGACATACAAATATGTGGGGTAACACCATCTGGCAACTTTGGGAAAGTAAGGGCCAGAGAGGACAGCCCTCCCCGCTTTCAACCTCTGCCCATCCACGCCCTCTCCGGCAGCATAGCATCCTTGTGGAAAAGGAGTCAAATGAGAAAACGCAGCGTGCCCAGCATCACAGAGACAGTCGCCACGTGATCAGTGGGAGCTACTGTACTGGGGACAAAGTGTGGACTAATCTGAAGATCAGCAAAGACCTTGCCAACGCCTCAGGTGGTCCTGAGCTCAGTGTAGACTCAAGGTCTGCCTGGCACAGTCCTCCCCCCTGGGTCTCCATCCTTATCTCCAGCTAATCCTGCTAGAAGCCACAAAATGTGCTAAAAGTCATTGCCTCCAACCTGGACCTCCAGCTCCCTGGCCACGGAGCCAGACAGCACCGGGAGGCCCACTTGAGTCTTTATGAAAGTAGGCAGACGATTCCTCCTGCTCTTTGGCATGTATTTACTGTGGATTATTTATTGTGGAAATATGAGATGGATGGTTAGGGAAGGAGAGAACAAACACACTTACCTTCCTCGCTCGCCTTAACGTGTCTGAGTTCCTACTTGTACGCACTGAAATGTCTATAATTTACTTTTCAGTTTTGCAATGTTTATGCCTTTTATGTCATTTGAAGGTTATTTATAACAATTATATAAGGAAGCAAAGTGCCATAAACCGAAGTAATTTACTGTAAAATATCTGAAATGCTAAAATATCAAACAGTGCATTACAGTAGTGCTAGCGCTGCTCTTGGAAAAAGGAAAAGGGGAAAAAATCAGCTAAAAATATAGCCTCTATCCCATCAGCCAGTCTCTTACATTCATCTTGCAGAGATTTATAAACTCGGGAGCAACTGGCAAGTATTAATTTAATTGCTTTGAGGGAGTGGTTGGGAATCAAGAGAACACGACTCCTTGTTACAGCACTCGAGAAGTTAGATGGATTATTTTGTAGCAAAAGGATGCAAAAGCAGCCAGACACAGTGACTATCAAGTCGGCTATGAATTCTGCTCCTTCTACTAAATCCCAATGATGTGTTAGAACTGGTAAGGGCAGGAGAAAGAATTAAGGGCGATGAGTTCAGGTCTGGCTTGTTAGTTTCAGAAAGCCAGCTAGGTAACCTGAGCTGTCAGGTCAGTGAGAGATCAAGATCTGGCAGGTGTCCACCCCCAAGAAAAGGTGAGAGCCTTCCTGGCTGGGGACAGGACTTTTGTCTCCTATAAAAACCATGGCATGATAGACACCTCTTCCTCATTCATCTTTTTCTTTATTGATTCAACAAATGTGGGAAATCCACTGTGAACGAGGTTTTGAAAATGCCACAGAGAGCAAGTGAACTGCAGCCCTCAGGAAACGTAAAATCTGAAGAGTTCGTATTGAGAACTATGGAGGTAGGTTCTCTAGAAAGCTGGCAATCCAGTAAATTCCTTTCTGGGCTTAGAACAAGCTGGCTTGCAGAAACATCCATGAGAATATGATCATGCTGTGGGAATATGAAGAATGCTTCTTCTAGACCATGGCATGGTGGCTTGCTTTCTGAGGACATTGCTGGGGCTCAGAGTGCGTGAATAGGGATCACTTCACAGACAGCCGCCCCCTTCCTCTGCTTCGGCTGTGAAAAGGGCAGAGAGCTTTTTCTAGGTCTTTGCATGCAATGCTCTGCTGAAAGGAAAACTGCCTTGTGGTCATTTATCAACCTGCACCAGCCGCAAGGAGACCAGTGAGTTTCAGGTCCATCACCTCCCGGTGAACCAGGACACAAGGACCCTGGGGACCACTTCTTCATCATAAACCCCTTGCTGGGGCTCTGGAGTGGTGGAGATCTAGAGACTTTCTTAGTTATTAAAATAGGAAGGTATTAAAGAGGCAGTTTGGTTTTATATGCTCTTTGGACTCCTGTCCACTAGGTGTTATTTAGTGGATGATGAGAAGGGCAGCTCTCTGTCCCCAAAACGTCCCCTCTTCTGACACCCTCAAAACCTTCAAATTCGTGGTTCCTAAAAATCCTCATTTCGGGAGGATGACCTTAGCTCCTTCCCACAGAGCTCTTGTTTGTTTACTGGCTTTGTAAAATAAATACATTTATTAAAGTAAAAATGACAGCACAGCAAGTGTACAGCTTGAGGAATTATCACAAAGTCAATGACCCATTTACGCACCACTCACATTAAGAAGTAGAACCTTCTCAGCGCCCCAGAAGCCCATTTATGCTTCCTTCTAGTCATTCCCTGCCTTCTCCGCAGAGATCATCCCTTCGTAATATCAATGCCACACATTCCCCCTTCGTTTGGCTTCACTGACTGTTCTAAAATTATGGTCGAAAATGTAACCGTGTGTGGGAGTTCCCTTGTGGCTCAGCGGAAACGAACCCTACTAGTATCCATGAGGAGGCAGGTTCAATCCCTGGCCTCACTCAATGGGTTAAGGATCCAGTGTTGCCATGAGCTGTGGTGTAGTTCGCAGATGCAGTTCGGATCTTGTGTGGCTGTGGCGTAGGCCAGCAGCAATAGCTCCGATTCAACCCCTAGCCTGGGAACCTCCATATGCTTTGGGTGTGGCCCCGAAAAACAAAGAAAAAAAGAAAGAAAGAAGTGTAACATTGTCATTGTTTATAATGGTTGCTCCTTCATTTCCATCGCTGTATATTAGTCCACTGTTAAGCTCATACCACATTTATTTATCCATTGTATGTTGATGGACTTTAGGATTATTTCCAGTTTGTAGTTACGAGAAGCAGGGCCGCTCTAAACATTCTCATGTGAATATACGTTTTGGTGAATACATATACCCATTTCTGATCGGTATACACCTAGAAGTGGGATTGATGAATCACAGGGTACGTGTGTGTTCATCTTCAGTACGTACGGCCAGTCAGTATGTTTTCCAAAGTGAATTGCTCTGATTTACATTTCCTCCAACACTGGTTGTGAGTTCTGGCTGTTTCACATTCTTATTAAATCTTGATATTATCAATCCATTACAGTGCAGTCATTACCGTGAATGTGTATTGGTATCTGTCTGTGGTTATTGTTGTTGATTTTATTTTATTTTATTTTATTTATTTTTTTTTTTTTGCCTTTTGTCATTTTAGGGCCGCATCCGCGGCATGTGGAAGTTCCCAGGCTAAGGGTGTAATCGGAGCTGTAGCCACTGGCCTACACCGCAGCCATAGCAACACGGGATCCGAGCCCCGTCTGCAACCCACACCACAGCTCACGGCAATGCTGGATCCTTAACCCACTGAGCAAGGCCAGGGATCGAACCCGCAACCTCATGGTTCCTATTCGGATTCGTTAACCACTGTGCCATGACGGAAACTCCTGTTGTTGATTTTCTATACCAACCCTATTGAGATATAATTTACCTAAATCACATACTCATGTAAAATACACAATTTGATGACTTTTGACAAATGTGCACTTCTGAATAACTATCACTCTGATGAAGGTATAAAACATTTCATCATCCTAAAAAGTTATAACCATTTGCAGTTGATCTTTGCCCCCTGCCGCCCTAAGACAACCATTGATCTTTTTTTTTTTTCTTTTTAGGGCTGTACCTGCAGCATATGGAGGTTCCCAGTCTAGGGATCTAATCGGAGCTACAGCTGCCAGCATACGCCACAGGTCATGGCAACACCGGATCCTTAACCCACTGAGTGAGGCCAGGGATCGAACCCGCAACCTCACGGTTCCTAGTAGTATTTGTTTCCACTGCGCCACAACAGGGACTCCCCATTGATCTATTTCTATCACCACAGGTTAGTTTTCCTAATTTAGAACTTTGTTCAAATGAGATCATTACTGTATGTACGCTTTTGTGCCTGGCTTATCTGACTCAGCATCACATTTTTGCGATTCATTTATGTCGTCACTACATATTGTGCATCAGTAGTTTGCTCCTTTTAATTGTCTGGAGTAGTCCATTGTCCACAGTTCACAATTTGTTTATCCATTCACCCACTGACAGTCATTCGAGTTGTTTCTCATTAGGAGTTATTGTGAATCAGGCTGCTATGAACATTTGTATTTAAATCTTTTTGTGAACACATGTTTTTAGGTATTAAATAAATACCTAAAAATGGAATTTCTGGGTTATAGATGAGGTGTACGTCTAACCTTAGAAAAATCTCAAAACCGTTTCCCAAAGTGCTTGTGCCATTTTACGACTGACCATCAATTTATGGGAGTCCTAGTTGCTCCACGTCCTCACCAACATTTGGAATCAAAATCATAGACATTCTAGAGAACAAGAAAAAATATTCTTATATTTTTACTTTGCGTTTTCCTGATCCCTAATTAGACTGAGTATTTTTTTAACGTTGATTGTCTACTTGGATATTGTGTTTCGTGAAGTGCCTCTGTCATTTCCTGTTTTTCAGTTCTGGGTTGTCTGTCTTTGCACTTGCTGAATTTTTGGAGTCATTTATACATTTTGGGTACTTGTCCTTTGCTGGGTTACATGTAACAAATATTTTTCACAAGCCAAATTCCACTGGACTTGACGTCACTACCACCTACATGAAGTCACTGTCATGTAAATTAATGTTTAAAATCAATCCTGTTCTTATTGACAGAACTGGACTGTTGGGCTTGTTGAGCTACAAAGGAGGTAGAAGGGATCGCAGAACTGGCCAGAGCATGACAAAATGCTTCAACTCCTTCGCAGCTGGTGATGATTACCCATGTTGGGCAGGATTATGTAGAATTTGAATTTACTGGGAATTCTTACCACCGCTAATAATGAAATCATCATTGGCCTTGTCGTGAAGTGCGTGTCCTTTGCCAAATCTGGGGAAGAACTTAGGACTTCAGAACTCTAAGAAACCTGGGAATTGTCTATCCCTCTTACTTCGCAAATAACAAATTTAAATTTCAGAGAAAAGCCAGTTGCCCAATGTCACAACTTTGGGTCTATATGCTAAAGACTTAGGGAATCTAGTGTGGGTCTGAAAAATGTGGAAAATACATGGGCTTAGCATCTTGATAGATGACTTTTGGTATTTATCTGAGATGTAATCTGTGGTTCTGTCCTCAAGGAGTTTGCGGTTGGACCAGGAGGTGTGGTTGGACCTCACCACAGAAACCTTGGGCACCAGGGATGAACTCTAAGGTCAAGTGGAAATACCTTTGATTCGGCTCAGAGATCTTGGACAGTGGCTAGCTTTGATGGCCCTGGGAAAGTCATGGTAGGACTTCCCCACCATGGTCTCTGCCTATAAAAAGGTCTTCAGAATTAACTATACTCCTTCTTTCCAGAGATCAAAATATGTATTTACCTGTTGGTTAGCCAAGCTCTTGAAGGCTTGGCCTGGATGTGGGTTTGCAGGCACTTCAGCAGAAGTGGTTGCTCGATAAACACTTGTCCATTGATGGATGGGTTGAGCTTGTTGAGAACAGCAATTGGGAAAAGAAAGTGCACTAGGCTTCAAGTCTATTCTCCAGAGCTGTTCGTCTAGGGGACTCCATCCCAGAACTTGCAGGAGACAAGGTTCTGCTGAGACAGGTCATTTTCAAGGGGCATCAATGCCACAGGTCAGCACTCACTGTGTGTGCCCCACAAAGCTAGCAGGCTTGCCAGAAAAGCAAATACTGCTTCTGAAGAATAAGCAATAAAAATGGCTATTTGTACACCAGCTTGTTTTTATTAATGATCATAATAATAGTTTCCGCTTATGGAGCCTATTTTGTTCAAGGCAGAGTTTTAGACACTTTCTGGTAACAAAGTGTGTTCCCAAGCTTTTCTCATTTCATCCCACAAGCACCCTATGACTTAGGCAGAATAAATAATGTTTTCATGTAAGGGATAAGGAAACAGAAGAAATGGTTTTCTTGTGTAAAAGACATGGAATTTATAGGCAGACAGGCCTATATTTAAATATTAATAAGTTCTTAGATTTTTCAGACTTGGTTTCATTTAATACTCACAGTGGACCTGAGAAACAGGTATTGTTATCTCCGGATTCCAGATTAGGAAATTGGGGTGCAAAAAAAAACTTAAGGATCTGTAAGAGGAAATTTATGGCAAAGCTTAAACTATAAACCAAGTCCCTAACTCCCAGGCAGCCTGCCTACATGATCTGATGTGTTATCATCATCATCGTTTCGATATTTTTCATCCATGTTTTTTTTAGTGCATTTAATTTCCATACTTGTGATCCAGTTGTGTATACAGTTTCATACCAGAGGGAGTGGTGCAGAGTTGGACCAGGGGACATCAACTATGGTTGCTTGTCCCAGACACATTAGAAAGATGTTCCTGAGGACAGGGGAGAAAATAGTTATGTCAGCTCAATTGTGGACTAGCTCTGCCTGTCACTTTATCTCTCTGAGTTTCTCTTCCCTAATGGATGACATAGCAGTGGTTCATTTTCTTTCTTCCTTTCTTTCTCTAGCTTTCCTTCCTTCCTTCCTTTCTTTCTTTCTATCTTTTTAGGGCCACACCCACAGCATATAAGTTCCCAGGCTAGGGGTCAAATCGGAGGTACAGCTGCCTGCCTACACCACAGCCACAGCAATATGGGGTCCAAGTCACATCTGTGACCTACACCACAGCTCGTGGCCATACCAGATCCTTAACCCACTGAGAGAGGCCAGGGATCAAACTCATGTCCTCATGGATATTAGCCAGTTTCATTACTGATAAGCCACGACAGGATCTCCAACAGTGGTTCGTTTTCTAAGGAGGCTGAAGTAGAGAAAATGAAAGAGAAACCTTACCTCTTGTGCGTTGGCCACTGTTGTGTCCCAAGGTGGGCAAAGCATCATCTCTGCTCTTCACAGCAGCCTGCTGAGGCCAACACCCTGCCAACCCCTGCCCCCAAGTGCTCACTCCTGTGCCCTCCTAATGCACTATGTTTCATTTCCTCCTACGCTTCCCTCTTCTTCCAACTGTCTGCACAACCTCACAGTCCGTCCTCCATCCTCTTAGAGCCTTGCATCTCTTGGACAAGTCTGATATATTACTTGGTACCAAGGCATTCCTGACCAGTGATTACATGGCAGATTGCTGTGATGCATGGGGCTGACCAATCAGGTAGGGAGTTGGCATCGCAGCCTCATCACATCATGTGACTTTTGGCAAGGTATGCAGCCTCACTAAGCCCCTGTTTCTTTATCCATTATCATGGGGATAATCATTTCCAAGTCTCAGTGTACTGTCACTCTGTAGATGCTAAAGCTCTGGCCACAGACAGGATAATTATTGTTCTTGCACAAGATGACATTTGAAAATTTGGGTCTAAGGATCTGACTCAGCCTCCATAGCCAGCCAGGGCTCCTGCACCACTGACAAATTTAAGATAATGAGCTGGCTTCGAGGCAGCCTCTTGAGAAAGCTGTGCACGGTGGCGATTCCCATTCTTAAAGGGGGAAACAGAAGTTCCATTAAGACTGAGACCCTTAACTCTGAAGACCCTTCTATAGGCAGAGACCATGGTGGGGAAGTCCTGCCATGGAGAGTGACTAGCTTTGATGGTCCCGGGAAAGCAAAGCTGTCCAGTAGTTCTACAAGGTGGGTTGGGAGGCTGGAAGACTCAATTCAAAGCATCTGTCCAGTGGAAGGACACTGAATTGAGAGCCACCTCGGAGAGACCACATCCCAGTTCTGACATTTATAAGCCTCTTTGATTTCTTTTCCTTCTCATCAAAACTGATCCAGAAGAGTAGTTCCTACTGTGGCTCAGCAGTGACGAACCTGACTAGCATCCATGAGGTCGAGGGTTTGATTCCTGGCCTTGCTCAGTGGGTTAAGGATCTGGCATTGCCTTGAACTGTGGTGTAGGTTGTAGATGTGGCTTAGATCCCGAGTTGCTATGGCTGTAGTATAGGCTGGCAGCTATAGCTCTGATTCAAGTGCTAGCCTGGGAATTTCCATATGCTGTGAGTGTGGCCCTAAAAAGAGGGGGAAAAAAACCATGATCCAGAAGAGACTTAACAAGGTTCTACTGATTTCACTTCCTTTGGTTGGGGGTGGGGCGGAGGTGGGGGCTTTGCCTTCTACCAAGATACTAAATCGTAACAGCTGCGGCTCGGGTCTGATCCCTGGGCCCTGGAGCCTCAGCTCTTGCTCTGTGAGAGTTCTCATCCTTCTCCAGGCAGACCGGTGCCCGGCAGGTTCCCGTCCCTATAAAGAAAGGTCCTCCCCCGACCCCACTCCCTGAACTCTGTTTCTGGCCTGCCATGACTGCCGTGAGCCTGCGTTTCAATGGGCATCTCTTCCGAGAGCCTCGCCTCCCCCGCCAGGAAGCAGCTGGCTTCCAAGGAAAGCCTCCCGGCAACCCGGCACCCAGGACGAGGGCCTCCTCGTCTTCTCTGAGGCTCAGTTTCCCCACCTGTCAAATGAGGGGGTGATCTTTCATAGTCCTTTCAGCTTTAAAAGTCTCTGACTCCCCAAAGGCGAAACCAAACCAAACCCTGGGGGCAGATAAATTCATCGAAATGAAAAACCCTCACTCCGTTATTAGACACAGGCATTGGAGGGAAGGCGGGAATGCTGACACAGCTCTCGCTTCCAAGGCGATCTCTCCATCAGCCCCCCTCTCCATCTCTGGCCCTGGGTGGGTCCCCGGCTAAAGCTCGCCCCACTCAGGAGGAACAGCAGTGAGCCTGCCGTGCTGTAGAGACGGGCTCTGGGGGGTCCCACGTGGAAGGGATCCTGCTGATTGCGTTGCTGAGTCGTGGAGCTCCACCGGCCCGGCAGTTCTCTGGAGCTTGAGCCCTGCCCTCCCCCGCCGATGGCCTTGACGGTCTTTTCAAGTGGAGGGATATACTCGACTCATCTCGGAGACACACCAGGGTGCCCTGGAATGCCTGTAGAAAGAGCTCGATTAGCTTTCAGTCCCATCACCTCTTTGATGCACACCTTGGAAAAATGCTTACTCTTTCCCGGGACCCCAGGTTCCGGAACACCAAAATGGGACCGACAGCTCTGCCTGTCTCAAAGGCATTGCTTTGCATGTCAAATTTTAAAGTGCATGTGAAAGCCTCAGTTAGGGCTAAGGCACCATGAAAGTGTCAGGTCTCATCATTACTGATATCATGCCAGTATTTCAGGGTGGCGCCGGCCTTCCCATCATCCCTCTTCTGATGATGCCCCCTGGATGTTGGCACTGGTTCCGGATACTGTGGGAGCCTCCGGTGCCTGGCAGCAGCAGAGAGGAGAAGCCGGGGGCGCCTTGCTGCCGGCGGGAGAAAGCAGAGCGCGGGACCCGGAGAGGAACCACGCAGGTGGTCTGGTCATGTCCCACGGCTGCTCGGCTTAGGTGTCACGGTCCTGTGGGTCCCTTCTCCTCTGCTGCCCAGCCATTGGAACCTGTCGCTTGTCAGAAGAGGCCAGGACACCTGGCAGGAGAAGGTGAAGCCTTCCCAGGAGCTGCCGTGCTCCCTGCCCTTGCTCTTGCGAGGACACCAGGGGCCCTCTCCCGCCGTGTGCAGGAACTGGCTGTGTCCCCAAGGGACGGGGCTTGATTAGAAAGCAGTAGTATCTTTGCTCACCCAGCTTCATGCCGTCTGTTCAAGTCACCCAAAGGTACAAGGTACCCCAGAATGCTAATCGCCCCACCTGGAGAAACACACCTGATTATTTTAGAAGTTCCCAGAGAGTTCTCGTCATGGTGCAGCCGAAACGAATCCGACTAGGAACGATGAGGTTGCGGGTTCTATCCCTGGCCTCGCTCAGCGGGTTAAGGATCCGGCATTGCCGTGAGCTGTGGTGTAGGTCGCAGACGCTGCTCGGATCCCACATTGCTATGACTGTGGCGAAGGCCAGCAGCTGTAGCTCTGATTTGACCCCTAGCCTGGGAACTTCCACATGCCGCAATTGCGGCCCAAAAGTGACAAAAGGCAAAAAAAAAAAAAAAGCTCCCAGAAGCCAGGCAGCCACGGTCACGGTCCTATGGCACAGCCGTGCTGCGCCCCAGCTCAGTAGAATCAGCAGTCACACCAGAGCTTACTCAGTGCGCGACACTGGTGGGCTCTGCACAGGGCAATCGGGGACCACAGCCCTGAGCAAGAAGGGCCTTGGAGGGACCACCAGGAGCTGCCAAGTCCCTGCTGCTTGTCAGTGTCAGGCGGTTAGTTTGTTTTCCATCTGAGAGAGTTCATTTCAGACACGATGGTCATGACCGCCTCTAGATCCACTGAGTGCATTCGAAGTCGTTAAGAAAAATGACCTTTTAATTCCTTTTGTAGTCAAGAGGGCAGGCGCCGTCAGCAGGCTGGCTCACTCCCTCCATCTCTCCCCGAGGGCGGCACTCTCGTCGTGCTGGTACCCACGGCCGCGACGTCTTTGAGGACTTCCAAGGCCCAGGCAGCCAGTAATGAGCTGTGGCTCTCAGGCCTGACCGAGTGTGACAGGGAGACTCCAGGATCACTGTGTCCCCTTCCTGGGGGCCTGTGGGGCCCGTCTTCTTCCTCCACCCCTTCAGTTGTTCTGTTGCCGAGGGACCATCACCGTATCTCTCAAGACAGTGGCTGCCGCCATACAGTGCTTCAGACACAGGCTCACCCAGTAACAGTGCAGGCAAAACTTCCTGCCCAAAGCTTATTGATGCAAGATTGGGGAGCTGGGTCCGTTTGGTTTAGGGTCCCTGACCCTAGAACGCAGGCTGGGGGAGCCCTGTACCTGGGCAGCAGGGCAGTGTGGGGGCAAAGGGGTTTGGTGGCTAAGACGTTTCCCATCCAGGACACCAACGGATGCGTTACCAAGGTGACAAGGCCACTGGTCCATCTCCCAGGAGCATCTCTCTCTCTTTCTCATCACTCTTTTGTCACCTGCTCTCAGTTCCTCAGATACAGATGCTCTCTTGGTCATACCTGGTCCTGTGCTCACGCCTTGTGAGGCCCAGGAAAAGCCACTTTCCTGTCCCTACTCGTCAAATAAAGAGCTTGAACTAGAGATTCTCAGAAGGACCTTTTTGCCCTCACAGTTAGTGATTCCATTTTTTTCCCCCAAGTTCCAGAAAAGGAAACTGAAAGCTAATCAAGCAGGTGCGGATGATTCCGGAAACTCAAGATTCTTCCCTTTCTTGCCGCAAAGTGGTCAAGGCTTCTGAAAAAAAACTAGATGACTTTTCTTTCCACTGACTGCATGACAGGATGACAGCTCTTCCTGGGAGGACTCCGGGCCCGGGAACCGGGGCACCCGCTGATCCGTGCTTTCCTCAGGGTAGACAGCTGTCTCTATTCCGAGTTACCGAGCTGTCTGTGTCGCCACTGTTTTCCCACAGTGCGCCGGGCCGGTCCCTGTCCTGTCAGGAAGTGTCTCCTGTTTGAGCTGTTGTGAGAGAACACAGCCAAGGAACAGGGCTACGTGGCCTCATGCTAACCGTGTTCACCAGCTAATTGGGATCCAGCTCAGCAGGGGCCTGGCCCGAGAAAGGCTGGCACCGAGGGAAGAGCAGGCGGGTCTCCCGGGGTTGGGGAGGGGCATGCAGGCAGGAGCCACGATGCTGAATGGAGAAGCAGAGCTGTGAAATCGAAACACCTCGGACTCAAACCCAGCCAGAACTCAGACTGGGACTTGAACCCACTGTTTTTTTTTCTTTTAATTAGAATCACTCACCTGGGGTCTGGACTTACTGAGGGTCAGGATCGTCCTGTCTCAGCGCAGCAAGAATTCAGGGAGAGACAAAGTGACGGGCAAGAAATAGATTTATTAAGATAAATCACAAGATGCTTGTGAGAGAGGCGAGCGGGCAGATGAGGAGGCCCTGCCCCGGGAACGAGGTGGGCTACGGTTTTACCATCCAAGGGGAGCGGGGGAGGGGAGAAGACCGCCCTCTTCTTCGTTCTTCTGTTAGACCTCAGGCTCACGTCACTAGCTTCTCCTTCGTAAGAGGCAAGAGCGTATTTGACCCTGTGAGGTCAAACTAGGACTGTCCTGGTGCTTATTCAAATCAGCAGAAGGGGGGTAGCAATCGCTAAAATTCAGGTTTCTGTCTAATGAGTGTCTCCTACTTGGAAATGTCATCTTTCCTTTAAACTCCTGTCCTTGGTCCGAAGGATCATTATCTTGCTGACCTTGAACGCAGGCCTCATTTTATCTTCCACTTAGTGACCTGAGGCATCGCTCATGCTTTTATTTATAGTTTTATAATTAAGCAAGCCCGCTTCACTCTGATGGCTTTCTTGCACGTTGATCTTTAATGTATAGCGGTCTCCCAAAGTTCCCTAGGTTTCCCTCTCTATCCGTGGTGCCCTCCTGGGCCTTCTGCATCCACCTGTGTACTGTCCTACTCCAGCCCTACCTGTTGGAGGCGGCAGCTGGAAATAGCATCGACGCCTGCCTGTCCTCGGAGAGGTCTTGTGACGTGTGTGTCTCTAATTGTCTAGTCAACTCTTTTTTGATTTTTAGTGCCAGACCCACGGCATATGGAGGTTCCCAGGCTAGGCGTGGAATCAGAGCTATAGCTGTCGGCCTGCACCACAGCCACAGCAACGCGGGATCCAAGCCGCCTCTGAAACCTACACCACAGCTCAGGGCAATGCCAGATGCTTAACCTACTGAGCGAGGCCAGGGATCGAACCTGCCTCCTCATGGATGCTAGTCAGATTCGTTAACCACTGAGCCACGATGGGAACTCCTGTCTAGTCAAGTCTTATTACACTAGTAGCAGAGAAAGCAAAACGGTTAAAAGACGGAAAAGTGGTAGGCAGCAAATAGCCCAACCCTAGTGGCTACTGTAGACAGAAGGAATGACTCCTGTGTGCATCTAGAAGCTTCCTTGCCGCTGAAGCCAAAAGTTAAATACGACGGATTTGCACATGTTTTATCTGATAGAAAGAAAAATAGCATCTTCAAGAGAAGCAAATGTCACTTCTTCGCCAGAACAGGTGCCAGTGACTAATTGAGATGTCTTGTGTAGCCCCTTTTGCAAAGAGTTATCTCAGTCCAGTGGCACTGCTGGTTACGGGAGGGCGAGACCCAAAATGTGGGAGGAGCTTTTGGTGCCACCCTGCAACCTGGGGTTGCTGATGGGGGAAGTGGCCAGGGCCCGGAGGGTGAGGTGGCGGACACAGCATGCAGGCGCCCTGTCCTCACCCCTTGCCTTGCACCTCTTGCCTCTTTTGCAGTCTCCACTTTCTGGTTCTGAAAACCAAGAGGAGAGGAGAGGCGAGGGTTGGGTGCAGAACTGAGCCAGGTCGGGAGCGGAGACGCTGAACCCAAACAGCTGGGAGATTTAAGAGCGGTTTGGAGAGAAGTAAACTGGGTTTCTATTTCTTGTTTGTACTGTTAAAATGTTCCTTTAATGTGAAAGCCTTTCTGTTAAATGAAGGGGAAAGGGAGCTCCGCGACAAGCAGCAGCCGTAAAACAAAGGGAACAAAAGGAGGAAGCCGCTGAGATGGCTTTTGTTGCTCTAGATGTATGGAGACAGCCTGGCTGACGGATGGAGCCAGCAGCACTCCTAGCAAAGAACCCACTGGAAGCAGGAAAAGGAGCCAGCGAGCAGAGGGAGGAAAGAGGCTTGTTTCCAGAATATCACAGGGGATGGAGTTTTCAGAAAATCACCTAGCCAAGGAGGCTAGCCCTCACTTCGGAAGTTCCGGATCAAGAAAAACCAAGAAGGAATTTTGCAGAACCAGAAAGGAATTTTGGCCCCTCCCATTCAAATGACCTGTGGTCCACTCTGAATTCAGGCGCAGGGGGGGAAGGGACGATTTGAAGTCAAAAAGGAGCAAATAAGTTACAACAGCAAGAAACACATAGAAGTAAACCTGTCTTGTTTGCAGGTACAAAGCAACATCAGTTTTGTGCAGGACCAAAAAAATGAAGCCACTCGCCCACAGGAGCGGTACCCGTTACGGAATCCTAGACGACTTAAGGCCTTTAAATTCCAGGATTTGTAGAGTCTTTCCTCATTTGTGCTACAGGTAATTAAATTGTGGGGGCTGTTCGGATCTACTCCAGGGGCTGCCCTGGAAAGTCCCCAGGCCATCAGTTGAAAGATTCCATCCGTCAGGAGCCCAGGGCCGGACTGCAGAACCTGCCCCTTTCCTCACCGTTGGACCCACCCACTCATCGCCCAAGTTCATGGGCTTGTTCTGAGGAGGCAACCAGAAAAACAGGACAGAAACCTGCAAGGCTGTGCTGGTGCATCTAAAAGTTGGGGGCTGGCCTGGAAGTGGAGCCTCACATTTCAAGTCTCCTGTCTTCTGCTGTCCTCAGAATAAAGTCCACGTGGGGGTTGCACAAGCCTCTTCCTATAGACAGGCCTCAGTCAGTCTCTTTTGGAGGTCGTCGTCCCCTCATCCCTTCTGCAGACCGCTCCAGTCTCCCCAGCCCTGCCCAGGCCTTAGAAGAGGCTCCTCCCTCCTGGCACCCTCTCTTTGCCTCCCTTCCCCCTCCTCCCAGCAGCCTGAATCAGCCCCGCCCTCAGGTAGGGGCTGGTTCCCTTTGTCCCCCTCTGGGTCTCTCCCCTCCCCATCCCACCCGGGACCTTGCTTATTTGTGCACCTTTCCCTTAAAGTGGGAGATGCCTCAGTGCCTGGACTGGCAGGCTTGACTCTGAGTTCCTGGTGCCTACAGCAGTGCCTGGAAAATGGAAGGGGTTGATAAGTGATTGTGAAAGAAGGGACGGGAGTTCCCATCGTGGCTCAGTGAAAATGAACCTGACTAGTATCCATGAGGACACCGGTTTGATCCCTGGCCTCACTCGATGGGTTAAGCGTACGGTGTTGCCCTGAGCTGTGGTCTAGGTCGCAGACGCGGCTCGGATCCCACGTTGCTGTGGCTGTGGTGTAGGCCGACAGCTGTAGCTCCGATTAGACCCCTAGCCTGGGAACCTCCATATGCCGCGGGTGCGGCCCTAAACACACACACACACACACACACACACACACACACACACATACACAAATACAGGTGTTATGATTGGTGACCTACAAAATGTGTCTAAATAGTAAGATAATGACCATGGAACACTCTAGCTCTTGTGTGTGAATTAGTCTCTGGCCCACTGCTTGGCACAGCATGCTTTTTCCTGCGGCCCTAAAAAGACCCCCCCCCAAAAAAAAGGAATAAGAGGGGACGGGCGTCAAGAGGACCTCACCACCGGCAGCGAAGATGAGGTGATTCCTGCAGACAGACAGGCTCAGGACAGAGCGGCCACCCCAGCCTTCCCCCCGTGTGCGCAGCTCATCACCACTCTCAGCCTGGGGACAATCAGGACAGAGGCCAGGGCCCTTTATTCCTTTATATTTGACATCAGCCACCATGAGGAGGCCTGAGCTGCCAGGTGACCCCCCACCCACTCCTTGGATAATAATAATATTCAAACAGCTTTAAGGCCAAGGGCAGCCCCCTTCCATCCTGCCCTCTCTGCTATGTACTAGGTACTTCCAATCCACTTCCCTGCTTCGTGGTTCTCATCACTACCTGAGGGGCTGTACATTTTTTTTTTTTTTTTAGGAAAAAAAACCCTTGGAGTTCTCCTCATGGCTCAGTGGTTAACAAACCCGACTAGTATCCATGAGGACGCAGCTTCAATCCCTGGTCTCCATCAGTGGGTTAAAGATCCAGCATTGCCGTGAGCTGTGGTGTAGGCTGCAGATGCATCTCGGATCCCGCATTGCTGTGTCTGTGGTGAAGGCCGGCAGCTGTAGCTCCTGTTAGACCCCTAGCCTGGGAACCTCCATATGCTGTGGGTGCGGCCCTAAAAAGACAAAAAAAAAACCTTTATTATAGTTTTATTGACTTGCAAAGTGATCTGTCTTTGTTTTCATGTTCTAAAGTTTTATTGAAGCATGGTTGATTTACAAGCGTGTGATCATTTCCGCTGTACAGCAGTGATTCAGTCATAGACACACTCACATCCATTCTCTTTCAGAATTTTTTCCCACATGGGCTAGCACAGCGTACTGGGCAGAGTTCTCTGTGCCGTACAGCAGGTCCCCGTTGGCCAGTCATTCCATGTACCGCAGTGTGCATGGGCCAGCCCCAAACCCCGAGTCCACCCCTCCCCGGCCACTTGTCCTCTTTGGTAACCATGAGTTCGTTTTCAAAGTCTGTGAGTCTGCTTCTGTTACGCAAATAAGTTTGTTTGTATCCAACCCCCCTTTTTAAATCCCACATATCGGTGATACCATATGATGTTTGTCTTTCACTGTCTGACCAACTTCACTCAGTATGAGAATCTCTAGGTCCTTCCATGTTGCTGCAAATGGCATTATTTCATTCTTTTTTATGACTGAGTAATATTCCACTCTGCATATATACCACATCTTTATCCACGCCTGGACATTTTGGTTGCTTCCTTGTCTTGGCATTGTATATAGTGCTGCAGTGAATACTGGGGTGCAGGTATCTTTTCAAATTATGGTTTTCTCCAGATAGGTACCCAGGACTGGGACTGATGGATCATATGGTAGTTTTATCTTTAGTTTTTTTGAGGCCCCTCCATACTGGGTTCCATAGTGGTCGTACCAATTTATATTTCCACCAACAGTGTAGGAGGCTTCCCTTTTCTCCACGCAGCGGGCACTGAACATTTTAATTCTGTGATCCCCCTTGCTAGGATGTTAGCTCCTTGAAGGCAGCACAGTTTGTCATGTTGTTTGTTGCCTTATCCTCATATACGGGAGCAGCCGAGTAACTGATGCTGAATGACTGAGGGAAGGCAGGTGGTTCTCAGAGAGGGTAGCATTGCTGCCAGGGTCACTCATTCCTTCTGGAGTAAACCTGCAGCCGCATCTCCATGTCCCCTGGGACCCAGGCCTGAGACTTGGCAGAAATGTCTCAGACAGGATTATCATTTATTTGGGGTGTTGGTGGCATCTAACCGTCATCCAATCCTTTTGATTCTCCTTCCCGGCGCACATCACCCTCCACCTCCCGCTGGACCCCAGCTGGTACTCCGCTGCTGTCCGGCAGTGGCATTGCAGACACACTGGCTCCACTGCTCACTGCCTGCTCCTGGTGTCCCACCCAAGCCCTGGGCATCTCCTCATCCTCATCTGACGTCACGAGCCAGGCGACAGCTCCTGGAGATGGGCCAGTCCCCACACACGGTGTGACCCACGCCTCCTCCTGCCCCAGTCCTCGGCTTCTCTTTGCTGAGCTTATATACGCTGCTCAGGAAAAAGCATGCTGTGCCAAGCAGGCGGCCAGAGACTAATGCACACACAAGAGCTAGAGTGTTCCATGGTCTTTATCTTACTATTTTGACATATTTTGTAGGTCACCAATAATAACCATATATATTTTTTTTCTTTCTTTTTTTTTTGGCTTTCTAGGGCTGCACCTGTGGCATATGGAAGTTCCCAGGTTAGGGGTCGAATGGGAGCTGCAACTGCCAACCTATGGATCTTTAACCCACAGAGCAAGGTCAGGGATCGAACTCGCATCTTCGTGAATACTGGTCAGGTTCATAGCCCACGGAGCCACAATGGGAACTCCTCTAACCATATTTTTAAAATCAAGTAAATGAGGCACATCAGATATCTTGCCGAAGGTCACACAGCTAGCAAAGAACAGAACTTCAAAAAAATCCAGATTTCTGACTCTAAAGGCCAGTCTCTCTTTAGCAGAGTCATGCTGACATGAAAGGGCCTGAGGGATAGGAAAGGCCACCGATTTATTTTGGTGCCTGTTTTGAGTATGACTTACGGTGTCAACAGCTGGAGTTTCCATTCCTCTGGAGCTGTCCATCTGGCTAAAGTGGCGTGGATGTGACTCCTGGGCCTCTGGGAACAGAAAAGTCTCTGAATGATTGTAAAGCCCTACCCACCCATTATAGAGACGGAGAGACTGAGGCTGAGAGGGATGTGGTTGCATCCCAATTCCCACACATAGTGATGAGTAGAATGGCACCTGGGACCCCAGGTTTCAATTTTCCAGCCCGTGCTTTTTACGGCCTCAGCACAGCAAAGGGAGATCGGCCACTGGCTTTTCCCCGTGTACACTTCCCGAGTCGGGAGGGCAGGATTCACTGAACTGGCCACATCCAGCACAGAGAGGAGCTCCCGGAATGTCAGAAATGGGCACCAAGGACAGCAATCATGGGGGTGGGGGGTGGAGGAGGAGTGGGCATGACTCAAAGGGTGGTGACAGGTGCCACTTACCGGAAACGGATACGGGCGAGGAGGGGCAACCTAAGCACAATTCAGGGTCCCACCAGCTTGATTATACTCCCAAAAAGGATCTTCCCCCCCTTTTTCCAATGGCCATCTTGCCTTTGAGAGCAGGGCAGTGAAGAAGCGTATTTGGCAAAAACACACCACCCAGGTCTCTTTCACTCCATTCGGCGGGGCCACAAATCAGGCGGCCTCCAGGGAGCAGCCTGGGGTTTATGACCCTCCTTTGGAAATCCAGCCCTCGGACGGTTCCTGCCTCATAAGCAGACCTGCCCACGTAGAACCTAGACGTAGGTGTGGTTGATTTATGCCTTTAATACCGCCAGCTTCATTTAGCTAGTCTGGAAAACACATTTCAGTCATGGGAAGCTGGAGGTTTTCTTTCCTCGCCCATCCTCACTAGACATTCATTTTGATAGTGGGTTTTGTCCTTGCTGTTTTCCCGGCTCTTTGCCAACAGGTCTATTCTTCTGTCTCAGGCAGTGTTCGTTCCCACCACGGCCAGCCGCACCCCCCTTCCCCCAGCGTCTCCAATGGCCCCTCCAGGAAAGGAGGGTTGGGGGGGCGGGGGGCAGGGGACAGGCGAGGAATGCGCATTGAGATTTCAAATGTTTTCACCAAAGGGCATCGCAGGCATATTTGCAGTTACCCTCCTCCACCCTTGGAAAAACCGCAGCACCCTAAAAATTTCCCCCACTTTCGTTTATCCAGATAAATGCAGTTTTCATACTTGGGTTATGCTTACCTACATGTTTAAAAAATGTTTTTTGGTCAATATTGCTTCATTTGCAGAAACTTGATTCTCTCGGTAGCAAAGTTGCTTTCCATGAGAGGAGCAGGGCCAGGAGGGTTTTGGAGATTTTTTTATTCCAGTGTATTCTGAAGCACTTTCCACGGCAACACACAACAAAAGAGCACACACAACAGCTCAGGAGCATTATCTCCACATGTCCCCTGGGGGCCAAGCCATTTTCTTTTCAGGGATTCTCTGTAAGTTACACATCAAACCACGCTTTTCGGGATTTGCTAGATTTCTCACGTTCAGGTTGTTAATGTCTTAGTTTTGCTGTTTTTTTTTCTTCTTCTTCCTTTTTCCTTCCTTTCTCATGGGCTCTTAGTTCTTTTCATAAGATCTCGTGTCCCTCTGCCCCCCGCCCCCACAGCCGCATACCATCAACTGCCCCAACTCAGCCTCTTCTCTCCACCCACGCTCTCTCTCCTCAGAGGTCAAGTCACGGAATTCACTGGTGTCCGTGAAAGCTGGTGGAGGTGGGGAACGAGAAAAGTCCCTTGTCCAATTTCACCAAGAGGACACTGTGTCTTACCAAGGCTGGGGCTTGTTTAAGGTGACAGAGCCCTGGGTCTAAGCCCAGAGATGTACTCACTCTGTGCGTAGTCATGTGGGGAAACCAGGATGGTTAGATGGACTTTGGGACATCCAGCGGGAGAGCCACCAGGGTTGCTATGGAGATATGAGGGCGTTGTGTCATCCTAGAGAGTGAGGGGATCAGATAGTTAAGGAACAAGGACTGGGTCCGCTTAGAGCTCAGAGATGGTCCAGGCAGATGCTCCAGGCAGGTGATATCCTCCTGGGGAGCATAGCTCTGAGAATGAAATGACACAGCACAAAAGATGTCCATTTCCTTCCATCCCCTCATCTGAACGTGACCCTTGTGTGGAGAGAGGTTGAGTTTAGAAGTACAGTCTTGCTGGGAGGACCATGTTCAGGGATGGCGTGGCTTTGACACGCGGCAGCTCTTCCCTGAAAAACCTCTGACGACGTCGAGAGAACGAGAGGATGGAGAGAGGCATGGTCACGGCCTTCCTCTCTCTTGCTCCTCCCCCATTCCACTCCCAGATTTGACCCTGAGGGAGACTAAGGCGGGAAGGAGGGCGTGGCAGGTGGGGTTCTCTGGACCACATTTCACGTTGTGTGTGTGTGTGTGTGTGTGTGTGTGTTCTTTTTCTTTGTGTGTTTTCTTCCTCTCTTCAGCTCCACCTCTTATGAAGATAGAACAGCCTCTTCGCTAGCAGGGACCCTCTCTGCCACCTATCCTGGTACCCTCATCACGGTGACAAATGAAGTTCACTGGAGCTCCCGCTCAAGGCTCACTGCTCTTAATGAGAAAAGGGAGGGCAGAGTGAGCCAGGCTAGGACTAGAGAAGTGGTTCCAGAAGCTCTCTCTCACCTGCCACCTGAATCACGGATCCCTTTCCCCCCACCTCCAGCCAGCACCACCTCTATCCGCCTACCTAGTCCTGTTCCTGGAGGCAGGGAGGCTGGAAGCCAGCTGTGACAGGTGCGGGGAGGGGGGGCGGGGTGAGGGGGGAGAACTGGGTAGCTCAGAGAGTGGACCACAGAGAGGAAGTGAGGGAAAGGAGGAAGGAAGCAGGAGGCCGGAGGAAGTGGAAGAAAAAAACAGGTGGGACGATACGGGCAAGAACGGGAGAGGTGGAAGAGATCTCGGAGAGAAAAGAGCGTGTGTGCCGGCTGCGTATTTATGCGTGTGTTACGCAGCATGGGAGGAGCAGGGAGGGTGATTCATCACAGCACAATCTTCCAAAAAATAAAAATAAAATAAATAAATTGAGGGACACAGTTTTCCTTTTGAATCTGGCTCCTAGAGGAGGGACAGCACCTGGGAGAGAAAAATACCTTTATTTTCCCTTAACTCCCAGTTGAGTGCGCTCCATTTCTTCTCCCCGATTCCCCCCACCCCACCCCGAAGTGCAATTGCTATTTTGCTCTCAGTCAAATGGGATCTGCCTAATTAAAAACAGCTTTGTAAGGCAGCCTCAGGAGGTGGGGGAAAGACGCTGTCTGCTCGTGCGGTGCAGGGGGACGATGTCGGCACCCACCATGTCTTTCTTGGGTAGAAAGGTGGCTTTTGTTTCCCTGAGTGAAGAAGGCCCCCTCTTCTTTGCCCTGTTTGCTTTGACATGAGAGAGAGTGAGCTCGATCTGGATGGAGGCTCTGCGGGGAGTTGCCTTCTCTCTGCTTTGCATGCTGGGCGCTGTGCATTGATACTGTGTTGATAATTCCTGGGAGGGCGGGGTGGGCATCGGACTCAGCTTTGTGAGCATCTGCAAAAACCACTTTGCTAAGAAATGATCTTTTCCTTCTGCACAATAGCAAGATGTTACCCTTGGAATCTTCTACTGACAGTGACGCTGGTGGCAGAGAGGGGGAGCATAATTTCCCATGTCTCCATCAAGGTGGTTATTTATACAATTCTGTGCTGGAGTCGGTCTTTTTTTTTTTTTTTTTTTAACTTTGCCGGCTGCTGCGGCTTTTGCAACAAAATAATTACTTTTGTGCCAAGTACTTAGGTAACAAGATAAACAAGAGGCAACATAAATGGAATGTAAATATGGAACAAGTGTCTGTGAAGGGCTAAGGCAGCCCGGGGGGAGAAAAGGAGCCTGGTTTCGTTTCCTGCATCTGGTAAATCCCCAGGGAGCCAAGACAGCTTCCTTCCTTCATCCGCCCCTCGATGGGTCTCCAGCTCTTCCGGGGAGGGCTGTTCTCCAGATCTCGGTGGGGAAACCTTAGCTGGGACTGGTGGTCAAGAACCAGGATTCAGTTCCTGTTAAAAACAAGAGTGGTGCGAGCCAGGCGTCCAGAAGAGTACAGCACGGTTTGTGAAACACTGAAAGCTGCTTCAGGGACCCAGCTCTGATGCCTATAAAGTGACCTTGAGAAAGTCATTTCTCCCTGGATCTCCATGAGCTCATTTTTTTTTTTTTTTCTTACAGCCCCACCTGTAGCATATAGACGTTCCCAGACTACTACAGGTATAATAGGAGCTGTTGCTGAAGCCTACGCCACAGCCATGGCAACACCGGATCCAAACCACATCTCGACCTATGCCACAGCTTGTGACAACGCCGGATCCTTAACCCACTGAGCGAGGCCAGGGATTGAACCCGCAACCTCGTGGTTCCTGGTCGGATTCGTTTCCGCTGAGCCACGATGGGAACTCCAAATGTGCTCATTTCGAATATGAGGGGTGAGCTGGCCCAGCTCCTGGATCCTTAACTCTATCTAGGTGGTTTCTACCAGATATCTTCATTACCAGATAGACTTGGGAATTCAAAACTGACGAGCAGAAAATGTGGAATCTAAATTCTAAGTCAGAATCTTTACCTGGCCAGGCAGTTGTTATTTGATCCTATCACCCGCAGCCGGTTGCATGGTTAATAACACCCCCCCAAATCCATCTACTCAGAACCTCCTGTAAATGTGACCCGACTGAGAGAAAAGATCTTTTCCAGTGTCATTTAGTTAAGAATTTCAAAATGAGATGATCATGGCTGAGGGTGGACCCTAAATGCAATGACAGGGCTTCAGAAAAGAAGAGAAGGGGAAACAGACAAGGAGACAGGAGGAGATGGCAGAGGCAGAGAGGTGTGACGCTGAGGCCATAAGCCAAGAAAAACTAGGGCCAGCAGCCAGAAGAGGCAAGGACAGATTCTTCTCTAGAGTCTTTGAGAGAACCCGGCCCTGCTGACACCTTGATTTCAGAGTTCCAGCCTCCAGAACTATGAGAAAACATATTTCTGTTGTTTTAAGCCACCCAGCGTGCAGTAGTTTGTTACAACAGCTCCAAGAATAGAAGGCACCCTCCTGAAATAAAGTGTCACCCTTTGGCGGGGTCTCGCCCCATCTCTCACATTCTAGATGAAAATACGTCCATGTGGGCCTAACAGGAAAAAGGAAAAGAGAAGAAGATCTGAAACAGAAGGAGGCTAAGAGCATCTCCCTGCCCAGAGCCCACTTTGGCACAGATCTCTTAGGACCATGCTACAAAGAAGCTTCTGGCAATGGAAATGAGAGGATAACGATGCCCCACAATTATCCTGAAGCGCAATTTTTTTGGTCATTTTTTTTTTTTAAGGGCTGCACCCGTGGCGTATGGAGGTTCCCAGGCTGGGGGTCCAATCGGAGCTGTAGGTGCTGGCCGACTCCACAGCCACAGCCACGCCAGATCCAAGCTGCCTCTGCGACCTACACCACAGCTCATGGCAAGGCTGAGCGAGGCCAAGGATAGAATCTGCATCCTCATGGATACCAGTCAGATTCATTTCCACTGAGCCACAACGGGAACTCCCTGAAGTATAATTTAAGAACAATATCATCTTGAGGACATACCCAATCTTTTGAATTTGTCATTTCAAAAGTAAAATAAATATACTAATAGTGACATGCAGGAGGAATAAAGAAAAGGTAATTAATAATAAAATGTTTTCAATATGTGGGTGATGGGTTGCATATACTAGAAAATATGATAAGGTAGGACTTACCAGGTTTTTGCCATATTTGGGTCACTGTGAATGCAGGAGGGAGAATGTGGACAGTTGGGTTGTAGTGAAAACTCGAAAGAGCGTGAAGAGCTTTGCTATCCAGAAAAGAGCGTGTTTTTCTTGAACAATGACCAACTCTTGGAAAAGCAAACACCAGTTTTTGCTTGATTTACAGGGAAGCAGCATTTCTGGAAAACACAAGGCATATTAAAACCATATTTTAACACAGAATATGGTTTCATGTCATACAGGGGAGTTAAGTTCTAGGCCTGGGTAATTATAAGCAGATTTTTCACCTCCATGCAGGTCCTCGAGGATATTCGGAAGTCACGCAGGGTGCAGGGTAATTCCATCATGGGAAGAGTTCCCTGCCCTGCGCCGTGGATCCAGCATCTCTGCCGCTCAATGTGACGGTCCCTGGGGTAAGTGAAAACACCTCCTCAAACTTCCCAACTTACCCCCCGAGGCTGATACCAACCCCTTTGAAAGCCAGTGGATTCAATATTGCTCCAAATCCTCACCCAGCCCTGTGCTGGACCCCATGTGAACCCCCTGTTCTCTGGACCATTGTATATGGTATCAGTGCCTCGACTGTCAATCAACAAACATTTATTGAATTTGCAGCCTTTGCATTGTGCTGAAGCTAGAGAAGAGGTAAGATCCATGTGTCCCCAAGCAAGGCTTAGAATGCTCTGAACACCAGGACCCCACTCCCCTTCCTCTCCATTATCTCCCCATCCTCTCTCATCATCTCCATTCTCTCTCCATCCTCTCTCCATCCTCTTTCCTCCTCTCCATCCTCTCTGCCCTCGTCCCTCGATTCCCCTTGCCCCATCCTTCCTCCCTTCTCCCTCTCTCCTCTCTCCTCCCTTCCTTCCACACTTCCTTCTTTTCTTATTTTCACCTTTCCTCTGTTGGTTTCCTTCCCTTCTCTTTTCTTCTTTATGCTTCCATTCCTCTGCCAAGTGCTTTCTCAACTCCAATCTAAGGACTGATGAGATACAAATGGCTGGAGATTAGGTGCACATTCAGCTTCCTGGTACCACTATCCACAGAGATGCAGCTTCAGAAGGTCTAGGTCTTTCACACGAAAGCTGCTCCCAGACAGGATTTGACAGGAAGTAAATGGGCACCATTGTCAGCTCATTTCTTTTTTTTTTTTTAATTATTTTTCAATTTTTATTTATTTATTAATTTTGTTATCAGCCATACCCGTGGCATATGGATATTCCTGGGCCAGGAGTGGAATCAGAACTGTAGCTGCATGCCCATGCCACAGCCAGAGCAATGCAGGATCCAAGCCATATCTGCAGCCTACGCCGCAGCTTGCATCAACGCTGGGTCATTGACCCACTGAGCGAGGCCAAGGATTGAACCCACATTCTCAAGGAGACAATGTCAGGTTCTTGAATCCTCTGAGCCACAATGGAAATGCCTGTCATTTCATTTCTTAAAGGAAGACTCTCTTGGACCCTTGTGTGTGGAGAACATTTTAACTAAATATCCCCCCAATGTGTACATATTATTCACATGGAAAAATATCAACCTCATTTTTTGGCACAAGAGCAGTTACAGAAAACAGCTGTCCAGGAGCTGACATCTAGGGCTGGATGTGAAATCCGTGGAGGTGACGTATGCCTGTCGGCCACCTGCACATAACAGCCCTGATCTTACACGCAGGGCTGTTTGTTTGTCAGCTACCAGCTCTCTCGCAATAGTTATGTGGCATTTAATGAGCAACAAAGGTCAGCTACAGCCATGAATTGTATATGCTAGTGTTTAATCTTAAAAAATAAGATGCATCCAACCCAAATGTGTCCACGAGTAGGCGAGACGTGAACACATTTTTTTTTTTTTTAAACAGAGGGAAAGAGACAAAGAGGCAATTCTGAGAGACGCAGCTTGCCTTGCTGTGATTTTGGCAGTAATAACTGGTTCTGAAGGTAGAAGCGGGACAAAGAAATGAGACTGGGACAGTGAAAACCATGGTGGAGGCTTGCCTCTCTGGGTTTGAACCCCAGTTTGGTCCTTTACTAGGACCTGGGAACTCGGGCAAGCCGTTCAACCTCTTTCATAAACCCAGGACTACACGTGTATGTGCTAAGACTACTGGGGGGAAAGCTGAGATAATAAAACCGCAAGGCTTAGCAAGTTGCAAATGCTCTCTGAATTTTATTCTGTTCTCTCTGCAACCTTCACTTCCTTCACAAAAGGCTGAGGGCTGGGAGGGGGCAGCACCCAACCGGAAGAGCCCAGAATCGGGTGGTTGGATGGATATTTCCCTGGAAGACTGAGAATAAAGGGAGGAGCTCCTGGAGCTGACCTTGGGCCTGGATTCCACTCGTTTAGGTTCAGAGTCAAGTCTGGCAGAGCCTGGCCTCCACGTACAGGTAACCTTCCCCTAGTGAAAGCTGCTCAGGAGAGTCCCG
This sequence comes from Catagonus wagneri, assembly GCA_004024745.2. Taxonomy (NCBI): domain Eukaryota; kingdom Metazoa; phylum Chordata; class Mammalia; order Artiodactyla; family Tayassuidae; genus Catagonus; species Catagonus wagneri. The sequence goes on along the minus strand of PVHT021183556.1, from coordinate 16,775,005 downwards.
GAGGAAGGGAAGCTTGGGAAGAATGTCTCGTGAGGCTCCTTACAGCTCCAGAGCAGCCAGGGTCATCACTGTTAATTTACCGACCCGAATCCAGTCCCCTCTAAAGCAGAGTCCCCCCAGAATCCTTTCTGTGGAGGGAGATGAATCAGGAATGTCTTAAGCTCGTCCCAGCCATGGCCTTCCAAGAACAAAGGGATCCGTATCAGAAGCCTGCACTGATCAAACCACAAGCTCTTATTGAGTTTCTCTCCGTGCTTTATCTTCCTAAGTGCAAAGCTGATCAGGTCACTTCCTCGCTTAAAGATTTCCACTGACTCCCCGTCACCTCCAGGGCACAAGTTGAGATTCCTCAGTGTGGCTGACACGTCCCCTCATCTGACAACACGCCCACCTCCAAATGAGCACACATGTCTCACATGTCAACACAAGCAGCATTACTTTTCAGAAGGCTTCTCGTCACACCCTGCGAAATCAGGCTTCCTCATGCCTCCATATTTTTCGACACAGTTTTCCTCTGCTTTGATCCTCATTTCTTTTTGTTTTTCTGTCACTAGGCAGATCCATCTCAAACATCACCTGTGTCAAGCCTGCCCCTAGAGCTGCTAACAGCAGAGCTGGCCACCTCTCCCCGCCAGAGACAAAGAATTATTCCTTATTCTTTCTTATCTCTCCTTCTGTAGTTCCAATCCAATATTCCTCAATCTACCCTCCAGGTCACTGAATCTTTGCTTTTCTTCCCAGCCCTTTGTCCCTTTATGCTGTGACCTGGCACTCTTTATATTTACCTCCAAGTTTAGGATTGGGTATGATATGTTATCTGTTTTGTTTCTAGTGGTTGTTTTCAATTTCTAGAATTTTTTGTTTCTTCTGTCAATCCTGACTGGTTGACTTCAATAGCCTCTTGGTTGATAAGCCATGCTCACACGCCCCACTTTTATTTCTTTAAACGTGTTTAACCAGCTATCACTGACTGCCGGCTTACACAACAGGAATTGGTTTTTCCACAGCTTTAGAGGCTAGAAGTACCAGATCAAGGTGTTGGTAGGTCTGGTTTCTCCTGGGGCTCTTTTTTTTTTTTTTTTTGTCTTTTTGCCTTTATGTAGGGCCGCACCCACGGCATATGGAGGTTCCCAGGCTAGGGGTCTAACAGGAGCTGTAGCCACCAGCCTTCGCCACAGTCACAGCAACGCAGCATCTGAGCCGCATCTGTGACCTACACCACAGCTCACGGCAATGCCGGATCCTTAACCCACTGAGCGAGGCCAGGGATCGAACCTGCAACCTCATGGTTCTTAGTCGGATTCATTAACCACTGAGCCACGAAGGGAGCTCCTCTCCTGGGGCTTCTGACTTTGGCTTGCAGACGGCCACCTTCTTCCTGAGGCCTCACATGGCCTTTCCACAGAATGTGAGTATCTTTGGCATCTTGCGGTGTGTCCACGTTTCCTCTTCCAATAAGGATACCAGTGCTGCTGGCTTAGGGCCCACCCATTCGACCTCATTTAACTCTCCAGTGCTCTTAAATGCCCTGTTGCCAGATACAGTCACGTTGGGCGGTGAGGGGGAAGATTAGAGCTTCAAACTATGAATTGACTCTCATCCTCTCCCCGTGACTGTCTTTAAACCATGGGCTGTTACCTACTGTGGCACAGGCAGGGACCCGCAGAAGTGCGAGGACATTTCCTCTTGTTGTTTCCTGCCATTGCTATGAGGGGGCCATGTGCCTGGTCCCAAGCAGAGGTTTAGAGAAACAAGGAACTGCCCATCTAATGGGATCCTAGTAGATGGCCGGATGATTTGCATACGTGGGAGTGGGCCTGGCCACGACCAGCAGAACTGCCTGACTGCTAGGCTAGACGCGTGGGTTGGAAGCAATCACTCCGTGTAGCACTGAGGAGCTGTTTATACGCAGACAAGCAATACTCCCTCCATATGACTCTCTCTTCTAGGGTCCGGGCTTTATGATGGGGTCTCCTATCTGACCTCCCAACATACCGAGGCCTTTGACTTTGTCCCCTGTCCTCCGACACTCCAGTGTCCCATTACAGTAGATTTTCCAGGAAAGCGAGGAGCTGAAAAGGGTCCCCCAAGGAAGGCCAGCTCCAGAGCACACCTACTGTCACGGAGTCACACTGGGACAGGCTGGGATCTGGGACCCGGGACCCTTGAACTTGGACAGGCGTCTCCTCCAGCAACAGAATACAGAGAAACTCGAAGGGGACTAGAAATAAGTGCATACATGCACAGTTGGGGCAAAATAGAAACGATAAGATGCAAGAAGGCTAAAGTTCAACTGTCCCTTCTGAGATCTGGGTACTATGCAGGGTCCCTGAACACAGTGCCACCAAGGGGGTAGGCAGACCACTTAAGCCACCCCTGTGGCCCGACCCGTGGGCCCATCCCTACCCTCACCCCGTTTAAGAAACCAGCTCACCCCTCTCAGGTAGGGAGAAGGGAACCCGTCACTTATTTTCACTCCCTCCTGCTGCAGCAGGAGCCCCAATTAAGCCCCATGAATTCCTCTTCTGGCCTCTGATCGATGTCTCTTGATTAAAGAGTCCAAGAATCCGGGTTGGGAGCAACACTTTCTTGTCAATTTCTGACCTCCGGGGAGCTCACTTTCCTGACAACCAACAACTGAAAAAAAATTTCTTTAATCTAGAATTTTCAGGTTTGCAGTGGTGAGAGGGTGTGTTAGACATGAAGCTCTCTTTTATCATGAGTTATCTAATTATGTCTACCTCCTTTCCAGACTGTGGTCTTCCAAATAGGAGACACACTGCAGGGTGCCTTTCCTCAAATTACCTTTCTGCATGAGCCCATCTCCAGGACAGGCCATTAGCTCTTACCCAGACAGTCGCCGTTCCTCCCAGAACATTCTTTGGGATCTTTCTGTGGGAGAAGGCAGGGGGATCCTCTCTGACACGTGCTAGAAATTTCACCTGCTTCTGTGAACCTGCAGGAAGGGTCCTCTTCTGGGACCAATTCAGTAGTAAGAAACTGACGTGGCGCCTCAGGCCATCAGGGCACAGCCTCAGGGTCCCTTGTGATTCTCCAGAGTCAGAAACCACGTCGCCGAAACAGTCTCAGTCCCCAGCAGCCAAGTCTATGACCATGATCGTTAGCTGCTACCAGCTCAGAGAGGACATTTCTCTGTTTCAGCTCACGTGGAAAATATTTGCTTCCTTATACAGCTTCAGCATTTCCAGAGTATACGCACCAGTGTTTTTGCATGAATAAATCTCTCGTAAATACCCACTGGTTGGGTTCTGTTCTGAGACTACAGGAGGTGAAAAGCCCCCCCTTCCAGTTCAAGACGGCCTCCTGCATTTTCCTCCAACAGGCATTCCAGCTCCTCCTCCACCTGCTGGCAGTGGGCTTCTGGGAAATGAGCCACAGACCAGTTCCTAGGTGTATCCAGGAACCCCAAAGTCCCACTGGGACTCACTGTTGGCTGAGTCTTTGCAGCTTTTCCCCAAGGGCTGAACTGGACATCTTCCCGTGGATCCCCTATGGGCTCAGTTGCCTCTTGGAGAATGGATGGTAACAGCCACACCCAAGCCTACAGGCGGGAGGCTGCAAGGCCAGACACCTTCTTCACCTTCAACTTAATCACAAGCACATACATGTGCCTGAGACAGAACTGAAACCCTCTGTGAAGGAAAGGAAAGGAGGAAAGCAGCGAAAATGTAAGCCAAAGAAGGTACTTCTACGCTAGCTAGCTCGCTAGAGGATCATACTGCTGACTTGCTGAAAAGATGAAGCAGCAGCCTGCTCGGGAAGAGAAGGCATTCCTGGCGAAATCCAGGTTGCCCAGCATACGCTGCTTTTTTTCTTGCCTTCATTCTCCTGGAAAAGCAGATGCAGCATGTTTCCCGCTTCAGAATTGTGGTGAGTTGGGTCTGAGCCGGGGAAGGTGGTTCATTCTTAACTTCATGTACATTTCGTTCTGCTTTCATTTGAAAAGAAATGTGATTCCGTAGACTCACATCTATAATCAGGGTCCCAAATTATGAATTTAAATCGGCATAAGACTCAAGTGTCAGGGGATCCAAAGGACAGTAAGATTGAAATTTTTATTCATTTACAATCAGAAATACAATCAGAGACTGCCCTGAAAAGTTGACCCATGTGGAGCCAAGTCAAAAGTAATGTGTTCTGTTGAGAGCCTGGAATTGGGGCAAAGGAAGACAGTCGGAGGGATGACAAAGGCGGTGGCATCGAATGACCACAGTGTGACTCATCGTCTCCCAAACGGATTTATTCGGTGCACAGCTCAGGGCAGGAACACAGAGGTCTGCTGACTTCAGCCCCTGGCGTCTAATTCCATATTAGGATGACCTTACCTTTGGGACGGAATACTCTTTTGGATAAGAAACCTCTGCTCCGTAAACTGGACTGGCAGTGCCACTGCTCGATCTTGGGGACCTGTTTACTTTCCTTCATAGCTAACCAGTTCTCCTCCAATCAACAAACCATTTAGCTTTGTTTATGCCTCCTATGGATTTACAGCCATCATTAGAAAATTTTCTTTTCTTTCTTTTCTTTTCTTTTTTGCTTTTTAGGGCCTCACCCATGGCACATGGAAGTTCCCAGACTAGAGGTCAAATCAGAGCTGCAGCTGCCAACCTACACCACAGCCACAGCAATGCCGGATCCAAGCCACATCTGTGACCTACACCGCAACTCACAGCAATGCTAGATCTTTAACCCATTGAGCGAGGCCAGGGATCGAACCCTCATCCTCATGTATACTAAGCTGGGTTGGTGACCGCTGAGCCGCAATGGGAACTTCCAGGAAATTCTTTCTTAACCACTATCTTTCTGTAACTCTTTCTTATTAGTGGGCCGGATCCCAGCTCAGTATGAAAAAGAGAGACCTTCTATGCCTTGTTTACGAGTCAGCTCTTCAAGAACTCAAGGCATGCTGTTATCGAGCTGGCCATATACCACTGTGTAATGTGCTCACTAAACAAGGCGATATGGTCGTGGGAGGAATGGGGGTGAGAAGCCTAGTGTGAGGGTGCCCCTTTCGGTAGAGAGAAGCTTTTCTCTTCTTTGCCAGAGTTTCCATATGAATTAGCAACGGGCATGGCTGTCACGTTACTCCAATCTCAATGTTTCAGGGCTCAACAACAGCGTCTCAAAGCTTATGACATTCTGAAATCTCTGTAATGTTACCCTCTTACATTCAAACTTATCGATGTCCAGAATTGGCTAAAATCAACCCAAAACAAATGGGATTCCTTTGATCCGTAAATTATTGTTCATACGGCTAAAAGTTACACTATCTCTAGTAACTTCATCACATTGTTGGCTCATGCTGAGTTCGGGGCAAAGAAACTTCAGGTTGCTTTTCCTTTGAGAAGGGCTGGTCACACTAAGTCTTCCAAATCTTGTGCCAAATATTAATTTCTCTTCAAACTCACCAAGTGGATTTCAGGCTTCAATGGCACTGACGGAGATCTTTCTGAGCAGTATGATTCTGCCCATCACTGTACCTCTCTCTCCCACCTTTCTGTCATTTGCCAGAGTGATAACCTGCTTTTTAAAGTCTTACAGGAAGCAAAACAGCAGGGAGGAGAGAGGAAAAGCAACAAATCTTTTGGTGTACCTACTATGTTCCAGACGCTGTACTCGTTTTGTTTTGTTTTTTAATGGCTGCAGCCACAGCCTATAGAAGTTCCCAGGCCAGTGACTGAATCTGAACCAAAGCTGTGACCTAAGCCGCAGCTGTGGCAATTTCAGATCCTTTAACCCACTGCAACACAGGGACCCCAGCCGCTGTAAGTAGATGCTTAACCCACCGCACCAAGGCACGAACTCTAGATGCTGTGCTCTTATAACATCCTCCTCCTTAATCCTTGCTACAGTCCGCGCAGATAAGCAACAGTATTATTTCTAAACTCAGAGCTAAGTAACTGGCCCAAGGTTGCACAGCTAACAAGTGGAAAGCCAGGAGGCAAGCCCAGTCTCACTTCATGGAAGCCAAGTTCTTCCAACAACTTGAAGAGGGCCCTCAAAATGTGAGGCCTCTGAAGTCATTCTGTAGGATGCCTCTCTGGTCAAGGTCAAGAAGTCAGCTCTCTGGCATAACCTTAGAGCCTCTGGTCAAGGTCACTAGCACCAGGGACACTGGGTCTCCCACTGGGAGGTGCAGGTCAGCTTCTCATAACAGATTTGCTCAAGGAAATAATGGTTTTCCAAACTCCCTATTCCCTAGGGTTTGCCCACATCCGTGGATCTTCCTTAGGCTTATTTTGAGTTCAACACTATTTTTCTTTTCTCTGTAATCAGTACGATTGAACCCACACCAATATTTATCTGTGTTCTGCCTCCGGGAGACTCAGCCAGGAAATAACTATGGACGAACTGGGATTTGTTTGCCTTACAACATTCCTTTCCGAGCGGTTCAGAATAGAATGGAATATGTGAGTTGGAATCCTAAAGATCCCTCAGCTCAATTCTATTATCTCGGTTAACCCAAGAGGTTAAGCAACTCTGTTAAAACTGCACCTTGGGGAGTTCCTGCCATGGTGCATTGGGTTAAGAATCCAACTGCAGTGGCTTAGGTCTCTATGGAGACGTGGGTTTGATCCCTGGCCCAGGAACTTCCATATGCTATGGGTACAACCATAAAATTAAAAAAAAAAGAAAAAAAAAGACCATATAATGAGATAACAGAAGAGTCTTGTCCCTTAACTTTTTTTTGTCTTTTTTTTAGGGCTGCACCCACAGCATATGGGCCAGGGATGGAATCCATGCCACAGCAGTGGCAACACCAGACCCTTAACCCACTAAGCCACTAGGGAATTCTCTCTTTTTTTATTTTTTATTTTTTGCCTTTTTAGGGTCACACCACAGCATATGCATGTTCCCAGGCTAGGGGTCAATTGGAGCTGTAGCTGCCGGTCTACACCACAGCCACTGCAATGCCAGATCCAAGCTGCATCTGCTACCTACACCACAGCATCTGCTACCTACACCACGGCAGTGCTGGATCCTTAAGCCACTGAGTGAGGTCAGAGATCAAACCCACATCCTCACAGATACTAGGTGGATTCATTTCCACTGCACCACAGTGAGAACTCCTATTCCTTAACTTTTAATCCCAGAAAGATTTCAAGGTGATGAAGTGAATTATCTAGACCAGACTATCAACGGGAACATTCAGCTTAACCTCTGAGGATCCCTGGCAAATGGTTCCTGCTCCAACTTAACTGTCATTCTAGAAGGTACTGAGGGGCCTAGCTTTCATCTAGGCCTAGCCCCACCCTTGCCCACCTCTGTGGTTATGGTTCTTAGATACTTTTTCTTACCTAGCCCTTGTGCAATACCCCCTATATGACAGCCATCAGTAATCTCCTTATTAATTAAATGACACTTCATAAAGGCACTCCTCCAGGAGCTCCGAGAGAGCCAGCTTTGGCTACCTATAAAGTTTTAGGTAATCATTTAAGAAAAAAAAATGTTATTCATCATCTTTATGTCAGATCACGGCCGCCACATTCTCCCCAGGAGTTCAATCCATCAAGCTCCTCAATGCAAGGACGGCTAACAAGGTCCCTGTCACTTCAGGTGAAATATACAAGGTACCACCAGAGGCTCCTGGCTCTCACAAAGGTATAGCCACCTCCCCTTCCCTCCAGGAAGCCAGCAAGCTGGCCTGGCCTTGCCTTCCATCTCCATTTGCAGAACAGGGCTGGGCAAGAGGAAATCCTTGGGTCCACTCCTCTCAGGAGAATGGTTTCCTGTGGGCAAGCTGTCTAGGTTAACGAGCCCAACCTTTTAGGTCCAAGATATTCATGCAAAAATGACTTGGTTATGGTCACAGCCTGTTGTGGGACTTTCAGCTGTCTGGTTCCCAAACCACTTTTACCACTGCTACTGCTAATGGCTGTGTAACAGTTTGCAAAGTGATTTCAATTATCTTATCTCACTTGGTGGTCAGCTCAGTCTTGTGAGGTAGGAAAGGGGTTATTATTCCCATTTCTCAGGCAGGAACCTGAGGCACAACCGTCATTATTTGGGTTATGGCAGTGTTGAAGGATTTGAGTTCAGATCTGGCTTCAGAGTTGAGGCGTTTTAAGTAATTATATCATCATGCCTTCCATCCTTACCAGTCTTGTTTCTTTTCTGGATGTAGCACAGTTGCATGTTGGGGGAGGTTGTCTTTTTTTTTAGGGCCACACTTGTGGCATATGGAGGTTCGCAGGCTAGAGCTGTAGTTCCAATCGGAGCTGTAGGCACCGGCCTACACCACAGCTCACGGCAACGCCGGATCCTTAACCCACTAAGCGAGGCCAGGGATTGAACTTGCGCTCTCATGGATGTCAGTCAGGTTTGTTAACTGCTAGGCCAGGACAGGAACTCCATGCAATTGCATTTCGAAACAAGGTGTTTTTGTAGCCTTTTCTGTTTGCCTGCCTCGGGAACACCTTCCCTGAAATAAAATGCGCAGAAACAAGACAGGATGCCATGTTTGGATTCTTTCAGTCAACTCAGAACGGCCAGGAGCCTCCACGTTATTTCTAGCTCTTCAGATGGTGTGGCAGACGGTCTGCTGCCCTGAGCGCCTGGGCTGCTGTGAATAGAATTGAGCCTGTTTCTGGCCACTGGGGTTCAGCCAAGGGTGACTCAGATCATTGTCTCAGAGCAGCTGTGCCGCCTGTTTCTCTAGCCTTCGAGAAAGGAGACTGGAGTAGATCTGAACTGAATCTAGAACACACCCAGCAGTCGTGTGTGTGTGTGTGTGTGTGTGTATTAAGTCAATACGAACTTATCCAGATTCAATTTACATTCCTTGTACACACTACATTAAGTGCTTTCACATGAGTTCTTTCATTTAATTCTCATTCTGTGCCATGGCTATTATTGCCTGCACTTTTCAGACAGAGAACAGAAGCTCAGAGAGGCCAAGCGGCTTGGCACTTGGGGACGAGCCTCCCTTTTTCCTTCCCACAGTGCAGAAGATGGAAAGCTGTTTCTGTGAAATCCGGGTAATTATGAGTCACTCCCCTTCTTCCTGCATGTTTGCTTTCTTCGCTGGCCACCACCCGAGGAGCTGCAACCTAATTCTTCTCTCAGTATTATCCATTCTTGCCCTGGCCAACAGGTGTGGGTTTCCTGGGGCTGGGAGGAGGCCTGCGGTCCCGCCTCCAGCGAGGGTTCTGCTTTTCCTTGTGTGGGTTGGGCTGTAAACCTTGGCAGATGTGAGCAGGAGGCTTCTGACGGAGGATCGGCAGTTCTCTGCTCTTCTGCTGCTCTTTCCTGACATGCTGAGCCTCTGCCGCTGATTTACCTGCCACCCCGGGGGCTGAAAGCTGGTGCGAAATCTCCCTGCAATGGAAATGGTCTGTGCAGGCAGGAGGGGCGGTGCGTTAAGTCCTAAGAGCAGGTGTTTGTTCAGAATGATGGCGAGTGAGTCTGATCCGTTCCTCTGAGCATCCTCAGGGGCAGGGGAGCAGAGAGGGAGAAGAGGATGAGAGAAAGGAGAAACGAAAACAGGAAAGAGAGAAAGCAACGGGACACCAGGGAGATAAAGGAAAAGCAAAGGAGAAAGGAAAAAGGGAGAGAGGAGAAATTCTATAGGATGCTTTTTTCAACTGCCCCTCGTGAACTCGCTCTGTGGTCCAGCACCCCTGCTTCCCCATCCCTGGAGATGGTCCCTTGCTGTCTCTACTAGCAAATTCCCAGAGCCACATCAATGCCCCACCCTTACTCTCTGAAACAATCTTGAGGAGTGATGAAATTCCATCCCTCTTAGTTCAGTTGGGATGGATGGGAATGCTCAAGAGAACATTTGATAAATGATAGATATGTGATAGATATATGCTAAACAGATATAAAAGATAGATATAGGTGATAGTTATAGAATACAGATAGAAAGATGATAGAAAGATGATAGATAGACGATAGACAGATGATAGATAGATATGCATCCAATGCCTACAAATCCACAAAAATGAGTGAGTCTGTGGGGTCCCGCTTCCTCAGTCTAATTTAACCAAAGACACCACAGGGAATGCGAGCCATGCATAGCTTATTACCCGGAAATCTCTGAAGCTCCCTCTTTCTAATTTTTTCCTGTTTTTTCCATCCCACCTTCTCCTTTTCCTGTTCTCCCTTTCTAAAGGAGAATAATTTACCTTTTTTGAAGACTTATTATGTGAAACCCCTGTTTTAGCGTCTGTACTTCTCAGAAGCCTTTTAGTTATAAGTGACATACTTGCGAATTCAAAATAGCTGAGACATAAAAAAGGAAACACAGGCGTTGGGTTCTTCAACCGAACCTCGAAGGAGCGAAGGAGTAGGGGAGAGGGCGGCCCCGGGGCGGCCGGCCCAGGGCTGGAGCACAGCAGTGGTGGGCAGCTGGCTCCGCGCCCTTCCTTTCTCCTCCGTCCAGGTTGGGTCCGCTCCCTCCTGCGGGTGGAGAGACAGGGCCACTGACAGTGCTGGAGGCCTTGGCCGTGGAGCTGGCGATCACAGGGGAAAGAGGGCAGGCTCCGGGTCCCAGGTTCAGGATAGAAAAGCCCAGGAAAGGACTCTGGAGGGTCGCAGGTGGATCACGGGTTTCACCCTGAAGGACCCGCCAGAGTGATTTCAAAGACCCAGGCTGCAACCTCGGGGGCAGGGGACAGGCACTGGCAAGTTAAAGGATATGATGGTGAGGGGGTGGGGACCGGAATCTAAACAGACTTGGGGAACGGGAATCCCGCCCTAAAAGAGCGAGGCCAGGAGCCACCCAAAGGAGAAACCGCAGGTGGCTGCTGCTGTGTGTCACGGGCTCCCCCGTGTGTAACCCTCCGGTCTGTGTGGAATACAGAGTGGCGCCCTGCGTGCTCTTTAACACGACGCCCCGTGGCTGGAGCAGGGCCTGGCTCCTAGCATGTTCGCCAGTATTCGTGGAGTGGAAGTGAGGTACATGTTCTCATCAAGCCCATTTAGTGAGGCTCAGAGGGTGAAATAATAAGTATAGAAATAAGAGGAGTTCCTGGCGTGGCGCAGCAGAAACGAACCTGACTATTAGGGATGCAAGTTCCATCCCTGACCTTGCTCAGTGGGTTAAGGGTCCGGCGTTGCCGTGAGCTGTGGTGTAGGTCACAGATGCGGCTTGGATCTGGCATTGCTGTGGCTGTGGTATAGGCTGGCAGCTGCAGCTCCAATACGACCCCTAGCCTGGGAACCTCCCTATGCTGTGGGTGCGGCCTTAAAAAGCAAAACAAAAAAAGAAAAAAAATAGGAATTGGACCTCAGGGCTGTCCCTCCAGCTTCCACCTTATTTCATTGCCTCCTACTGTCCAGTTGCAATGAGCTCTCGGACGGTGACAGATATGCACCTTTCTGCCAGAGCAGGACCCCGCACAAGGTCTGCTCAGGAGGGCCCTCTCTTCTCTCCCAAGAGGCAGGTACTGGGCAGCTCAGATGTGAAGCCAGCCTAGCAGGTGATGGAGGACCAGGAGAGAACTTGGAGCCAGTGCTGGGGGCAGGCACCCTCCCTGCTTTGAGCAGGAGCCAGGGAGGCCAGGGCCCGGTGTCCAGCACTCTTGTTGGATTCTGAAGCAGCTCGGGTAACCGTCAGCATCCGAGGAGGCCTGGAGGAAGGCGGGTCCGCTGGTGACCCTGGAAATGAGGCTGATGGGGGCATAGAGTTTGAGCTAAGGAGTTCTTTCAGAGTAGGATGCTGGTCACAGGAAGGGACCTGCGTGTGGTGATCGGGCCCCAAACAAGCCAGCGAGGGTCTAGGGAGGGATGGCCAGTCCCAGTAAGGAGCTGCCATGCTGGGCAGGAGAGCTGAGGCAGTAGCTGGCTGGTACGGGAAGGTCATGGATTCATTGCCTAGAATGTACCTCAAGATTCCCAGAGTGGGAAAGGAACAACCAGACTCATTGCAGATGCCCTCGCTCTCAGCAATGCCTGCTGGGAAGGCTGGGAGAGAAAGAAGGTGACTGGAGAAAACTGCACAGAGAGTTAAATCAGAGTCAAAAGGAACCAGGGAGTTCCCATCATGGCTCAGCAATAAGGAACCCGACCAGTATCCATGACGATGCAGGTTTGATCCCTGGCCTCGCTCAGTGGGTTCAGGATCCGGCGTTGCCGTGAGCTGTGGTGTAAGTTGCAGACGAGGCTCAGAACTGGCATTGCTGTGGCTGTGGCGAAGGCTGGCGGCTACAACTCCAATTAGAGCCCTAGCCTGGGAACCTGCATATGCCATTAGTGTGCCCCCCCACACAAAGGAACCAGAAAAACCCTCGCTTTCACCTGGTGGGGCAGTTCTAGAAACTTCTCCTTCTCCCTCTCCTCCTCCAGCCAGGCCACTTAAGAACTCCCACCCCCCACTCTCCTCCTCTTGCCTCGCTCTGAGGCCTGAGACCACACGTCCCTCCTTCCTTCTGTTTTCCAAAGTCCCAGACAGCGGTCGGCCGGCAGCTGTTCGTTCAGCCGCCCCCTCTCAGTGCCCAGGCGGCCCGGCGTCGGCTGTGCTAATCTCAGCCCTCAGCCCTGGTGCGGCACCTCCGGCCAAGTCCCCGCTGGGCTGCCTGGTGGTGAGGAAGCGTCCTGACCGTCCACACTGCAGCGAGGACGGTCTCCGTGGCCCTTTGCAGGAAGGGGCCTGGGGTGACACGCAGCTGTGGAGTCTCTGAGGCCGGCTTTGGAAAAGAGCATAAAACAAGAAGCTAAATCATCCCCATTAGCGTTTCTCTTCCATTTCCCCATGAAACCAGAGAGAGAAACCAGTGTCCCGTGTCAATCCACACTCGAAAAGCCAGGTTCCGCAGCTAAGAACAGAGGGGTGTTGGTGATCGGCTGCCCGGAAGCCGATGTTGGAGGGGAGGGGGGCGATCCCGGGAGAGCTGTCCCCTGTTCCCTGCTCTCTGGGGCAGGCAGCTCCAGCCTGGCCCCGGGCCTCGAGGCTTGGTGTCCCCACGGGCTTGGCCTCTGGCCAACAGGAGGTGGCCTAGCCCCGTCCAGCAGTGGGGCCTCCCTGGCCATGTGGCAGGGCTTGCCAAGCAGCAAGAAAAGCTCCAGGGCCGGAGCAGGCTATTAGCTCCTCTGCAGAGCACTCCCCTGATCAAATACACTAACTGCGCTGTTTACTGTGTAAACTTGGACTGAAGCAGCTGCACAGAGGGGGGTTCATAACAAGGGCTGTGAATATTTATGGCTGACGTCGCAGGTTCCTCAACCCACTATAATGAGCGCACTGCAGCCTGAGTGGCTGCAACCTGCCAGCAGAGGCAAAAAGGAGGAGGAGGAGGAAGCAGAGGGGAGGAGGGATGGATGGCGCCTGCCGGGCGGTACCCAAAGGCTCCCCAATCTCGGCTGTGGGTCCATCCCAGGGGCGGTAGGGTCTGCTGAGCCTTGACTGTGTACAGGTCGTTGAGCCCTGTGCTGGGATGGGGCGGTGGCTAAGGAAAACCACGGAGGATCCAGGGGAATGTGTTCTAGGCCAGGGGCCCTCCAGGCTCGGGCTGGATCGGGCCCTATTCTCTGGGTCAGGAAAGATGACACCCCAGAGCAGAAGGACGCCATTTCCAGCTGCATAGCCTCAGCTTGGGGAAAACGGAAGGGACACTTTTTGTTTGTCTCTTTGCCTTTTCTAGGGCCGCACCCACGGCATATGGAGGTTCCCAGGCTAGGGGTCTAAAAGGAGAAGTAGCCGCCGGCCTTCGCCACAGCCACAGCAACGCGGGATCCGAGCCCCGTCTGCGACCTACACCACAGCTCACGGCAACGCAGGATCCTTAACCCACTGAGCAAGGCCAGGGATCGAACCCGCAACCTCATGGTTCTTAGTCAGATTCGTTAACCACTGAACCACGACGGGAACTCCAGTGATGCTTTTTTTTGACAAGAAGTAGGTACCTATCACCCCCAGGGACTTGGTTTTTTTCTCCTGAGTGGCTGCCTCTTGGTTCCATAAAGGAGGCTTTCTGAGCCCTTTCCCCTGTAGTTGTTTGGACTGGCAGCTTCCTCTTGAAACCCCCAAAGCTGGTGAGGCTGGGCTAGGAGCAGGGAGGTAGCACAGGGGAGCGAGAGGACCTTGATAGAGCTCAGTGGTCCTCCAAGCCCTTCAGAAGGCCCACCTGGGACCACGGGACTCTGCACGTGGCTGCCTGACATCCTCTGGGGCAGGACCGTGTAGTACTGAACCCAAGTGCCCTGACTGGGCCCAGGACATTTCCAGCCTAAGTGGTCCAAGTGGAAGGGTCTCCCCTGGCTCCAGGTCTGCCAGTCCCCCCCTTTAAATGTGGTTTGGGACAAACCAGTTCTCTGGGCCTGTTTCCATGTTTGCACGTGGAGGGATCTGACAGGAAGCAGATCCTGTTTGGAGGGGACAGACAGGAAGCACTAGCTTGGGTTAGTCAGCTTAACTTATTACAGTGCCAGACACAGGATGTGTGTACACATGGGGAAAAAGCACCAAAAGGAGGTGCCAGCCAAAGCCCAGGGCTGGGCTTCTGGGTCTCCAAGAACCATCAGAGTATAAGCAACATTTTATGGGTGTGGGTGTCTTCTTGGGTAAGAAGGTCAACAGCTTTCTTCGGATTCTTCATGAGCTCCTAAGCAGTTAAAAACCACAGGGTTTACAGTCAAAGTTCTGTCACGTCCCAAGATCCAGTTCTAAAACTTCCATTGGATTCTGTCCCTGAGTATCCGTTACAGATGGGGATGCCCTGAGGTCCCTTGGGTGTAGAGGGGGACCGTGTTCTGCAATGGAGATTAAGAGACATGCCTGCACATTGTGCGTTCACATGGCCCAGGCTGGTGGGCACAGTTTTTACAGTTAGAACTGAGTGAATTTCTGCTTTCCTGTTACAGTGGCATCTGTGAGTATTTCAGTCTCCTCATCTGTAAAACTGGCATCGCAATGCAAGGTGAGTCCAGTTCTGTAAACATAGGCCAATATATAAAAAGTCACATATAGAGAGTACACTCCAATCCATGATCAAATAACACTATCTACAGGTTTAGACCTTACGGTCACTCTGGAGCAGCATCAACATCAGAGACTGGTTTTGAGGATTGTGTGTAATTGAGAATATAAATTGCCTAGAATGGTGCAAACGCCAATAAAGGTTGCCGATCATGATGACTGCAGATTTTATCTCTGTGTCATGGTCTGCACCCTGGGCGAAGGTTTTCCTCCCAGCCCCAGGTAATGCCTCTGACTACAGGCGTACCCCCAGGTTTCCCCGCGGTGCTCTGTGTTGGAGGAACCCTCAAATACGAGGCCTTGATGGGAGCAGATAGAGCCAAAGAAGATGGACCAGGAATCCAGGCATCTGGTCAATCAGCTAGAGGCCCAGAGGACCCTGCAGAGACAGTGGACAAAGCAGTCGTAGGTTGGAGGCGTAGGCAAAGACCAAGGTCCTGCAGTAGTTGAAAGAGCAGTGCAAGTGGATGCAGTGGGTCCCCAAGTGTGGATTATGATCAGAGGAGAGGAGCAGGAAGCCAGCGGGTGAGTTCTGCTCCTAGTTGCCACAGGTCCCCAGGTGCTTTGACTACTTCCAAGCAGGGAGGGGGCTGCAGAAAGAAATGCGGTGACAGTGAGCGTGGGTGACTGAGCATTCTCCAAGAGCAGAGGGGTCTCAGTTCTCCTGCAAATCCCTGTCTGCAATTGCCTCTCCCTACCCATTCTTTAATTAAAATGGAGCCGAGCTTTGTGGGGGTGCAGCATAATAGCTGGGGGGCAGAGATGCCTAGATAAGCTAGAAAGGCTCTCCCGGGTTCTGTACGGGAGAGTCAGATCCCCAGGGGGGCAGGGAAGAAGCAAGTTTGAGAACGAGGGGAGTTTGTTTGATGGATGGAGGCAACGAAAAAGAAATCTATTAGCAGTGCTTTGAGCTCCTTAGAGAACAGTTTCTGAGGAAGCCAAGTAAACAACTTCCTGATAATGGAGATTTGTTAATTAAGCACTTGGAACAGGCTCTGGGGGAGAAGGGGCCAGGCAACTGTAGAATCTGGCTTTTGAGAGTCTTCCAGCTTTAGGAGAAAGGGCGACGCATCTCGGGACTGGTGGCCTGAAGTTTCTCCCAGGCTCAGTCTGAGGCCCTTGCTGCTGGCCCACGGGGAGGCCACGCTCGCAGTGGGACCACATATGGGGAGGGGAGGGCTGAGTTGGGCAGGCAGTGCCAAGCATGGCCTCCTGTCCTTCGTGACGCATGTGAGTTGTGTGGCATACAGAGCCAGAAGGATGCGACCTGAGGGGAAAGGCCACGCAGGTATCACCCCAGGGGACACCGACAAGGACCGTGTCCGTGGATGCCTGGAATTCCTGGAGGAATGCATGACCACTTTGGGGTAAGCTCAGCACCCGCCTGGGCTTCTCTTCCAAAGGGCGTATGTATACTCCTGGGAAAAGCGATGGACTCAGCCACTGTGTCTTCTGTAAAGGAAGTTGTTCAGAGAAGATATTTCCTTGACTGGAGAAATGGGACCTTGGAGAAGTGAGTGATCGGGGTCAGGGAGGGCATGGGGCTGCAGGCCACGTCCACACTCAGTCTGAGAATTAGGAAGATGGGGAGGAGTGTGTCAAACCCACCCACAGCCTCGCTGTCCTCCTGCCCGCAGGCCTTAATAATGCCCCAGAAAGGGGGAACCCAGTGGGAGGGAGAAAGAGGGAACGGGGGGACGTGGATGAGTACTCCTAAGAGCTCGTGTTGGGCATTTGCTTGTCCCAAGGGTTTTTCAGGGCAGCAGTCCAATCTGGGCCACCGTCCTGTGGGTTCATTACCACTGAGCCACGATGGGAACTCCACCTGCTCCTCTGGGTGCTGCTCGTTTGGAGAGGGAGGGTGGCAGCTGGAAACTCCGGATGAAGTCTGTGGGGAGTGGACCTCGAAGAGTGGTTCCTTCTCCTACCTCCTATCTTCACCAGGCTGCAGCCCTAGCTGCTCCACTTTTTGTCCCCCTAGAGGGCTATGGAAACAAATGTTTGCTAAATGGAATCGACTTTCGGAGAAGCCACGTAGGGAAGGAATTCTAGAAGGAACCCCAGTAGGAAGAAAAGCATCCTTTCCGTGAAGAGGTACCTCCAGCCTGTCTCCTACGCTGTTACCCAAGTCTGACGTTCACGGCCCTTCCCTGGACAGAAGGCCCAGTCTCGCTTCCACCCAAGAAATGTAAGTTATTCTGTCTCCGGCCATCTGGGAAACACCCCTTCTTTATCAGACAGAAACCCAGCATCCTTCTCAGATGACAGAGCTGCCCAGTGCCCTGCACCCAACCCCACATCCCGTAGCCCAAGTTTTGCAAACCGAGATGGGTTTGAAGACAAAGAAGAGCTCGCCTCTCCCCACATGGAACATTCAGGGGCACAGTCAAGGCTGTGGTAAGAAGGTAGCTCTCGGGAAAAATGAATTTACTTTCCAAGATAGTTTCATCAGTGTCCATCTGTGTTACACTGAGTACTTGAGCTTGGAGGAGATTGGTGAGTTGGAGAGAAGCGTGGCAGCTGGAAAGCTGTGGGTGAAATCTGTGTTGGCTACGGGCAGTGTTTGCAAGGCAGCGTCTCCCCACACTTTCTGGAAACCATTTTCCCAGGGAACACTTTCATGGAGCTCCCTGAGAAAAGGTGGGCAGAGGAAAGAGAAGGACAAAGGGAAAAAATAAGCACAGGGTTGAGGCTAGGGATGGTCTATCATCTCCTTACCTGCTCTTTTCTTTTTCTTTTCGATCTTTTTAGGGCTGCACCCAGAGCATACGGAAGTTCCTAGGCTAGGGGTCAAAGCTGGCGATGTACACCACAGCCACAGCAGTGCCAGATCCAAGCTGCATCTGCAACCTACACCACAGCTCATGGGAACGCTGGGTCTTTAACCGACTGAGCAAGGCCAGGGATTGAACCCGCAACCTCATGGTTCTTAGTGAGATTCGTTTCCACTGCGCCAGGACAGGAACTCCCAGGCTTTTTTTTTTTTTTTTTTAATAGAGTTTGACAAGCTGATTCCAAAACCAGTATGGCGATTCAAAGGCTCTGACCTAGCCAAAACAATTTTGAAAAAGAATGAAGCTGGAGAACTTACATTGCCTGATCTCCATTCTCACCACACAGCCGCACTACTCAGCACAGCACAGCACTGAGTAAGGAGAGACATATGTAGTAATGAAACAGAACTGAGAGTCAGGAAGTACACTCAGAAATAATGTCTTTCAATATTCCAAGAAGAAAAAAAAAAAAAAACTGGAGAAGTAGACACAAAATTGCAGAGTTCTCATCGTGGCTCAGTGGTAATGAACCCAGCTAGTATCCACGAGGACACAGGTTTGAACCCTGGCCTCGCTCAGGGGGTTAAGGATCTGGCGTTGCCGTGAGCTGTGGTGTAGGTCGCAGTTGCGGCTCGGATGCAGTGTTGCTGTGGCTGTGGTGTAGGCTGCCAGCTACAGATCCGATTGGACCCCTAGCCTGGGGACCTCCATATGCGTCGGCCGAGGCCCTTAAAAGACAAAAAATAGATAATAAAAAAAAGAAATAAAACTGGAAAAAATGTTGATAATTTTCAATTTGATTTGATGAATTTGTAGAGATTCGTTGTATTTTGCTATCCACTTTTAGGTATGTTTAAATTTTCCGAAATAAAAGTTCTCTTTAAAAATATAAGAAAAAAAAGAAATACTCTCATAGTACAGTTTATTTTCAACAGAGCTGGCATGGCAACTTGATGAAGGACAGGAAAGCATTTTCAACAAACTATGCTAAAACAGATCAAACTGTAGAAAGGGAAAAAGAAATAAACCTTCATCCTTACCTCATTCAACATAGAAAATTAACTTGAAATGCATTATAAATATGAATATATATATGAGTTAAATCTGTAGAATTTTAGAAAAATTCACTGAACAAGGGCTTTAAAACCTTGGATTAGGCAAATATTTCTCTGGAGACAAAAAGCATAAACCAGTGAAGAAAGAAAATGATAAGTTGGACTTCACTAAAATTGAAAACTTTTGCTTTTCAAAAAATACTATTAAGAGAAAAGCTATTGGGAATTTCTGTTGTGGCTCAGCGGTGACAAACCCAACTGGTATCCACAAGGATGCAGGTGCGATCCCTGGCCTCGCTCGGTGGGTTAAGGATCTGGCATTGCTGTGAGCTGTGGTGTGGGTCACAGATGCAGCTCAGATCCAGTCGCTGTGGTGTAAGCCTGCAGCTGCAGCTCCACTTCAACCCCTAGCCTGGGAACTTCCATATGCCACAGGTGCAGCCCTAAAAAGCAAATATATATATATATATATATATATATCACTTACTGTACTCTGTTCACTACTGAATCCCTAGCATCTAGCACAGTCCCTGGCACGTAGCAGATGTTCAATAAATACTTGACTGCTAACAGAGGAATGAATGGATATATAACTAAATCAGTACTTTTTCCTCAGGAAGGAGATTGTTGGGGATGAAGGAAACACTACAGTGAGGGCAGGTTATGGTAAAACAAAGACCAGCCTTGGATCTCAAGTCCTGGCTCTCACTGTCGTACCGGCCTAATCTGATTGATAGGGCTGGGCTGAGATCCAGAAATCCTAGCATTTAACAGGGGTCCAAGGGTGACTCTTTTTTTTATTTTTCTTTTCTTTCCTTTTTTTTTTTTAGGGCCACATCTGCAACATAATGGAGGGTCCCAGGCTAGGGGTCCAATCAGAGCTCAGCTGCCAGCCCATGCCACAGCCACAGCAAAGTGGGATCCGAGCCATGTCTGTGACTCACACCACAGCTCATGGCAACACCGGATGCATAACCCACTGAGCGAGGCCAGGGATCGAACCTGCATCCTCATGGATATTAATCAGGCTCGTTACCACCTAACCACAACGGGAACTCCCCAAGGGCAATTGTGATGCTTAAGAGGTCTGGAGACAACCAGGCGAGCACATATGCACGAATTCCTATGAACACGAGCAAATCCACGTGACCCATTGCTATTTTCCTCATGTGTGTGTGCCGCATTGTTCCCGCCCAGCAGTCCCTTGTAGGAGTCCCTTCACGTTGCTTGGTATAAAGGAGGGGCTACTTCATTGTTCTGTATTGATAGATACATAATGGGACGTGGAATACGTGGTCCTTAGTGCTAGTCATCAATACTTCACGTTTTCTCTTCCCAGCACTTCCTGTGCCATCTATGGCTGAATGGGCTGAAGCATTCTGGTGCAAACCCCCCCAGAACTCTCCTTTCCCTCTGCCACCGCTGCTGGCAATATTCCAGGTGGCGGTTGCTGCATCGCCCGGGGTCTCAGAATGACCATGAGGAGCTGAGTCCCGGGCTGGCTTGAACTAGACACGAATGAGAAAGCAACCCATCTTTATTGTTTGAAGCCTCTGCGATTTTACGACCATTTATTCCACATCAACGCCCAGCCTCACCTAAGGGAAACGCGACGCTCTGCCAGATTTCACTCAACCGTTCTCTACTGCTAGATGCTCGCTTGGTTTCTAGTGCTGTGGCTAACAATGATACTTCAGTGAACATCTTTCATGCATATTCTTACACCCTGGTATGAATATACACAAATGGAAGAAAATATGGAGGGATACTTAAGGTTGAAATAGGTTATGTGGTTTTGTGGAGAAGGGCTGGCGGCTGAGGATTTTTGATATGGCAGGGATTGGAGAGGGGGAGAAGGAACTAAGGAGAAAAAAGGGAGAAAGTAAAGGGAGAAAATGCATAAAGAGACAAACGGTATGATCACATTTAGGTGACTCTGAAAGTGTAAATCCACACCTCTCTTCAGTTCCACGTTAATATATATACACATATTTGAAATTATAAAAAGTCAATTACCTAGTATTTTTTTTTAAAAAAAAGAAAGCCACCAGACCATTTAAGACCCTAATGAAAATGCAAATGTTTTGGGGATGATCAAATACTGAGGGATTATCGAGCAGTTATTTATTCCCCTGCTCAGGTTGCACGGACGGATTAGTAAGTGCATGCTGACTGAGGGAATAAAGCACAGAGCTCACAGCAGCCTGGTTTTGATGTGATGGAGGAGGAAGGAGAGAGAAAAGGCTGGAAAGTCTTTTTTTTTTTTTTGGTCTTTTTAGGGCCACACCTACAGCATATGGAAGTTCCCAGGCTAGAGGTCAAATGGGAGCTATAGCTGCCTGCCACAGCAATGCCAGATCTGAGCCCCATCTGCCACCTACACCACAGCTCACGGCAATGCTGAATCCTTAACCCACTGAGCGAGGCCAGGGATCGAACCTGCATCCTCGTGGATACTACTGGGATTTGTTACTGCTGAGCCACCGCGGGAACTCCAGGAGCAGTAGCATCTGTCTCTCACACCTGCCTACTAGCTCGCTCTCTCTCTTAGCAGCTGTCTGCAGAAGGTCCCGTCAGCCAGGCTCTCAGCAGGATCAGCCCGGTCACCCAATCCTTTCTTGGCTCAGCTCTTTGAAGGAGATTGGTTGTCCTATAATCTCAACTAAACGGATTATAAGTATGCTCGTGAAAGCGTAATTTTCCTTAGTCTCTGTCTCTCTTTCCATGTGTACTTCCCTCCCAGAGAGATCCTCAGTCTTAGGTGTCATGGTCTGTCTTCAAACCTGACCATTCCCTAAAGATGATATCTCCCAGACTGGCTATGCTAACTCCTCGTGAAATGTAGTGAACGGGACAAAGATTCAAAAGGGGGTTTAATAGTGGATCTAGTAAGCTCATCTACACCAAGCTCATCTATCAGGGTCTGACGACACCATTATGTGTTGTCTGTCCAAGCAGACTGGCCTTGTTACAGAGCACAGAGAAAGTAAGGTTTCCACATCAGCTAAGAAGGCGGTGGGCTCGGGCTCCATATTCTGAACATGAGTATGTTTGATACAAGCGGATCAGAGAAACCAGGTTGTCAAGTACGACATGATCTGGGATGTGGTAAATGTAAAGTGAATACAGGATATTAAGAATTGAACCTAGGAGTTCCCGTCATGGCTAAGGAGTTAACAAACTGGACTAGGATCCATGAGGATGTGGGTTCGATCCCTGGCCTTGCTCAGTGGGTTAAGGATCCTGCATTGCCGTGAGCTGTGGTGTAGGTCGCAGACGTGGCTCGGATCCCGCATTGCTGTGTCTGTGAGGCAGGCCGGCAGCTGCAGCTCTGATTCGACCCCTAGTTTGGGAACCTCCATATGCCGTGAGTGCGACTTAAGAAAGACAAAAAAAAAAAAAAAAGAATTGAACCTAGATTCTGTTTCATATGGTATGATTTTAACTAAAAATAACAGATGATACAAATAAATGTGACTTAAGAATTCAGGAAATTTTACTGCACTATATCTCAAGAATTCCAGAGTTTGGAATTCAGTAGCTAGAACTATCTGTCTCCTCTTTCTTTTCTTTTTTTCTTATAATGATTTTTATTTTTTCCATTCTAGCTGGTATACAGTGTTCTGTCAATTTACTACGTACAGCAAGGTGACCCAGTCACACACATACATATACACATTCTTTTTCTCACATTATCCTCCATCATGCTCCCTCATAAGTGAGTAGATATAGATCCTATACAGCAGGATCTTATTGCTTATCCATTTCAAAGGCAATAGTTCACATCTATTAACCCCAGATTCCCAGTCCATCCCACTCCCTACCCCTCCCACTTGGCAACTGCAAGCCTGTTCTCCGAGTCCACGATTTTCTTTTCTGTGGAAAGGTTCATTTGTGCCATATATTAGATTCCAGATATAAGTGATATCATATGGTATTTGTCTTTCTCTTTCTGACTTATCCTCTTCTTCTGTGCTCATAGGATGGCAAGGTGGCTGTAGCTGCTCCATCGAATGTGCAAATGCAACAGTCATTAAAGAATCTGGAGAAAAGGCCTCTACTCTCACTTCCCATGCATCTTTTTTATCAGTAAGGAAAAAAAAATATTTACAGAAGCCCTTTGTATTAATCAGCATGGACTTACTACCATAAAACATACTTCTAAAATTCCTATGGCCAAACACAGTCAAGGCTTACTTATTTCTTATTTGTTTCCACAGTCGGATTCAAGTTGACTGGAGTGAGGAGGATACTCTGCTCCATGCAGACACTCAGGGACTCAGCTTCCTTCTCTCCAGTGGCACCAGCGTCCTCCAGGGCCTCAGAATCGTCTTCTGGATCCTCAGGATCTGGCCCCTGACTGAGAGGAGAGCTGGTATGGAGAAGACGCAGAAAGTCATAGAGCTCACTGTGCACATTGCATTAGTGAAAACTAGCGATATGACCTCATGAAGATGTAAAAGGGCTAGAGAGGGCAGTCTAATTCTGTGCCCCGGGAGAAGAGGGAATGCGGATGTTGGTGTGTCCCATTAGTTTCTGCCACACATGCCATCAGATATCTTCTCAGCAACCACAGGCCAGGATGGGTTACATGCTCAGGACTAAACCATCCATGGTCAAAGGGAATGAGGGTGATCAGACTGGTTTATGTGATACACAGACCCTCAGGTAAATCCCCAGTGATCCCCGTGTTCTGATATAATTCCCTTACATAATTCCCTCCCCTTAAGTGTGGGTGGCATGTGTGAATTTCTTCCAACCAACATAATATGGACAATGTATGTGATGTCACTGTCATTTGGCAAAGGCGATGGAGTGTCACTGTCATAATTACACTATATCACATGGTATAAGACTCTGTCTAGAGATTCTCCTTGCTGGTTTGATGAAGCAAGCCTCCACATCTAGTAAACCACATGGCCAGGACCTGTGGGCAGCCTCTAGGAGCCAAGAGTGACCTTGGGCCAAAAGCTAACAAGGAACTGAAACCCTATATTCTACAGTTGCAAGGAAATGAATTCTGCCAACAACCTGAGTTAGCTTGGAAGCAGATTCTTCTCCAGTCAAACCTCCAGATGCAAACGCAGCCTGGCTGCCATCTTGACTGCAGCCTTGGGAGACCCAGAGCAGAGGACCCAGCTAAGCCATGCCTGCCTGGACTCCTGACCCACAGAAATTGTGACACAGAAACATGTGTTATCTGAAGGCACTAAGTTTATGGTAATTGGCTGTGTGACAGTAGAATACTGATATGTTTTAGATCCATCGTGTGGGACCCCTGGAAGTAGAAGGAAATCACTTGAGAATGAAGACCCCATCAAAACCGGGCTCTTCCAGGATTATGGGATGCCAGGCTATTGCTGCACCAAGGACCGTGTCTACCATGGGCTACATTCTACAAAAGCAGGATTAGGCTCTTTGGTGGCAAAGTGCAATGCTGCAGTACTCTCTGGAACTAACAAGTAAATGCAGGATCTTACATATAGCGTTTCAAATTTTAATAGAAGTAGATATAAGTTGCCTATTAAATGGAAATGAGCTTTAGGAAGTTTTAACTGGGTCATGTAAAACGACCAAGACATCAGCACTTGTTAGGTCCCAGGTCTCTTGGAAAATCTAATGAAATTCTGGACACCCTCTTCTCAGAAAAAGATGTACTTGAATATCTACACATAAAATTTTGCCTACATTGGAGTTCCCATGGTGTCTTAGCGGTAACAAACCCAACTAGTATCCATGAGGACACGGGTTCGATCTCTGGCCTCCCTCATTGGGTCAAGGATCCGGTGTTACTGTGAGCTTCAGTGTAGGTCTCAGATGCAGCTCAGATCCCACGTTGCTGTGGCTGTGGCGTAGGCTGGCAGGTGCAGCTCTGATCCATATGATTCCATATGCTGTGAGTGTGGCCCTAAAAAGTAAAATAAAATAAAATAATGCCTACAATCTGAGGAGGTTAAGAGACTCCTTGAGGCCCCCAGTTTAGATACATACAATGAGGCTGAGTGTCCTGGACTTCTGGGTCTTGTACGTGTGACCTCAGATGACAGTTGTACAGAGTAAGAAAATGTTTTCGAAAACCTCAGCTTCATATGGCAGAAAAACATTCCAAGTGTGACCCAGGGCTGGTGGAAAAGAGTTGGGGCTGGAGAGAGAGCACCCAAGGCGGCAGAGCTGATGGGCAGGGATAGAGACAGACCTTCTGGATTAGCCTAAACTCGGAAACAGCTCAAGAGAAGTACAGAATACCCAGGGGTCTTGAAGGGAGGAAGGCATGTGGCAGCACAGGAGAGAGGAGAAGATGAGAAAGCAGAAGAGCAAGATCTGGAGGACCGAGGAACGCAGCTTCCAGGTGGAGGAGGCATCATCCGGGGGTGATCAGGTGGAAGTAAAAAGGGCAAGTAGAAGCTGGGTTTCTATGGGCTGTTTGACTCCTCTGACGATTGTTTAACTTGGTTTTCAATTCAATTATAATATAAAAATTTTAATATAAGCATTTTCCGGATCATATAGATAACTACCTATAACCAACTGGCAATTTCATTGCCCACATTGCTTTTGCACTCTGATAGTGTCAGTGAAAATTAGCACTACAATAATCAATGTGGTCCAGTGAGAAAAGAACAGAGGGGAAATTGCAACGTAAATGACGTACTCCTGCCAAGTGTATTCGTGGGAGAATTGAATTGTCACATGGCACAGGCAAGCGGAAGCCGGCCAAGCTCAAAGGACCTGTTGGATGTATTTATATCCTTGGGAGATGACTCCGTTTTAGCACGCAATATCGACTGTGACATTGAATTAATTTTGTGAATTCGAATTGCTTGGATGCTGTAATTGTCTATGCATTTGATCTGCATATGCATTTTGGTTTTGTGGCGGTCATTAGGGCAGCCCACAGACATCCAGTTCTCCTCTCTTCCCGGACACACGGCAGCATGGCACTTTGGGGTCCCTTCTGATGAGGGAATACGTGATTGGTTCCAGCAAGTGACTTGTGATGGAGCTGGAGCATTTCATTGCAGTGGGATTCCGTCCAGGGTTTGTTTTGCCACTAGCAACGTCTGGGCTGAGTATTGACCGTGTGGTACCCTACTCTCTCTCTCTCTCTCTCTCTGGGAGGCAGATCTGGAGGGACTAAATCTCTGGTTCTCTTACATTCTAATTTCTGGCTGCGTTTGGCCAGTGGCACATTCTGGCAGGAGAGCACAGAGCAGGAAGAGAATGAGATTGAACTAAAACACCCCTTGGCTCGCTCTCTGCTAGGAACCCCTGGATTGGCTGTATCCATCCCATCAACCACTCTCCAGGTTCTGGTAACTGCTTACCCACCTTGTCCCTTCCGGGTAAGGGTGGTTAACCCATTACAAGCCCTCAGGTATGGCGTTATAAATGACCAGTTTCCTTAACTCCTGTCTATACCCTTGTAAAAGGTACAAATAAATAGTACAGAAATTCTCCTCCAAGTCCTCAGTTTGTGTGTGCTTTTTGTTTCTTGCCTGTACTTGACTGATGCAGGAACGGCAGCCGCGGGATCAGATCGGCTCTCTGCTGACCTGTGATGGATGTCGTGTACTGTCGGAAAGAATAAAGCTTTGCTGTTTATAGCAAAACCTGGGAATTTTTGTTTCTATAGACTATCTTGGGAGTTTTTGTTACTGTAGACTATCCTAACTGATGAAGATGTTATGATTATTCAAAAGATCAAAGATAATAAATTAATATCTAATTTTATGTTTGTAAATATCTTTCTTTTTTTTTAAAGATTTTATTGGAGTATAGCTGACTTACGATGTTGTATTTGTTTCAAGTGTACAGCAAATTGAATCAGCTATACATATATATATATATATATATCCATTTATTACAGACTATTGAGTAAATTTCCTGTGCTATATAGTAGGTCCTTATTAATTGCATATCTTATATATAGCAGTGTGTATACGTTATTCCCATCCTCTTAATTTATTCTTCCCACCCAGCCAAGGATTCTTCTATGATAACCATACATTTGATTTCAGATTGGGTAAGCTTGTTTCTGTTTTGTAAACAAGTTCTTTTGTGTCATTTTCTATTAGATTACACATATGAGTGGTATCACACGGTATCTGTCTTTGACTTACTTCACTTAGTATGGTAATCTCTAGGTCCATCCATGCCTACAAATGGCATTATTTCATTCTTTTTTATGGCTGAGTAGTATTTCATTATATATCTCACATCTTCTTTAACCATCCTGTGTCAATGGACATTTAGTTTGCTTCCATGTCTTGGCTATTGTAAATAATGCTGCAGGGAACACTGGGGTGCATGTATCTTTTTGGTTTTATTTTTTGCTTTTTGCCTTTTAGGGCCACATATGACCCCAGGTTAGGGGTCGAATCGGAGCTATAGATGCCAGCCTACACCATAGCCACCGTGACACAGGATCTGAGCCGCGTCTGTAAACTACACCACAGCTCACGGCATCACTGGATTCTTAACCCACTTATGAGGCCAGGGATCGAACTCGCATCCTCATGGATCCTAGTTGGGTTCGTTAACTTCTGAGCCATGAAGAGAACTCCAAATATATCTTTTTGAATTAGTGTTGTCTCCAGATATGTGCCCAGGCTTGGGATTGCTGGATCATACGGTAGTTCTATATTTAGTTTTTAAGGAGCCGCCATACTGTTCTCCATACTGGTTGCACCAATTTACTGTGCATAGAAATCTTAAGACTGTAAGTTATGACTGGAAAGGATTCACCTTAAATTTTATCTTATAAAAGGCTACATATTTCTCATGGTGACAAATACTGATAAAGGGTGAAGATTTTGAAGTCACCCAGTCCTGAGTTGGTGTTCTGGGGCTGCTATTTACTTTTGACAATGCTTTTCAGCCTCGGTTTTCACATCATCAATAGAAAGATAATAGATTTAACTCATCAGAAAGTTGTCTGTTTTACATATTGCAGGTAAAACGCTTAGGAGATGGTGTGATATCTAACACTGTGCTACAAATCATAGATAATAACATTAGTATATTTCAGCTCATTAGTAATAGCTATAATCACATTTTAGCGATAACAATGTAAAGGATTATACCCTAGAGAAGAAAACCTGTATAATAACTGGACAGGAGGAGAGGGTGAGGCCAGGCAAAGGAGCTGGTAGCAGGCAAGGTACTAGGGGTAGACTTCTGAGGTCAGGAGTCTGCGAAGACTTTTGGAAAAACCAGGAGAATGACCTGTGATTAAACCCGTGATGGAAACTGGAATCTACCATGTGCAGAGCCAACTGACTGAAAACTAGGGATCTGCAAGACCGCGCCTCAGGAGGCAGACGCATGGGGTGCAGACGTGCGACCTGCTCCTCATTCTCACTTTCATCCCCATATCTCTGTAAGAACTCAAAAAAAAAAAAGCTGGCATTGCAAGTATCCCTGAAATAGGGATCCATCCAGGGCCAGGGCGCGGCACTTGCCTTCGGTGAAACCTGATGGCGCAAGATAGACCAGTGGTGGGACTCGTTAGGTGCTGCCAGCACCCTGGTCCTTCTAGGTTTGTGACACTTGTCAGATGGGATGCTGAGCCAGGTAAAGGCTACCTAGGGCCAAACCTCATAAGACTCCGGCTTTCTCTTTGATCCCCTCCAAGGTACGATGTGATTAGGAGCTGACTGTAGCCTGCAGGGCTCGGGGGAGTGGAAGGCGACTCTGGGGCAGCGCTTCTCCCAAGCTGCAGCTCCTTAGCATCGGTTGCTCTAAAAAAGCTTATCCATTGCCATGCTCTAAGGAAAATCCTGGTACCTACAGCCCTTTT
The DNA here is from genome assembly GCA_004024745.2 of Catagonus wagneri. Taxonomy (NCBI): domain Eukaryota; kingdom Metazoa; phylum Chordata; class Mammalia; order Artiodactyla; family Tayassuidae; genus Catagonus; species Catagonus wagneri. Next base: position 16,746,439 of record PVHT021183556.1, on the reverse strand, counting down.
TGCTTTGATTATGATGGTGATAATGATGATAATAATAATAATAGTTTTATAGCACTTTTATCCAGTGTAAGTTGCAAACAAAAATTGTCAATTCAATCAGCAAATGCATCCTGCCCTTTGTCCTTTTCTCTCAGAGCCCCACTCCCCCCAGCCCCCCATACACATATATCACACGCTCCACACATCCCTACTCTCTCTCTCTCTCACACACACACACACACACACACACACACACACAGTGTTCTTGCTTCATGGCAAGAGCTCACATTTGCCTGAAGTAAAACTTTGCAAAGAGGTTTCTACATTTAATCTCGGCAACGCTGTGTGGTAGTTGTCATTCTCGCCATTTTCACATAAGACAACTGATGGGAGGATGAGAAGTGCTGACACGGTGGGACACGCAGAGCCGGGCTGAGGTCAGGGAAGGGAGCCGAGAACCTGAAATGTCAACTGAGCCTGGTCACATGTCAGCCCACAGGAAGCCAGGTCTAAAAAGCTGTGACCAGAAAGCAGAGTCAGACAGACAAACCCAAGTTGGAACGGTGTACAAGGTGGCCAGCCTGGTTGGAACAGAAGTACATTTGAAAATCTAAAGCAAAAAGTAAATGAGGGAGTTCCCGTCGTGGCTCAGTGGTTAACGAACCTGGCTAGCATCCATGAGGATGCAGGTTCCATCCCTGGCCTTGCTCAGTGGGTTAAGGATCCAGCATTGCCGTGAGCTGTGGTGTAGGTCACAGACATGGCTTGGATCCTGTGTTGCTGTGGCTGTGGCGAAGGCCGGCAGCTACAGCTTCGATTAGACCCCCAGCTTGGGAACCTCCATATGCTACGGGTGCAGCCCTAAAAAGACAAAAGACAAAAAAAAAAAAAAAAGTAAATGAGACAACTAATGCAAAACTCTCTGTCCATTCCAATCCCTCCCACTCCCCCTTGGTAACCCCAAGTCTGTTCTCTATGTCTGTGAGTCTGTTTTTGTCTTGCAGATAGGTTCGTTTTTTCCATATTTTATTTTATTTCGGTTTTGCAGGGCTGCACCTGTAGCATATGTAAATTCCCAGGATTGGGGTCAAATTGGAGCTTCAGCTGCCAGCCTACACCGCAGCCACAGCAACGTGGGATCTGAGCCACATCTGTGACCTACACCACAGCTCATGGCAACGCTGGATCCCCGGCCCACTGAGTGAGTCTCAAGATCAAAGCCACATCCTCATGGATATTAGTCGAATTCATCTTCCACTGTGCCACAACAGAAACTCCTGTTCCATATTTTAGATTACACATATGAGTTTGGGGTTAGTAGATGCAAACTATTCCATTTAGAATGAATCAGCAATGAGGTCCTGCTGCACAGCACAGGGAACTACATCCAGTCTCTTGGGACAGAACATGATGGAAGGTAATATAAGAAAATGTGTCTGTGTGTGTGTGGCTGGGTCACTATTCTGTACAGCAGAAATTGGCACCACATTGTAAGTCAACTATACCTTAATAAAAAATAATTGAAAAACTTTTTAAAAAGGAAAACAAAGAAAATGAGAAAGAGACTAAAGAAGACAGAAGCCAGCGTGGAGTTTAAGCATGCTCTTTTCTTGAGACAGGGCTGGTCCTTAAAGCAACATGAGGTCACAGGACACTTTGACTAAATCTGGGCCATTCTTATATATCAAGATACTTATCCTGTGGAAATTTCTAATTCAACTCTCTATGGTCCCTTGTATGGGTCTAGCTTGTGTCTCCTGTCCCTGTACAATTGTGGAAACACAGGTCCCTAATGACAGGACTGGCAGAAGCCAAAGGTGGTCTCTGGTTTCAACAAGCTCACATTTCCAAATCTGAGTTTTCACTTTTTTTTTCCTTCTGAGACCCTCACTTGATTTCTTGACAACTTGGTGCACGTATTTAGAAATACGGTTTATTTTCTTTTTCTTTTTCTTTTTTTGTCTTTTCAGGGCCGCACCCACGGCCTATGGAGGTTCCCAGGCTAGGGGTCTAACAGGAGCTGTAGCCGCCGGCCTTCGCCACAGCCACAGCAACGTGGGATCCGAGCCGCATCTGTAACATACACCACAGCTCACGGCAACGCTGGATCCTTAACCCACTGAAAAAGGCCAGGGATCAAACCCGCAACCTCATGGTTCCTAGTCGGATTCGTTAATCACTGAGCCACGATGAGAACTCCATGGTTTATTTTCTTAATTTTATCAGGACTTCTAGGTATTATGTAACAGAAGAGTTATAAAAATCAAGTTTGCCATATTGAAGGAAATAAAATACTCTGTCATAGTATTTATTAATGCACTTAGTCCATTTGATTTTGGAGATAGATGATAGATAGATAGATAGATAGATAGATAGTCTTCATTTTACTGGATGTTAAGTTCCTTGCAAACCAGTGACTGTCTTACTTATTCTTTGCATGAGTTCAGTTTAACAAACACACAACAAATGTTTATTTCATGCTAGGCACTGTGCTGGGTGCTAGGGAGCCAGCCTGGGGTTCTTGATTTTCATGTTTAGATAAGGACAACTCTCCAGCCAGCTCCTCCATTCTTAGTAGATCAGTCTTTACCGGCTGCTGAAGCATCCCAAGCTGCTTCTGTGTTCTTGCCTGGGTTGTTTTTCTCGACATGAAGTGCCTTTTCTTCACCCTTTTCCCAGCCCATTCCTACCTGCTTTTGAAGAGTATTAAACTTCAGCATCTTCATGAATCTTACTCTATATCAAAAAATAGAGAAGCTCTGTATTTTTCCCCCCTCTGCCTTTCAATATGCCATCTGTGCTGATCAATTTAAGATTTGAGTACTTATTTCCTTCTGTGGTTTCATATTGCCAATCCCCCACTAGATTCCAAGCTCCCTGAAGATGAAGGCTGAGTCGTCTACGTCCCTTGTATTCTCCACAGCTCATTGCACAAGGGCTGGCTACGTGGAATGTGCTCAATAAATATTGAATAATTGAAGAGGAACTCAATAAACAACGATCGCTTAATTGATGAACTCCACCAATAAATCTTGCTTTGAACAGAGGCAGAGCCAGTGAAGATACGGAAAAGGCAGCCTGGGTCACTGCGAGTCCGGATGGTGAAAAACTGCTTGAAGGTAAGACCTGGTGGGAAAAGGCTGGAGAGTTGGCCTGTCCCTACTCCTGCCAGATCTCTGAGTCATTGAGAGCACAGGAATGAGACTCAAATTCCAATGTCACTCTTTCCCAAGCATTTGGGCGAGCTGCTTACACTCTGCAAGCCCCAGCTGCTTCGTCATTAACCTGGAAGATATTGTAGAACCCACCTCTTGTTGTCGCTGTGAGGATGCGATGAAGTTGATGAACCTGAAGCATTTTGCACAGTGCTGGGGCCATTATAAATGCTCAGTCCATGTTCATTGACTTTAGCTACAGATCGGTCCTCAGGAGTGGACTCAAAGAGACACAATGAGGACACTTTTCATTCTGCACTGCTAATAACTTCCACTTCATGTTTCACAAGCATGGCACCATTTTAATCTAATAATCTTTTTTTTCTTTTTAGGGCCATACCTGTGGCATATGGACGTTCCCGGGGTAGGGGTCAAATCAGAGCTGCAGGTGCCAGCCTATGCCACAGCCACAGCCACAGGGGACCTGAGCTGCACCTGTGACCTACACTCCAGCTTTCGGCAACGCCGCATCCTTAACCCATTGAGCAAGGCCAGGGATGGGTCCTGCATCCTCACGGACACTATGTCAGGTTCTTCACCCGCTGAACCACAACGAGCTAATACTGTTCTTGTGAGGAGTTAAGAATTCAAGGAACTTGTGCAAGGGAGTGAGTGCCAGAGGCATTTGGAGACTGTCAATTCCTAACCCAAATCTCTTTCTCCACCCACATCCATACCACAGGACGAGCCCAGGGAAGATATGGTAGATTTCACTTACTCATCTCATCATCCCGCAAATACTCATTGAGAACGGATCACATACCAGGTGCCAAGCTGGGTATCAGGATTGCAGTTGTGAATTAGGCATCCGTGGTCTCTGTTTAGGGTCTAAAGGCACAGCCAAAGACTGTGACAGGTTCTTCACATTGAAGATGTGTTCCCAGAGGCCATGGAGCCCAGAGCCAGAGCCCGTCACCCCGTCTGCAGGGAAGGGCTGTCAGGAAAACTTGCCCGAGGAGTGACATTTGGCTTGAGAGCAAACAGATGAGATGAAGGTGGTGATTTTGTCCCACACAGAAGCTGGCATTTGAATGCAAGATGGGAAAGACTGAGTCTCCACGGCTGCCCTCAAACCCGGGCCCACTGGGACCGAGCAGGAGGCATGGACATTCTGGTTACGCCTCCCGCTAGGTAGAACCAGGACGTAAGTAGCACAAAGCAGCACCTTCACTCAGGGTCCCTGAGTCTGTTCTCCCTCCTTGCCATACCACCCAGCTCCCTCTTGGGGGGAAGAGAACAAAAAGCTATTGTCTCCCCCACTCTGTGTTCCATGGGGGAGAAAAAGAGACAAGGTGCCTTTTGGATCTCTTACTGGAGATGCAGTGTTGCCATGGAAACAACCTTTCCCCCCTGGGATTTCTTGGGCTGGCAGGAAGTGACAGCTAGAGCTGGGGACACTGGCTGAAGAGGCCATGAAAGGCTGTGAGAGGTCCCCCACAATTGAGCCCTCGCAGCATTCTCTGCCCTCAATAGCCTCTTTCTGTATAAACAGCCCTTTCAGTGGTACCGACTTATCTTTTCAAGTCTGAATGAGAAATGTTGGCAAGTCATCTGTCTACAGCATTTCACATAGATGTGTTTCATTCAGCCCCCTCAACAAACTTGGAAGTCATTCATTTACTCATCAAAAAAAAAAGTGTATCAAAAACCAACTGTATAGCAGGTGTAAGCTTTACTTTGCTACCATCATTTTATGAATGAGAAAACGGAGCCTCAGAATAGTTAACTGACCTGCCTTGAGTCACCTACTGAGAAAATGATAGAGTCATTGCATAAAAGGGTAGGGTCTACGTCAGCCAAACTGACTCTAAACAAGTCTGAAAAACACCAGAATTCAGGGGTCTTCGGGTTATTCCATTTGGAAGTACAAGGAAAGACAGAAGAAGTCTCAGGCATGTAAAACAAATCATGACTATGGGGTTACCTCAAAGAATTTATGGGAAACTTCTGTTCCTTCCCTATCTAGCCCATTAGAAAGCCAAAATCAAATAAAACAAAAACATTAAGTTCAGGTCCTTTGTCTTTTCTTCAGTGCCCAGTCCTATCTCTCTTTCCAAGGCTTTAATGCTCCTTAAAGTATTAAAAGTATAAGTGGCCAAAAAAAAAAAAAAACCCTTAAAATGCTACCCCACCCAGGGATGAGAATGGTAAGCAGGGGTGGGGCTGAAATCACACTGGTCTATTTTTTGCAAAGTCAGCTCTAAAGGAAAGCCCCTGTTCAGTCTTAGGCACGATGAAAAATTGAGAGCAGGGGAATAACGCAAACCCGTACTCACTGATGTCTTGGAAGCAGGAAGAGGTGAAAGATCTTGAACACAGTAGAGTCACAAAGCCAGACAGAGAAACCAGATTTGTGGATTAATGGTGACAATGTAACACTCACTTCTTCTCTACCACCCCTTCCAGGCATGTGAGGATAAGGAAATTACTAGGAAAGCAGCAAGCAGAGTTCTGATGGAATCAGAGGGCAGACTTGTTGGACACTCTCCCCGATATGGGAAGAGCACAGTCCCAGAGTCTAATCTGCCACTTCCTGGTTGTAGGTTTTGGGGCAAATTATTCTCTGAGCCACACTTTTCTCTTCTGCAAAGTGAGTGTACTAATACCAGCCCTGGAATTCCCATCATGGCTCAGCGGGTTAAGAACCTGACTAGTATCCATGAGGATGCAGGTTCAATCCCTAGCCCCGCTCAGTGGGTTAAAGATCCAGCAATGCCCTGAGCTGTGGGGTGGGGCACAGGTGTGGCTCAGATCCCACATGCTGTGGCTGTGGTGTAGGCTGGCAGCTGTAGCTCCAATTTGACCCCTAGCCTGGGACATTCCATATGCTGCAGGGGTGGTCCTAAAAAAATAGAAGAAGAAGAAGAAGAACATTAGCTTTGCAGAGTCTGTGTGAGGGAGAAACCCAAAACCCAGCACATGTGTGAGGAGAGAGGAGCCTGCACCGTGGAGTAAGGTAGGATTGCGGACAAAGACCCCTTTTCCCCAGCCTCTAAACACTCAGCTATGTGACGCGTGAAATGCACCATTTCTCCAGAGCCTCAGCGTCCCCACTTTTCAGATGATTTGTTTGACTCAAAGGAAATAAGTAAGAGTAAATGTGCTATTAAACTATGAAGTCCTATTCAAACGGAAAGACCCATCACTGCTTCTCCCCTAAGTGGGACATTGTGCAGCGTGAACGCCTACAATCCAGGTGCCCCTAGCCTGCAGCAAGCCCCACCAGCGCCCATGCTGGGGGCTCCAAAGGAACGTGTGGGCTCCTCCCAACTGGAGAACAGCCTCAAGGTAACTGGCAAGCCGGATGTGGGGGCGGTTTTAGACTACACTATCCCAGTGATGGGTTGAGGGGAGGAGAGGGTGTGAGATGTAAGGTGTGGATGAGGCCAATCAGAGGGCTTCCTGGTGGAACTGACACCTGATGGGCAGATGGACTGTCCTGGCCTGCATGCCCCCAAAGAAGATGAGGACTGGGCGATGCAGTTCCTTTGGGAGGTGCTCCCAGGAGGCACAAGGGATGGGAGTGGGACCGGAAGACAAGGAAGGGAGCAAGGCCAGTCCAACTCCTATGCAGTCATGATCCTGGGAAGCTGGGGCTTAACCCAGCCGGGGCTGCCCCCCAAGAAACTGAGGGGCTAAGAAGCTGTGATGCGTATCCCCTGATTCCTGTCCCCCCAGATCAGGCATTGCTTCCAGGCGTTCACTCCTTGACACTTCGCATTTCTGAGCTAAGCATGTTCCCGTGGCCAGAGAGAGCTCTCAGGCGGAGACCTGTGGGTGGATGGACCGAGGGGATATGGCGGGCACCCGAACAGCATCTGCCCGCTTGGGGAGCGAAGGGCTGGGGCACCCCAGGCTCAAGGGACAGCTTGAACAAAGGTGGGGGAGAGGAGTGGACACTGTCACATGGGATCCACGGTCATTGTCCAGAAACCCAATGTGAGGATATTTAAGTTTGGCATCATTGTGTATTTGTGGGTCAGAAATGTCAGCAGTCACCTTGAACTGACAACCAGGGTCACCTTAGCCTCAGGACACTGTAGACACAGTATTTAGGGCCGAGTATTATGGTACATTTAGGGACCTGTGGAAATATTTTCATTCCTTTTAAAATCAGGAGAAAAGCATGGCTCATGTTTATATGCCAACAGAGTTGTAAAATATAGTTTTTAATAATATTTTATGGAGGAAGGAGCCCATGAAGGTAGAAGTGCTATATGACCCAAGAAAGTTGTAATATGATATTCGGGGATGTAACAAGCAAAACTTAAAAGTTTCGCTGTCTTAACAAAGCTAAGGTTTATTTCCCAGGCACAGCAAGGCTCTGCCATTTTTTTATACATGGCTTCCAAGAGAACCTGGGTGTCAACATTCGGGTGACAGTTGAGGATGAAGCGTGGAGGATAACATGTGGGATTTTTCACAGTCAGGCCTGAATAATAGGCACCTCTCTGAACCACGTTCTGCTGGCTGGATGTCAATCATATGGCCACACCCAACTACAAGGGCTGCTGGGAAATGTGGTCCAGCTGAATGCCAGGGAGAAGAGGGACAGGTTAAGCAAGGAGTTAGCCAGGCTTTGTTAAAGAGGGACAGAGTATTTGAAATTGGGACTATCCTAGGACATCATCAAATATGTGAGTGATTGAGTTCTCATTGTGGCTCAGTGGTAACGAACCCGACTAGCATCCATGAGGATTCGGGTTCAATCCCTGACCTCGCTCCATGGGTTAAGGATCTGGCATTACTGTGAGCTATGATGTAGGTTGCAGACACAGCTCAGATCTGTAGCTACAGCTCTGATTTGACCTCTAGCCTGGAAACCTCCATATGCCTCAGGTATCACCCTAAAAATACAAAAAAAAAAAATGTGAGTGGCAGTGAGAAAACCATAGGAGGGGGAAATGGGTGGGCAGGGCTGAAGAGCTGAACATGAGGCTGAGGGTGAGAGGTGATGGAGAGAGAAAATTCCTCTTTTCTGGTCTGTTTCCTTTCAGTACCAATATAGGCTTACAATTGGACACTGGTGACCAGAAGAATGGTCAGCTGTGGTCCCATTCAGTGATGGCCAAATGAATTCTTCCTTGGCAAACTGCAAGATTCAGGTCTACCACTCACAGAGGAACAGGAACTGCCACCCCACACATGTGTCTCCTGCTGCTAATGGGGAGGGGTGGATCCCTGAGTAATTATGGAATCAAGTTCATGGCCAAGGGGGCAGGGCAGGGCTCCCTGCAAGCACTTAGATAGAAATACAGACTGACGGGTGGAGAAAGAAAGGTGGAAGGACTTTCTGCATGGAGTGCTTGCTCGCATTGGTGATCCTGGCTGGGCACGGAGAATGCTAAAGTGACCCACTCAGCCACCAGCTTAAGAGTGACCCTCTCACCCCCACCTTCACCTGGGCTCCTGGCTCAAGGGCCACTCCTCTCCTATAGCTGTGGGGAGAAGGACACTGTGCATAGGATGTAACAAATAAACTGTTTCAAACAGCACTTACGGACAGCACCGTGCATTCCCAGCGCTGCCCTAGGCTCACTCACTTATACTGTCACATTTAAAGCTTTGCTCACCTTTTCCTTTCAATAATCCTTTGGGATAGAGTCCTCATTTTACAGATGAGGTAAAGGAGACCCAGAGAGATAAAGTGACCAATTCAAGGTTACTTGGCTGCTGCTAATAGGTGAAACCTCTGCTTGAGTCAAGTTCATCTGGATCTAAATCCAGTGTGCTCTTGACCTCACAGCAGGGCCTGTACTACATGGTGCAAACAAGATGCTAAGGATGCGAGCTGTAAGGGGGAGGTACTCGCCTAGGCCTGAGAAAGGGGGTATGCACTAAGTCCCACTTGCTTGCTCAAGGTCTCCTGGCTCATAGTTTTAGGGCTGGGACTTGACCTTGTGACTTGAGCCTAGGGTTATGTAAAGACACGGCTGACCTCAGAAGAGCCCATAGGGAGCTGTAGCTGGACGTCCAGAACAAGTAGGTTTGCCAAAACCTCCTATTTCCTTCCTGAAAAACTTAAATACCCAGGTCTCTAATCTTCCTGAAAGAGTAATTCTTTTATAAAGGTAACTCAATAAAACATCCTACCATTACTTTCTAATACAACCCAAGTTCCAATTCAGTCTTATTTTATTGCCTCCTACACTGAGGGTTTCCAAATCTGCACATTAGAATCATTTGGAAGTCTCTTAAAATTGCTCAAGACCTGGGCACACCCAGATAGATTCAGTGACCATCTCCGAGGATGGAAAGCAGGCACTGATATCTTCTGAGGCATCCCAGGTGAAACTGGAATTTCAGCTATTGTTGCCAGTTTCTCCTCCTGATTCAGGTTGATGTGGACATGACTGTGGGGCTTGGATTTGCTACCTCTCCTTCCCTATTACACCCCTCCTGTTTAGTATTGCAGTGCTTTTAGGCTCATGGATAGTCTGGCCTTTTCAGTTCTTATAGCTTTCAGTTTCATTCAAGACAGACTTCTCATTCATTCATTCACTTAACAGCATCTATTTGGGGAACTAGGAATGAACCGACCCTGGGCTAAAAGAGAAGATTTGAGTGGTTCCTTGGGGTACCTCACCCACTAAAAACATCACTCCTTCCCTCCCTTTTTCCAGTCAGTTGACTCATGTCCCAGGCAGAGCCCCAGGGTTCCTACTGTTTCCTTGTTTATTGTCAGTTTCCTGCTTAAAAATAGGGCTCTCTGAGAGGCCAACAAATGACCTACTTTCTCCTCCTTTTGGAGAGTCCAAATTCAACTATTTTGCCTGACCTGTCAATTAATTGTCAATTCCCCAAACCACTTGACCACTGCACATGGAAGTCCCTTGGGTTCTCAGGCAAAAATACATTTCAGCAGGTGCCCTGATGAATCGGGTGAGTCAGGATGTCTGCAATGGACATGGAGATTAGCCTTCATCCCAGTCCCCCGTATGCATCCTGCCTATCCCAACTGGACTGCAGGCTCCCCAAGAGCAGTGATTTCCACTCCCCGAAGCGCAAAGCCAAAATTTCTCCATGAATGAACTTCAACAGATTGTGTATGGGTTAGAAGAAGAGAGAAAAGAGGGCAGGAGAAGAGATGGGGAGGGAATGGTAAAGGGAAGGGATCAGGAGAAAGCAAGACAGAAAAGAGAACCAAAGATACACCGAGTGGAGCAAACCTTGAGATCTTGCTTTCCTGCCTATGGAAAGGAAAGGAGGTCAGGGCGGAGGGTGTTGGCGGCAACAGCACTGCAAACTTGAACTGCTCTGCCCCAGCCTCCCTCCCTGTCCACTTGAGAACATTCAGAGGTTGCCCTTCACAGAGGTTTTATTTAAAGCACCAACAGTGCAGCTCTTTTCTCCACTAAGAAACTTAGCCCCTCTCAGCACTTGGAAGGGTCCACCACTCACTTCTCCCCACAGGGCTTGCCAGTGCCCAGGGACTTAATCTCATCATGGCTGATGGCCAACATTCATTTTGTCTTTGTCACTTTGACCTTTTTGGTAGCTTTAGTTGCTCCTCCTCGGCCTACAGCACTTTAATTGCTCAGTGAAATAGTGGCAGAGGTCATGTTGTCAGGACACACACACAGAAGCCAAGTTTGAATGACTTGCTCAGTGTCACCCAGCTGCAGGGTCCCGGAGATGAGGTCACATACCCACAAGGTGACTCTCCTTTCTTTAGTCCCTCTTGTCCTTCCCCTAGCAGGAACCTGCTCTGTAGTTACCAACATAGTTTTCACTCACTTGTCACATGGGGAGAAATTGCATTTCTCTGAATGATAACCCTGGGTGCCCATGTGCATTAAAGCGAAGCAGAGGTCAGGGAGATGGCTGTGCCTTGATGAGAAGTGGGTGGGGCTAGACTGGGCTGGACTGAGCAGAAGGAGGTGAGCTGAGCTGCCAAACTCTACTTCAACAATGGCAAATCCACAGGGAATTTCTGTAGAATTAGATATATTGCTGGACGTGAATAATTAAGGATTCTGATGTGGTCAGGTAGATTAATGTCCCTCTGAAAGCTCCGGATCAATGTTGGAAGGGAAAAAAATAAAAGACATGCATAATTTAAAAAAACTATCAGAAACTTTGCTTGACATGATGACATTACTGATTTTTTTATGATCTTCTCAAATATACTCTATAACCGTTATTAATTTAGTATCGTTAATAGCTCATCCTTCAAATGTCGGGCAAGAGCCAAAGCTGCAAAATAGAAATGCTTAGGGCTGGAAAAAGTCCGAGGAGGAGGGGAAAACTCCAGGAGCATGAAATCCATGGCTGCCTCCGGCTTCTCCCCAACTCCCAGCCAAGCTCTCTGTTGCTGTGGCTTCTCTCTTGGGCCCCTTTGTTTGTGGTTCACAAAGATGGCCAAAGCTGGCCCATACTAGACATCTGCTGCCTTGGCACTAGCCTGGCTTCATGCATGGGGAAAGTGGCCAGGGCCCGGGGTGGGAGGATGTTGGGGGTGCTCTAATAGGTCTGCCCTAAAAAATAAATACCTCTTCGTGTTGCCTGATCTCCAAGCATTCTTGATCAGGTGAAGCATTCTGTTGCATGAAATGTTGCCTTCTTCAGCCAGGTCACTTATTTTTTTTTTTTTCTTTTTTCAGCTGCACCTGCAATGTATGGAAGCTCTTGGGCCAGGGGTGGAATCAGAGCTGCAGGCCTAGGTCACGGCCATGGCAACACTGGATTGGAGCCTCATCTGTGACCTGTGCCTCAGCTTGCAGCAATGCCAGATCCTTAACCCCCTGAGTGAGGCCAGGGATCTAACCTGCATCCTCATGGAGATAACGTCAGATCCTTAATACTCTGAGCCACAATGGGAACTCCCAGCCAGGTCACTTTTAAAACCCGGATACCTCCGGAAGGAACAATACACTGAGAATATTAGTAATGAATGTTTACAGACTGCTTGCAATGCGTCAGACACAATTCTAAGTATTTTACATGTATTATCTCATTTAATCTTCACAGCAACCAAGATTATTCCCAATTTTATGTACAAGGAAACAGAGACATAGAGATAGTAACTAACTTGCTTGAGGTCATACAGAGTTAGGAAATGCTAGAGCTAGGACTCAAACCAGGTCTGCTACTAGTATCTTTATCTTGTTATCTCTCTCTCCATTAAATGTGTGTGTGTGTGTGTGTGTGTGTGTGTGTGTATTTACATATGTGTGTGTGTGTGTATATATATATATGGATTCTGAGATGGTCAGGTAATCTCCCATTGGAAATACACGTATACACACACACACACACACACACACATATATATATATATATAGAGAGAGAGAGAGAGAGAGAGAGAGAGAGAGAGAGAGGGAGTATATATATGTGTGTGTGTATACACACACACGCACACACTCTTCTGGGTTCCCAATGTATTAATTTAGTGGATTTCTCAAAAAAAATAAAGCACTCAGCTCTTCCAGAAAGAAGAAGAGCTAAGGTGGTCAGGGGGTGGGTGGTGGAGCTGTGATGGGGGGTACAGAAAGAGTTATTGGACAGAGGTTCAGAATACTGTCCCTTCTCTGGTAAGTGCTGGCCACTTCATTTCCTCTAAAGGACTGTGGGAGTACCCCCTGTCACCTCACTGGGTCCCCTGGTGGAATGCCTCTCACATTTTGCAGGTGGCTCTGCATTCTGACTCCAGCTGCTGCAAAGAAAGCCCTCATGGATAACTTATTAAATAGAATTTAGAAGCTTAGGTTCCTAAAGACTGGGAGAGATCCCAAAGGGCCAAAATTCCAAATATTTCAACCTGGAGAGGACATGCCACTGGGGAGCCAAGGTGGAGCATGACAGGGACATAAACTTTAATAAGAGCACGGAAAACACTGCTCACTAGAAATGAGAAACCCTGGGGTTGAGTCGATGATGTTGGACAAGCTTTCCTTCTGGACCTTGGTTTTTGCATCATAAAATGAGAGCCTCTGCCCAGCTGGTGTACCCAAATGACATGAATCTTCCCTCCCCCACTGCCACCAGGAGCCTGTTACCTAAGATGCGGAGCTGTCGGCGGAGGACTGGGTGGGAAGCCGTGTTCTTGGGCATCTGCTCCTCAGCACAACCTGCCAGACCCGTGGGGGACCAAGTAGTTCCTCAAAGGACCCTGGTATCACATCCTCCTGGGTGCAAATCCAGAGGGGGTCCTGAAGAGAAAGGATGGCTAATCTTACACTGAGTCAAAATACAGATTTGATTTATCTACTGAGTCTGATTGCTCAGTGGATGGGGGGACTCCTAGTTGTTTAACGGGTCTAATGAGTCTTCAATACAAATGAGCAAGCTGGTTGCTCATGTAGACACAGGCTGAGACAGCAGAGGATAGTTAGTTTGCTCAGCTGCCTGCAAAGGGGGCTGGATGCCTTCACAAATCACAGCATGAGAGCATGCGCATGTGAGTGCATGCGTACACACACACACACATACACACACACACACACACAGTCTCTCACTATTAAATTAACCAAGCTGGATCTCAGCTATGGGAAATCCGCATTTGAATATTAAATCAGTAATTAATAGCCAAGGTACTTAGTTCACTTTGCTTTTATTGGCTTTGCCATAGACACAGATTGGATAGGGGTGTCCTTTCTTCCAGCCTGCAAGCTGCCTCCCACCCACCCATCTCCCGAGGATGAATATGTTCCCATCTCATTTGCATCCAATTATTAGTGCATTGGAGCTACCATCACGTAGATCCTCTTTATATTCACAGGAAAATTAAATTACAAAAGTTTTTCTATGTTGCAATTTATGTGCTGGTTGAAGCCCATTGTTTTTTGTATTCTGGCAAATATCACAGTCTCTGGGACATAATGAATTCATGAGCATTGATTCCTACGGGGAATAGCAGGCAGAGTATATTGGAAAACAGAGAAGCTCAGCCTAATGTCAAAATATTTTACCTTCTCCCAGCCGAGCCTCATACATACTTGGGAACTTCTTGTGGACTCCAGGCAGCTGATATCTGCAGGCACCTGTCTCGACTGCCTAGTGAAGTAGAGTGTTTGAGGGATGCCTGCAGAAAGCTATGCCTTTTGAATGCATTAAGTGATAGATACCGTAGGAGCTAGAGATTTTATGTAATCTATTATTTTAGGGGAAGTCAGGACTCTGTATCAGCCCCCCACCCTGGCCATTCCCTAGTTCCTCAAAACTGGTGCCACTGCCTCCACCAGTAATGGAAGTCATAGACTAATAGACTCTTGATCTCATATATGTATATGTATATATACATATATATATATGTATGTGTTTGTGTGTGTACATATATATGTGTGTGTGTATATATATATGTATGTATGTATATAAAATAAAACAAAGTCCAGATTTTTACTTCCTTCAAAAAACCTGAAGATCTGACAGCACTGAGTTGCTATTCAACTTGACAGCAATTTAGGAATGCTGGGAAATACCGGCTAGCCCCCTTTACACAGGCCAGGGGCACACTCTGCAATCTTCCACGGTCCTCGCCGCCTCTGGATAGAGGCCCAACATGAACTGCCATTTTTTTCAAATCACACATATGCTCTTGTTTTTCTCGAGGGAGAGAAATATATCTCCCTACTACAAAATCTATTGAAAGTAGGAAAATAAAAATAGACCCGGAGACCTAATATTTCAATAAAAGGGAAGAACATATTTTTTAGGGAAGGTAAAACAATGTTTCTGTTTATTTTCCAAAGGGAGTGCTCCTACAGATTTTTCTTAAAGCTGGCCTTACCTGGTTTTGTTACTTGCCTTGACCTTGGAAGCACGTGAATCTGAGACCCCTGACGCACATCTCAGCCTTGGAGATCTCTGGGAAAACCCTGACATGAAGCAGGCACTTTCACCCCAGTGTGCCCCCTTCCTTTTGGGGGATGCTCGGTGTCAGACAGCCTTCCGGACCCAGGGGTTTGGCCCTCCCTCACCTGATGCTCGCAGCCTTCTCTGGCACCCCCGCACCCCGTTTCCCTAAATCCAAAAGTGCAATGGTGGGTAGCAGCCTAAGAGCCGGGACCCCACCATCTATAGAGGGACCTTCCAGGGGCAACAACTTCTGAGCCTCACCCCCAGTTGTCTTGGTGATGTCGTTTGATTGGCACCCGTCACCTCCTGTTGAGGACTGCTGTGCACTTGCCGCCAGGATCATTTCTGAATCACATAACCTGTCCAGCCTCTTAGCCTGTCCTAGCCCTCCGCACCTCCCTCCACCCTCCACTTCTGCTGGGCCTTGCTGCAGAAGAGGATGAGGGGCTGAAATCCAGTGGAGAAAAGAAGGGCAGTGTTCCAGAGCTTGAAGGAAGGACCTCCATCAGCCCAGACAAGAGAAATAACTGGTGTGGGGCCTTTCACAGGTGCGCTCAAGAGCTCAGCCACTACTCACTAGCTGGCATCTCTTTTTGTTCATACAAACCTGCCTGTCCAGGGCAGTTCACATGTCACCAGACTCGGATCCCTTCTGAGGTTCAGCCTGCTGATCCACGTCTTCCCATCTTATTCTGCATCTTTCAAAGAGTTGATGGATGAGTTAAAGCGTGCATGTTGAGACCCAAGATATGACAGCCTCCCTCTGGGTGGTTGAGATCCTGGGCCTCTAGCCCAGAGAGAGGTGTTCTCCCAGAAGGAAGGGCTTCTCAGCCCCCCGGGGCTGCCGCAGTGAGGAACCCCTAGGCTGAGTCACCCCCTTGCTGTGCTCTCATTGTGTTCCCACTAAAAACATCACGGCAGACACCAGCAACAGCTGCCATGATTCCTGAAGAGGAGGCTGTGTGCCACACAGAGTCATCATAGGATATTTTGAGAAAGAAGCCTGTCAAGGCAAAATTTCTCACTCGTCTCAGCCTGGAGCACTGGGGGAACGAAAGTGCTCCGTCAGCGGGTGTCCCTGCCTCTTCCCGTCCGGCACCATTTCATCAGGAGCAGCAATTCCGGAGACTAATCCCAAGGAGTTCTCGGTGCCACTGGTGTGTCTCCTGCCAGCAGGTGTGGCATCCATCTGGAGGCCCAGGTGAGGGCAAAGCCATAGGATCACTCATGAAGTAGGCGTAATCAGTATTGACAGCTACATCCTGGCCAAGGAGGGCTGATTCCGTCTACCTGGGAATACTAATCCAGACCCACACTATAGGCGAGTCCTGGTCCTGGGCCGGAGTCTACAGAATGGCCGTCCCACAGTGCCAGACTCTGTTCTTGCTCCTGTTTGCTCACTTCTCTTGTCTGGGGACTCATCTTCTTTCCCCCACCTCCTAGTTTGATTTATTCATTTGTTTGTTTTTTTCTGATTTCTTTTTTTTCTGTTTTCCTTTTTTTTTTTTTTTCAAGGCAACACCTGCAGCATATGGAAGTTCCAGGGCTAGGAGTCAAATCGGAGCTGCAGCTGCCGACTTATGCCATAGCCATGGCAATACAGTATCAGAGCTGCATCTATGCCCTACACCACAGCTTGCAGCAATCCTGGGTCCTTAACCCACTGAGCGAGGCCAGGGATCAAACCTGCATTCTCATGGTGACTAGGTCAGGTTCTTAACTCACTGAACCACAATGGAAACTCCCTCAAATGAATTTCAGTAAGGGTGCCAGGACCATTCAATGGAAAAAAGACAGTCTTCAACAAATGGTGTTAGGAAAACTGGATATCCACATGCAAAAGAATGAATCTCAATTCTTATACATAAATTCACTCAGTAGGATCCAGACCTAAATATAAGACTTAAAACTATAAACTCTTAGAAGAAAGCAATGGGCAAAACTTCATCATATTGGACTTGTTAGTAATTTCTTGAATGTGACACCAAAGGCATAGCAAGAATAAGAATAAGAAAAAGAAGAGAAAAGAATAATAGCAAAGTGAACTTTGTGAAAATTTAAAAATGTTGTGCGTCAAAAGACACTATTAAGAGGATAAAAAGGCAACCCACAGAATGGGAGAAAATATTTGCAAATCACATATCTGATATGTAATTACTATCCAGAATATACAGATAGTATATATTTTTTCTTTTCTTTTCTTTCTTTTTCTTTTTTTGGCTGAACCTGTGGCATATGGAAGTTCCCAGGCTAGGGGTCAAATCAGACTTGTAGCTGCCAGCCTACACCACAGCTGCCGCAACGCGAGATCTGAGCCTCATCTGCAAACTATACCACAGCTCACACTGTGAGCTGGATCCTTAACCCAATGAGTGAGACCACGGATCAAAACCACATCCTCATGCATCCTAGTCAGATTCGCTAACCGCTGAGCCACAAAAGGAGCTCCCTAAAATACACAGAGAACTCTTAAAACTCAACAACAAAAATGACCAATTCAAAACTGAGCAAACAACTTAAATAGACATTTCTTCAAAGAAAATATACAAATGGCCAATAAGCACATGAACAGAAGCTCAATGCACTAATTATTTGGGAAATGCAGATCAACACTGCAATACCACTTCACATGTATTGAGATGATTACTATTTAAAAAAAGAAAATAATAAGTATTGGCAAGGATGTAGAGAAACTGGAACACTTCTGTGTTGATGGGAATAAAAATGATATAGCGGCTGGAAGATAGAAGGAAGGAAAGAAGGAAAGAAAGAAAGGAAGGAAGGAGGAAAGGGAGGGTGGGAGGAAGGAAGAAAAGGAAAGAAAGAGAGAAAAAT
Organism: Catagonus wagneri; assembly: GCA_004024745.2. Taxonomy (NCBI): domain Eukaryota; kingdom Metazoa; phylum Chordata; class Mammalia; order Artiodactyla; family Tayassuidae; genus Catagonus; species Catagonus wagneri. Next base: position 16,728,614 of record PVHT021183556.1, on the reverse strand, counting down.
GTGTGGCTATTCCTCAAAAACTTAAAAATAGAATTTCTATATGATCCAGCAATTCCACCCCTATGGATATTCTCAAAAGAATGTAAAGAGGGCCTCAAGAAGATATTTGTGTAGCCATGTTTGTAGCAGAATTATTCATAATAGCTGAAATACGGAAGCAAGCTATGCATCCATTTACAGATAAATGAATAAACAAAATACGGTATGTATGTAACATGAAATATTGTTTAGAAAGTCAGAACCATAGATGGAGAAAGCAGAATGATGGTTGCCAGAGCCTGGGGGAAGGCAAAGGGGGTGTTACTATTGAACGGGTATAGAGTTTCAGTTTTGCAAGATGAAGAGAGTTTTGGAGATGGATGGTGGCAATGGGAGCACAACAGTGTGAATACACCCAATACCTCTGAGCTGTACACTTCAAAATGATTAAGATGGTAAATTTTATATTATGTCTATTTTACCACAATAAAAAAACTAGAGAAAAATTAATTCCGAAGTATAAAACTATAACATTTTTTAGAAAAGATATAAAAATTTTGGCATCTGAGGCTAGGCAAAAGCCCTTAGTCTTGATACCAAATGCACAGTATGTGATGGGAAAACTGATAAAATATATCTCATCAAGCAACATGGATGGAACTAGAGACTCTCATACTAAGTGAAATAAGTCAGAAAGAGAAAGACAAATGCCACACGATATCACTTATATCTGGAATCTAATACATGGCACAAATGAATCTATCTACAGAAAAGAAACAAACTCATGGACTTGGAGAACAGATTTGTGGTTGCCAAGCGGGAGGGAGAAAGAATGGGATGGACTGGGAGTTTGGGGTTAGTGGATTCAAACTATTGCATTTGGAATGGATAAGCAATGAGATCTGGCTGTATAGCACAGGGAACTGTATCTGGTCACTTGTGATGGGACACAATGGAGGATAATGTGAGGAAAAGAATGTGTATATGTGTGTGTGTGTGTGTGTGTGTGTGTGTGTACATATGACTGGGTCACTCTGCTGTACAGCAGAAGCTGAAAGAACATTGTAAATCAACTGTAATATAAAAAATAAAAATCTTACAAAATAAATAAATAGACGTCTCATCAAAATGAAAAACTTTTCTTCCTTCAACATTCCCTGTTAGGAAGTGAAAAGATAAGCAAGAATATCTGCAAACTACATAACCAACAATGAGATTATGTAAAGAACTTCCAAAACTCAATGATTAAAACTCAGTCCAATTAGAAAATGGGTGAAACATATGCAGACATTTACTGAAGACAATACCCAGATGGAACACAAACACATGAAAAGATACTCAACATCATTAGCCATTAGGAAATACAAATTAAAACTACGATGAGATATTACCATACACCTATCAGAATGGCAACATTGAAAAACAGTGACAACACCAAATGTTGGCGATTATGGAGAGAAAATGAATCACTCATATACTGTTGATGAGAATATAAAATGAATGGTACAGTCACTCTGGAAAAGTTTGGCAATTTCTCAAAATACAACTAAATATATAACTGCCATACTCCTGGATATTTATCCCAGAGAAATGAGCACTTATGCGAACACACAAATTTGTACAGAAATGCTTATAGCAGCTTTATTCCTAATAGTGAAAAACTGGAAGCAGCCTAGATTCTTTCGACAGCATCAAGGATACTTACTCGGCTGTAAGAAGAAACAAGCCATGAGGACACACAATATCCTGGACGAATCTCCAAAGAATTATGCTGTGTGAAAAAACAAGTTAACCTCAAAAGGTTACATATTGAATTAATCCGTTTATGGACTATCTTGAAAAAATTGTAGAAATGGAGAATAGATTAGTGGTTGCCAGAAGTCAAGAGGGAGTCACTGGGAGAAAGTGAGTGTGGTTATAAGATGCAGCATGAGGGATCCTTACGGTGATGGAAACATTCTGTACCTTGACGGTACCCTCTTTAGTATCATGGTTGTATTGACAGTTATGTATGATACTCCTAGTCGAGGAAACCGGGTCGAAGTTGTAGGAGGATGCCTCTTTTTATCAAAAAAAAATTGTTTTGTTATTGCATATGACTCTACAGTTATCTCAAAATAAAAAGTTTATCACAATAAAAGAGATACATCAAATCTGTTGTTTAATATACTTAAGGTGATGTCATTAAAAGAACCTGAGATGAGACAGGGAGAGGCATGGATACGAATTCTTGCTTTGCCTATAGCAACTCATGTCATTTAAAACTTTTCTGCACCTCAGTCTCCTCATCGGTTAAAGGAGATATTTCAACTAGATCATCTGTAAATGTTTTTCTATTTCATTAGAGACCTATATATGGGAGAGTGGAGAGCTTACAAAGATAGTCCAAAGTGGTTTAAGGCATCTACACCACTTCCCCAGTGAATCCACAAATGCCTTAGAGACCAAGGAAGGGCCCTTCCACTGACTGATCCCCTGATTTGGACCGGGTACCTTGGTAGCATACCACTGCCACATAAGTGCCAGCGACCGTATAACTTTGCAGTGAGCATAGGTGTTGATAATTACAAAGTGTGGATTAAAAATCTGATGTTTTACTTGCCCACTGAATGGTAAATTACCTAATTTCTACAAGTCTTTGCTTACGTGTAAAACAGAGATAAAATTGTTCCTGTTTTCACATGAAGTGTAGTTGAGATTATGCATGTGACGCCTTAATATAAAATCTGGTATGACCGGGTCACTTTGCTGTACAGCAGAAATTGGCACAACACTGTAAGTTGACTACACTTTAACTTAAAAAAAAACTAAAAAATTAAAAAAATAAAATCCGATATACGATGCACATTCCAAAAAGTATCAAGAGTATTGCCAGCTTTATCATCTCAGTTGATAAGTGGCAGAGACAGAGTTCCAGCCTGGGATGTTCAAATCCAGTGTTCACTTTCTGATCTTCATTCCTGAGAGCTAAATTCTCCCTCAGCAACCCCACGAAGCCCTTCCTGGTAAGACGGGAAAGAGAGCAGGGAGAAAAGAGTGCCCATCTCCACGCATCTCAGCTCCTACGAGCTGTTCCAACTCACCCTACGATGGATGAGATCCTAGAAATCATCAGTTCTGTGTAGCCTCTCCCAGCCTCCCGCTTTACATCCCTGATCCTCACCCCTGATGCACACCTTTATTTCATACAGGACAAAACAGAGCGTCAGTGAAGAGGAAAGATTCCACAGCTGGTTAGAAGACCCAGGGAGTTCCCGTCGTGGCGCAGTGGTTAACGAATCCGACTAGGAACCATGAGGTTGCAGGTTCGATCCCTGGCCTTTTTCAGTGGGTTAAGGATCCAGCGTTGCCGTGAGCTGTGGTGTAGGTCGCAGACGCGGCTCGGATCCCGCGTTGCTGTGGCTGTGGCGAAGGCCGGCGGCTACAGCTCCTGTTAGACCCCTAGCCTGGCAACCTCCATATGCCGCGGGTGCGGCCCTAGATAAGGCAAAAAGCCAAAAAAAAAGTTAAGACCCAGGGTGAGAGCTGCAGACTTCCATTCTCTCCTCTGTCCTCTGCCTCTCCCTGGTCTCCTGGTGACCAGGAGCTTCAAGGAAGAGGACATAGGTGGACACCAGGGCAGCTGGGAAAGACTTGCCTTACGCCTTGAATGAACTGACCACATCTCTAGGTGGAGACGCATGGGGAAGACAGTACAGACCAAAGAGGAAATTTTAGAAAAGAACGGAGGCGAAGGGGAGCATGTGTGGGTGAGAAACGGGCAGGCGTGGGCCTAGAGTCTCCCCCACACTCGGATCCCAGAACAGATCCCACCTCTGTGAATTTTTCCGTTTTCAGAATGAGAGGCCTGTTCTCAGCATGATTTGCTCTCCGTGCGGCGAAGCAAGAACGGGATAAGAATTGGGAGATTCTCCTTACACACCGGGAAGGGATGGGCCCCAGGAAGGGGTTGCTCTCAGCAAGAGAAGAGGTCAGGGCATCTTGACAATCAGGTTGAGTCTGGGCAGGAAACTCTGGGAACTGGGATGGACAAAGGGCTCCCTCTAGAAGTGGCCGGCTCAGTTCCTGCCAGCAGAGACCACGGCGTCAAGTCCACACCAGGCCCTGCAAGGCGCGATGGCGGTACAGAGCCTGTAGCACACGAGGCAGAGCCCCGTGTTGGATGTCAACGCCTGGGAGGAGCCCAAGCCCTACACGTGGTTGTAACCCCCCCCCCCCCAGGCTCTCCCACGGTCCCCTCCTAGGCTTCCAAATAGGAATAAAAACTCAGCCCTGCCCTCCACGGTGCGTTTGAATGTGCCTAGCAATCTGTGAAGTGCGGTCCCAGCGGACGGGGACGGCTGCTTTGGGGAGCAAAGCCACCTGGGCCGATGGCAGGTGTCAGCTGTGCCGGCCCTCCCGGCGGCGCTTCTCCTGGGGCGCGCTCTGCCTCGGGTCTCAAAGGGGATTACGCCGCGGCGGAAGGCAGAGAGCCGCTGCTCAGGCTTAACTGAGCTCGCGGGCTGCTATTCTCTCCCATATCTTCTAATTAATAGTCAGGATTAGCAGCTGCCGCGGCTGGGCCTAAGCCATCTAATCACAGCCGCACAGGCTCCTGGGTGCTCAGCGCTGCCTGCGCTCCGCAGCTCCCTCCAGCCCTTGGAGAATCGCATTCCGAAATTAAAACAACAAAAACAAGAAGAAATCCATCCTCCTCTCCCGCCCCGGTGCCTCCTGGGACTGGAATTGTGCCTGCCTCTCCTCTCTCGGAGATGAAAGCGGAAGGTCCCACTTCCCCGGGGCCCACTTGGTGGAGAGGGTTTCTGGAATCTTCTCTGAGACGGCGTGGAGTACAGGCCACGCCTGAGACAGCCGACTGTCTAGACGATGATAATAATACCGAGGTAATAATAATGTCGTTATTGTTACAGCTAATATATGTTGAGTGCTTCCTGTGTACCAGGCATCATTCTTGCTGTCGTGCAGTATATGTTTAATGTTTATTAGTTCAGTTTTAGGCAAGGTCTGTAGGTGATGTAAGCGGAATAAAGAGAAAATCATAGTTACATTGATTTGACAGCATTTACACAAATACAGTAATAGAAAATACCTATTAAGAGTTTAATGAGTTACACCAGTGCATATATATTCTAGGGACTAGGAAGGTACACGGAAATGACCGGATTTTATGAACTAATGTAATTTGAGGAGGATTCATAAAGATTGGGCATAATTTTAAGTGTTCTACATGAATTATATTTCACATGCACAAAAGCCTAAGGCAAGAGGTACCACTATCCCTCCTACGTAGACCAGGAACTGAGGCGCAGAGGGGTTAAGTCACTTGACCAAAGTCACACAGCTGGTTAGCACTGAAGCTGAGATTTGAACCCAGGTACCTATGCTCTAATCCCTGTGGAAGGAGAAATAGGGGCCCCAAGACCTGTCTTTCAACCTCCCCATTGTCTTTCCAGATAGCCCCTGAGGCACCTCCACAAATCCTGGACCTCAGAAAAACTACTTTGTAATCCCTATGAAAAGCCCTCAGCTGGACATGTCAGCATCGCCGCTGGCCGTGTCCCAGGGCCAGTGGCTGTTCTGCTGAGAGCTGGTGGAAGAGACACACGGGAGGTCTGTGCATCACCGGAAACCATGAGTGGTCAGGGGTCCTGGGAAGGCTGCTGCCCACACCCACACCCACGCCCACAGCCACAGAGACTCTTCCTGGGGGCTTCTCCTACCCGTTCCCACTGGTCTGTCTCCCATACCTCACTGGCCACAGCCTCCACACGGATCTGACTCTGGCATCCCCTTGATGGCCCCTACCTCCTTTCAGTGCCCCACCCCTCTCCCCTGCCCGTCCTCAGTTTATGCATTCCCTCCGCAAACACCCAAGGACTATCTTCCCTAAACTAGACCCTCTGCTAGGGACTGGCGGTTAAAAGGCGACACAGCGCCCTGCCCTTGACCCGCGCTCCTGCTGAAGCCCTAGCTGTTCATAGGCTGCTTCTCTCCCACCCGCTGTGTCTGTCAAGGGCTTCCAGTGGACCGCTTCTCAGTGGAGGTCTTGCTGCTTCTCAGCTCGGTGTGAACGGCGCCCCTCTGGAACCACCCAGTTCTGGGGTCCTGTACCCAGCTAGCACCAAATGGTAATGATCCTGAGTCACTTTATAGGCCTTCCTTTTGGTTGGTCAATCTGGTAAACTATTGGGGTTAAGGTGGTACCTGTCAGTGGTGAATCCATGAGGTTGCTGGAAGCAGTGGAAAAAAATAAGCTTTGGTGTCAGATAGAAACAGGTGTAGTGCCTAGCGAGACTCCTTGTTAGCTGTGGTGGGCAGCCTCTGGGAGGGTCCCCATGGTCCCCACCTCCTGGTATTCCCATTGTGGAATTCCCTGCCCTGGAGGGCACACTGGACTTCCTGACTCGCTTTAATGGACAGAATACAGTAGAAGTGATGGCATGCGGCGTCCAAGTTTGGATGAGGAAGAGGCTGTGACCTTCATCTTGGGCGCTCACTTCCCTTCATGTTCTGAGAAGTGAGCTCCTGTGTGCTGTGAGAAACCCTTTGGAATGGCCCATGATGTTTCCAGCGACAGCCAGAGACCCTTCAGGATGGATGCCCACCATTCCAGCTGAGCCTGAGATGACCGCACAACACACTGGAGCCTCGTGGGAGACCCTGAACTGGGGACACGCAGCTAAGCTGTACCCAGTTTCCTGACCCACAGGAATGGATGACATTGATGTCTTTAGAGCCTGGTGTCAGAAGGATTCTGTTTTCCCAGTTTAGTGGAGGCAGTGTCATCTGCTGGAAGTCAGGCTGAGTAGGGGTAAGGAGAAGAAGTATTCGCCACGAGCACAGAGTGTAAGTCGTCAGGTCCCCTCCCTCCGGGTCAGCCACGCCGTGAACAATGAGAAGTGGCAGATTCCATGGATAGGGAAGAAGGAACAAGTATGTCTTGAGCCTGGGACCGTCCCCCTCAGAAGGGTAGCTGGAGAGAAAGACAAGGTGGGTACCACGTGGGGGTGGGGATAGCACCAGTCAAAAGGAAAAAAAGTGACATGAATGAAGTGGGGACAGGCTACGGGCAAACCTCATTTCCTGCAGAAAGCTGATGTGAAGACATACTTTGAGAGCCAAGGGAGAGAGCTGTGACCATTCCTAGGGCTTGAAACCCTTGGTGACAACAACCCACTCCGGTAGGAAAAGTTGCGTGACACTGGGAGGGGACGTAGGGATGGGGGCGTAGGGACGGAGAGGGGTGCAAGCCAGCGTCTCCCGCAGTGTCTTTCCTTCACCACTCTGGCACAGATGAGCCCAAGACATTTTATAACTTCCAATCCTCTTTTTATGATGCTCGGAACTTGTCGCCATCTGCTATGCGGGGCTTTAATGCAAATCTGAGTTTGCTTTTACGGTTTCAATTAACCTAATAATAAAGCGGGGCAGGCAGGCTCCCGAAAAACCTTCTCCTCCCACCCACTTCCAGGCAAGCTTCCCACCCTCCTCCCCCCTAAATGGAAGACCATGATGGTCTCCTCCTGCATCTGGAAACCCTTCACCACATTAACCATGTCCTGTCTGCACCAAAGTAACCGTATCCTGACTCTACCGCAGTGGACACAGCCCGAGGCCCAATCCAGGGGCAGGCATGACAGATGCTACTTTGTAGCAGAGGCTCCGCAGGCTAGGAGGTGTTTCCCAAAGCCTAGTGTGAAAGGAAGATCATGCATCTGACACTGAGACGTGGCTTCAGATCCTCACTTTGTGGCTGGGCCACCTTGGGCAGGTGTCTGAGCTTCTGTGCGCTCACGCTCCTCACCTGGAGTAGGAAGGCAGTCATCTACACCTTGAAGGACGGTGTGAGGATTAAACACCTGACTCCTAAGAAGTCCCCTTATGGTTTCACTGGGAACCTAGGGAATGGTCTGGAAGGTAGGCTGAGGATGACCAAGCGGTTTCCAGGGACTCAGGACGCTTGGTGTTAAAACTTGGAAAGTCCGGGGCAACTGGAGGGAGATGGTCACCCAAGGTGAGTCTCCTGGTAAATAGATGAGGTGGGAACCACGTTTCAAATTCCATTCTCTCTCTCTCTCTCTCTCTTTTTTTTTTTTCCTTTTAGGGCTGCACCTGTAGCATACAGAGGTTCCCAGGCAAGGGGTTGAATCAGAGCTACAGCTGCTGGCCTACACACAGCCACAGCAATGCCAGATTCAAGAAGTATCTGTGACCTGTGCTGCAGCTTGGGGCAATGCCGGATCCTTAACCCAATGAGTGAGGCCAGCGAACTAACCTGCATCCTTACGGATACTAGTTGGGTTCTTCACCTGCTGAGCCCCAGTGGGAACTCCCCACTTTCTTACTTGACGTGATTTGCTTGGAAATTCCATGAAGTTTTGTGTAGTAGTTTCAAGAATGAAATTAGCCTCATTCCTTTCTTCCTAAAATATAATTTAAAATAACGTTAAGGCCCTTTGCATGTGCCTGGTACAGCATCAGCTACACTTAACATTTGGAAAACTGGATTCCAGCAAGGTTAGGAAAGTGAGCCAAGGCCACGTAGCAGCCAAATCACAGGGCCTGTGGTTTTGAATGGTCACTTAATCACTCTCCCTCCATGTCCTCAAAATGGAACTGAAATACCAACCTCAGTAAGAGTCAGAGATAATGCGTTTAAATACCTTACAATGTGTAGGCGATCCATTAAATGGTGGCACTAGCTCATTACTGTTGTCACCTAAAACAATTGCTACATGTATCTATAAAAACATCTGACATTTGGCCTTAAGCGCTCATTCATCCTTTCTTTGGATGCAAAGGTCCTGGTATTTTCTGCCCTCCTTTGGTTAGGCAAGTGTCAGTTGGCAGTTTTCAAGTAAACACAGCCTTAGATTCTAATTTCCAGATTATCTTCTCCTGGAGCTCAGGTGAAATGCACCCTCCTATTTAAATCAGTCGCTCGCTCATTCGTTCATTCACTATACGAGTATTTCACTGGGTTTCTGGTTCCCAAGGCGATTTTCCGAGGCCGGACTGCCCTCCACTTGTCCATTCCACTTCGATCGATCTCCAGCTTTGAAGCTGAAATCATGTCTGGATTCAGAGCTTCTAGGCAGACAAAGGCAGCCCTTCTTGAAGGCTGCCGCAGGGAGAAACCGGACAGCAGAGCAGAGATCAACTTTGGGTTTGTCCTTTCAGCCACTGTTGTAGACCAGTGCGTGGGGTCTACTATATGTCTAAGGGCCCACAGAAATGCTTTAATTTATTTTAAAATAGGAAGAAAGAATGAGGAGTTCCCACTGTGGCTCAGCGGGTTAAGCACCCAACTAGTATCTATGAGGATGCTGGTTCGATCCCTAGCCTCGCTCAGTGGGTTAAGAATTCAGCATTGCCATGAGCTGTGGTGTAGGTGATAGATGTGGCTCAGATCCTGCATTGCTGTGGCTGTGGCGCAAGCCAGTGGCAACAGCTCCAACTCGACCCCTAGCCTGGGAAATTCTATTTGCTGCAGGTTTGGCCCTAAAAAGCAAAAAAAAAAAAGGAAAGAAGGAATGAGTATAATCCAGCTTGGATTGTGTGTTTGTCTTTCTAGCCACGCAGTTGTAAAATATAATCATATCTATGTAATTATATGTATATATATATATATATATATATATATATATATATAAAGATATACATCATATATATCTTCAATATGTATTTAAGTATGTTAATATCATTACAAATTATTATAGATTTGTATTTAATATAGTTGTATATGAAATATTTATATTTTAAATAATTAGTATGATTTTTAATGGAGGCAGACGTCCCTGAAGGCCACATGCTCAGGGCCCTTGAAAGCCAGCAAGGCCCTGAGCTATTGTCATCTCAGGGCTGGAGCTTCTGAGCTGTGTTGTGTTTCGCCGAGTAACCAGCCATAGGAGGGCTCCGTGTCTCTTAAACGTACTTGGTGTGTCCTTAAAATGGAAGGGGCCTGGAGACTGTAGAACAAATGAATAAGTGAAGTAACTGATGAGGAAACAAGGAAACCTTTATGAAGGTGCAAAGATGATTCCATTGTCAGGCTTGGAAGTAGGGAAGATTTACTGCCCTGAAAATTTAGAGGGAGAGGTGGCCTTTTGTGCCCAGGCTCAGCTAGAATTGTTCCCAAATGGCTTACTTCATCCTGCTTTTTCAGACTTGGAGCTGCTTTAAAAAAAATTTTTTTTTTTTTTTTAACTCTGTGGTTGATACTTACAGCAGACATCTCTACAATTCACATCCAGCCATTTAGCCTGGCCCCGAGTATGACGGTAACTCAAATGAGGAGAATTGGCCCTCAGGCTAGTTAGTGCCAGATCCAGACTCGGGGATTCTTGCTTAAATACGAGTCTTTCTGCAACTGCAAGCTGCCTTTTGGGAGACGTGTTTTCCTCAGGTTTTCTTCTCTTGATTCTATCCATGATTTCACTCGGCTTAGAGACAAGAACCGGTTTCAACTCAAAAAGAAAAAAAAAAGGGCAGAGCCATGGCCGCACAGATACCAAAAATTACACGACTGATATTTTCCGCAATGGATCTGTTCAAAGTCACAGATCCTCGTTATGAAAGGATGTAGCTGAGAAGCAAAAATGAAGGCATCCACTTTCCAAGCCGCGATGGCACCAAGACAGATGACAGAGAGTCTATGAGCGTGAAGAGGGGTTGTTACCCACTCCTGTTTGGACATTCAGGGCTTCTCCCGCTGCCCACGTGAGAATCTTTGAGACGTGGCCTGCCTACCCCCTCACCTGCCCTCTGCCAGGCTCTACCTGGGAGCCTCCCTGATGCCAAGGGCACCAAGAGGCCAATGTCTCTTGTGCTGGTTTAGCTTCCTTTTCCTGCTCTTCTCAGGACCGCCCCTTTCCTTCACACTCACACCCGTAATCTCACTCCGCTATGGACCGTATTCAGTAAAGTGTAGACACCCCAGAATCCAGACTGCCACGGTGAGTGATGGCACCATCTCTGATGGTTAGGAGACATTGAAAGGGACACATTCAAGCTAATGAATAAAGAGGCCAATTTGCACTAAAAAGCAATTGTAAATAAGCAACTTCTGAAGCAAAAAGGGCAGGGACTGTTTGTTTTCATTCCTAGGAAGAGGCTGAGACAAATTGGGTGCAAACTGAGATCCAATAGTGCTGGAAATAAGAGATTAAGATCTATGAAAATTAAGGGATATTTTCATGAATTACGTTGAAAAGATGGTAGAGAAATTGGCCCGGAGGGAGACCTCAGAGAGCCAAGTAGCCCTTCCTGTTCTTGGGGACATGGCGTGACTTTCAATTAATGTGGACTTGGTCAAAGAACACCCAGCTCTCCTCGGAGCTCTTAGGAGGCGAGAATTTAAGAGGTCATGCTGTGGTTTTCCTCTGCTGCAATGTGCAAAGCCTCAGCGATACGGGTGGACCTAGAAGTTATTGCATTAGGTGAAGTTAGACGGTGAAAGACAAACACCATGTGACACCTATAGATTCACCTATAGGTGGAATCTTTTTTTAAAAAAAGAATACAAATGAACTTATTTGCAGAACAGAAACAGACTGGTAGCCTTTGAGAACAAACTTCTGGTTACCAAAGGGAACTGGTGGCAGGGGAGGGGTGGACTGGGGGTTGGGACTGGCATCCGCACGCTGCAGTGTACGGAGTGGCCGGCCAACAGGGACCTGCTGTACGGCACAGGGAACTCTACCCAATATTCTGTGATAATAATGTGGGAAAAGAATCTGAAAGAGAATGGGTGTGTGTACATGTATAACTGAATCACTTTGTTGTACAGCAGAAATTATCCCAACCTTGTAAATCAACTCCACGTCAATAAAAGTTTGAAAAAAGGAAAGAGCAACCTCCTTTTGTCGCCACGTGCCTCAGTTTTGTTATCCCTACAAGGGGAGAAATTACCTCATGCTTCTTACCTTAAAGGTTTGAGAGGAGAACAGAGAGGATAAGAATGTGAAAGAGGAGTTCCCGTCATGGCTCAGTGGTTAACGAATCCGACTAGGAACCCTGAGGTTGCTGGTTCGATCCCTGGCCTTGCTCAGTGGGTTAAGGATCCGGTGTTGCCGTGAGCTGTGGTGTAGGTTGCAGACGCGGCTCGGATCCCGCGTTGCTGTGGCTGTGGCGTAGGCTGGCAGCTACAGCTCCTGTTAGACCCCTAGCCTGGGAACCTCCATATGCTGCGAGTGCGGCCCTAGAAATGGCAAAAAGACAACAACAACAAAAAGGAATGTGAAAGAACCGTATCAAAAGAGGGAAAGGTCCTAAGACTGGGAGACCGCTCTAAAAAGTCCAGCCCATGTGACCTACCTCCGGCTGTTCATTTCACTTCTGGGGGCTCCAAGTTTTCATCTGTAAAGCAAGCTTGGCCTTGTCAGTCGTTCTCAAACTTGGCTGCACTTTAGACTCCCTCGGGGTGCTTTTTAAGACTAGTGATGCCTGAGTACCTTCTCCGGCCAAAGAAAGCAGAATCCCTGGGGCTGAGTCCCAGAGCTCAGTCTACTTTACAGCCCCCTGGTGGCCCTGCTGTTCGGCCAGCGGCGTGCAGGGTCCCGCTAGATGGCCTCCCAGGGTTCTTTCCCTCTAACATCCCGTGACTCTCTAATTTGTTTGATAATTTCTTGAGAAAGATGGGCCTTAATCCAGAGCCATTCCTACCTTCAGGGAAAAACGTCCCCCGATTAACAGCAGAAGGTGGCAGAAGGGTGAGCCATGGAGCCATGTGCTGGAATGGCAGATGCCATCTGTCTCAGGACTACAGTCTATATAAAAAGCTGGACAGGATCCTTGGCACATTTGGAGCAATATTTTTTCAGTGTATTTTCTTAACAATGAGTGGGATTTTATAGCAACAGAATCCTATAGTCTGTAAGCCTTGGGGATTGGTTTGACTCAGCGTAATTTCCCTGCCATCCATTCGGGTTGTTCGCTGTATTGAATAGTGAGTTCCTTTTTCTTGCTGAATCGTATTCTATGCTGGGGATACACACACTTTATCTAGCCACTCACCCACTGGAAGACATGTGGCATGGTTCCAGTTTGGGGCTCTTACGAATAAAGCTGCTATGAACATTTGTGTACGGGTGTTTATGTTTTTCCCTTCGTGGGATAAACCCCCAGGAGCATAATCTCTGGGTCATTCGATAAGCGCATGTTTAGCTTTATAAAAGACTGCCAAACTGTATGCCAGAATGGCTTTACATTTTATATTCTCACTGTCAATGTGTGACTAATTCAGTTTCTCTGCATCGTCACCAGTATTTAGGATGGTCACTGTTTTTTATTTCGGTCTTTTGGATAGATATGCAGCAAAACTCGTGTAGTTTTGACTTGCATTTTCCTAGTGGCTAATGAGGTAAAGCATCTTTTCTGATTTTAATTTTTCAAAATGTTGAGTTTTTTTAAAGTTATAATTGTCATGTTGAATGTTTCAGGAATGCTCGAAAAATTGTATTCTGCTGCTGTCAGATGGCGTTCTATGTATGCCAATTAATGCTGTAGATTATGTTGTTAATTTCTTCTGTATCCTTGCTATAGTATGTCTGGTAGTTCTATCAGTTGCTGAGAGTAGAGTGGTCAAGTGTCCACTATAACTCTAGCTTATCTATGTCTCCTTTCTTGCCTAGCAAGTTTTTGCTTCGTGTATTATAAGGTGCTATTGTCTGGTACGTATACTCATAGGATTTTTATGTCTTCCTGGTGAATCGATCCTTTTATCGTTATATATTGTATCTCGTTGTCTAGTAATTTTCTTTGCTCTGAAGTCTATTTTATTTCATGCTAATATATTAACTAATATATTAACTTAGACAACATACTAATATATTTACATGGCACATATATTGTATAGCATAGTAACGTGTATACAATTATTGCAGTGATATGATTGTAAAATAATGATAGATTATGGTCACCAGGGGTTAGGGAGAAAGAGGAGGTGGGGAGGTGACTGTGGCTATAAAAGGATGAGGGAATCACTGTGACAGAAGTGGCCTGTGTCTTGACTGTGGTGATCACATAAAGCTACACATGGAGAATTTACACACACTGTAAATGGCATAGAACTAAATGCACACACATGCACACAAATAAGTGCACTTGAAACTGGTGAAATGTGAGTGAGTTTGATTGGTTGTATCAGTGTAAATGTCTTAGTTCTCATATCACTTTATAGTTTTGCAAGATGTTACCAGTGGAAGAAGACAGACGAAAGGTAAAGATTTCCATTATTTTTTTTTAATTTTTTTTATTTTACGATTTTTATTTTTTCTATTAGAACTGATTTACAACTCTGTCAATTTCTACTGTACCCAAAGTGACCCAGTCATATACATATATATATATATATGTATATATTCTTTTTCTCCTATTGTCCTCTATCATCTTCCACCACAAATGACTGCCTATAGTTCCCTGTGCTATACAGCAGGTCCATTATTTTTTTATAACTGCATGTGCATCTCAAAATAAAAAGCTAAAAAAATGAATGGGATTCTTCCCAGTTTTGTATACCTTTGGAATTTTCTAAAGTAAAACATTTTGAAAAACTCGTAGGAAGTCAGCAGAAATTCTACTCATTTACACCGTCCTGTTTGTGTTTTCCTCATTTGTTTAGTTCCATAGACGTGACATGAAGACATTCAACCTGGGACTTTGTGCATTTATTCCTGCTACCTCTGCCTTTTTAATGTTCCACTCTAAAAACCTATACAACCACGTGCTAAACCTCAAGGAGCCCTTGGCCAGGGCATAGGCCCCACCACCTAAGCAGGCCTGGGATGGAGGGAGACTTGGCTGAGACCTCTCATGGCCATGACCATTCCCATTTGGTGCTGTCCTCAAACTTCTTTCTTTGCTTGGCTTTCCTTCTCTTTTCTCTAGTCCATGTGACTATGGGGAAAGGACCTCAGAACTTAGACCCCAGAGCCGTGAACTCTGGACTGAGGCTCACTGCGGAACCCAGATTTAAGAAAGTCACTGGCTCTCTGAGAGGAGCTATTTACTTTACAGTCAAATAAGGGTTCTTATACAACCGCCATACAGGTTTGCCTTGAGAAGCCAGTGAGGAGGCCTGATAAAGAACTTCTTACACTGCCGCATACTATGAAGATGCAGATTGTGGTCATCACATTTTTTTTTTGTCTATTTCTACAAAATATTGTTTATTGTCATTGCTTGGCACGACTGCTGGCTCCTCACTTATTTTTAGGTCCTTCCCACGAGTCTTTGAAAAAGCCCCTTAGGCCTGATTCCCTTAGAATGCTCAGATAGCCTGGACTGGCCTAATGTCACTTGGGGCTGTTTGCTGGCCATTGCATGCTTGTTTCCCCAGCTAAAATATGTGCTCCAAGGGGGATAAAGCCAGGGCTTCTGCTTTGAAGCCTTTGTGGCAAAGCACATCCCTGAAAAGCCATGATTAGACTCCGGTCTGGGTCAGCCAGAGAGAAATGCCTACTGATCACCGTGACCTTGGGACTTTCCCAAAGGAACCAAGAATACTTGGGGTGAGGTGCTCCGACAGTAGGCAGGCTGGAAATAAAGAGATGCTTTCAGAGAGAAACGGTGAGTGTGGAGCTACTTACTGGAACTGGTCCTTTGTGGAAGGCCTGGCTGTGCCCCTGGTCAGAGGCAGTGAGGGTGAAAAAGTCTCAGGAGAGGTTCTCAGGTGCCTCGTCCCACCTCTTCGCTCCAACAAGGACAAGCCAACTCCTGTGCTCCGCCCCCCAGGCTTAGTCCAGCTCCCCCTCCTCACGCCCTCCCCTCTGCCAGGTCACAGGACTGACCACACTGTGTGGTTCTTGCCTTTTGGTGCCTTGTGCTGAACGTCCCTTGAAGGCGAAGGCTGTGGATTTCACATCTGCACTTCTCTTGCCTGGAACATAGTAGGCGTTCAGCAAACATCTGTTGATTGAGTGTATGAGTGAATAAAAGATGAAAACTGCAGGGAAGAAAAGAGGAACTAGGTGATGGGAGAAGCTGCGAGAGCTCTGGGGACCGTGGAGAGGGGACAGGCAGTGCAGAGAGCGACCAGCTGGGTTCTGAAGCCTTCCTGTCTCATGCTGGCCCCTCTTCAGCTCAGGTCAATAGAGTTCCTCACCCACAGCCCCAGAGCCAATGGATCAACTGAATTCCCAGCCAGCCGGACAGCCTGGCAACCTAATCCGCAGCGACAACTGCCGACTCTTCATACCTGGGATCTGAAGGAGGCAGGTTACTCACGGGCCCTGCAGGTCCACCCCGTTCCTCTTGTGCCCTCCCTGCCTATCCTGCTGTGGGTGGGCTCACCCTGCAGCTGGGTCCCCCAGCTCTCCAGCTGCCGTGCCTTATGGCTCTCAGTTCTGGGCTCGCTCCAAGATGAGATCCGTGGTCCCCACTGGACGTTGGGACCTCACCCACATCCTCAGCTTCAGCAACTGAACCTGATCCCTTTTCTCCAAGCTGGGGTCTGCTCACACAGGCAAGCACCCTGGCTAAAAGCCCTGGCCCTAATTCTAGATTCACATCCTGACTCCATCACTGGCCATGCCCGTGACCATGGGCAGGTTAAGTAACATCTCTGGGCCTGCTGCCTCCTGTTCTAGGGACCTAATCACAGCACCTGGTCAGCGGTTGATGAAACCATCGCCAGAGGCACTGCACGTAAAGCGCCGACCCACGCTTCTGACAGAGTAAGCTCTCGACAAAAACCAGTGCCATCATTTCTGTGGTTATTATGGACATAGAGCCCAGAACCATCACCACGGCCTCCCTTGACTGGACGTCCTGTTGGGGGGTGACTGGTGTCCCCGTATAGGAGGCCAAGACAGTCAACTTCCCAGTGGGCAAAGCTCTGGCCCATGAGTCCCGCTACTGATGCTGGTTTTGAGATTCTGCAAAAGCCTCTCACGGACCCACCTACAGCGAGGCCAAAAGAGAGCAGACATCAGGGCCAGTCCAAGAAAACTGAAGGCGTTTCGCACGCCTCCTCCTCATTTCACCTTCCTCCACGTGCAGGCACGCAGGTGTGCAGGGCCCTCGTCAGGAGGCAAAGGGGAGCATGGGTTTTAGGCAGAGGCTACACCCGGGGGTGGGGGATGGGCATAAACAGAAGAGGCAGGGGGTGGGGTGGGGGCGAAGGGTAGGCTGTGTCCACTCATTGCGGTCAGAGGAGTTTGTCACTAGAAAACGAAATAATCCAAAAGGCTGTGTGCCAGGAAAGACGTCTCTTCCAGGGCCTTTTGGGAGGAGAAAATCGCTCTGAGAAGCCTGCCTGTTGGACAGCTAGCAAATAACGTGGGTGCGAGGGGCAATGTTGCCCCAGAGCCCTCCGCCGTCCTCGGAGCCACCTTGGGAAAAGGCGTGGAGGCAGATCATCTTCCTTCTCACCCTGTCTTCCTTCCTCCGGGCAAGGTGAAGGTAGAGGCTGGCCCCCTGGCAACAGGAGCTGCTTTCCATGACAACCCAAGAATTACAGTCTTGGCTTACGTAGCCGCAGGCAGTGCGTAATAGGGGAAATCAGCACCGCATTAAAGGGAAATGAGTATTTGTTTTGAAATATATTTAAAAGCTCTAGCTGATTAATTATTTAAGGGGCAGCGGGCATCTCAGCTACCATGGAAACCTCTGGCTCGGTGATTCCTTCCTGGACCCACTAGACACTGGCCTTCAGCAGCACACACAGACACACTCACACACACATTCACATACACTTGCAGGTGTGCACACTCTCACACACGTGCACACGTTAATGTACACACAGTTACACAGAAACCCTCACAGGCACACTCTCTCTCTCTCCCACACACACACCCACACCCACACATGCACACACACACACACACACACACGCAAGCATCACTCAGGAAAGGATGGTCTGAAATGCTGTGTTTTCCCACTCTTGCTTTGTGTGGGCTGCTCAGAGAAGCCGTCAGCACATGAGGAACCCTATGACTTTTGCAAGATGTCCTGGGGATATCCCTTTGATTGCAATCGCATTGTCCTTTGCGAATAGAATCTTGGACAGAAGGTCTCCCTCTCCAAACCACAGCCGGGGAGTCTTATGGACAGTTTGTTCCAATGACGGTGCTAGCTTTCTATCCCAGTGCTTAGGGGTAAAGGAAACGAGGGACCAGACACACTAGAGAACCAGAATCTTAACACTTCTTACTCACTGTGTGTCCTTGGTCAAGTTCCTTAACCTCTCTGAGCCATAATTGGCTCATTGGTCAAAGAATACAAAAACACCTCTGATTTGGATTCTCACCTTTGATCTCCTGAACAAGCTTTGAAACAGGTGTCACTCCCATGCTCAGTTGCTAGACGACGAGGAAGCCCTAGTTCAGAGAGGGTGAGGAAATTCCTCAAAGTAACACACCTGAACCTGAGCGCTTCACTGCCAGAGGCCACCGCTCTCTACCTCCAGCACCACCGGCACCACTGCTCTCTATCTCCGGATCGCTGTGAAGATTCTAGGACAAGTCGCTGGCACGTAGAGCGCGGGTCCCTCCCCTCTCCTCCCCGTGCCCCTTCTGTCCTAAAGGATCTGGAAGTATGTCCGATGCTCAGAGGCAGGTGGAGGCTCACACCGGCTGCAGGGGAAGGGTTTTCCGGCTCCGAGAGAGCACTCAAGTCCAGGGCCTCGGGTTTCCCTTCAAAGGAACTTTCCCAGAGCTGAAGTCCTGCGTCCCACGCCTCCCCATACCGCCGAGGCCCTGCACCACTGAACTAGGTAATTGCATATTTGTTCCTGTTGGGTCTTGAAATATTAGGGCCCAGTGTATAATTCCAGGGCTCCAGCACTGAAGCTCTTGCCATGTAACTACTAAATAAAAAGACAAACAATGTGACCCCAGCTGCAGCCCATACCACTCTGCATAATGAATGAGGAGCTTTATTAAGAGCAGACAGAAAACAGTCAAACCTCCAGTCCTCAGCCTTCTCAGAGGATCCTTAAAGGGAGTGTAGGTCTTCCCGAATAATCCTGTGCAAGGTTCAACTAAGTGTCTTTCATCCTACCTTGTCTGTGGGCATCTCTGATGATTCTGTGCTTGGCCAGCAAGCAGCGGGGTGGCCGCAGGGCCGCGCGAGTGAGGCAAAGGCTGAGATGATGGGACTAGGAAGGTGTTGGGCCAGCAACCAGTGGGTCTTCAGGTGTCAAGGACCTTCACCTCCAGATAGAGAACCCACCCAGAGATCAGAGTCCAGGGAAATGGAGAGAAATAGGGCATGTTAGATAGCTGAGGTCCAGAGAAGCAATTTACCAAGAGTCACTTGGGCACCAAGAAAAGAATCGCAGAGTCTAAAGCAGAGAGGGAGGCAGGGAGATGGTCTCTGATCAGCAGGGGACAGTAAGGAGGAAGATAAAAGGCCAAGGGAACCAAGGGAAGAGAAGCATGAGTAAAGCTGGCACGTGCTCTTTGCCTCGCACCTGCTTGGAACCTGGCACGTGACTTTGCAAAGACCTAAGACACAAAGGAATGTCTGCCTGGGAAATGAGAGCAAGTGTCCAGAGAAGGAAGCTGCAACAGGGTCCTGTACTGCAAGAAACACTGGATCGGAGTGTTATTTAGCCACTCATCACTTTAATAGCCTGCTCTGGGTACCAGGCGCTGTGCTGAGGACGCTACAGGCGGAACTCCGTGCCCTGTCCTGCCTTGTGTGTTCAGTTTCTCCGTCCAGTTTACAGGCAAGGAAGCTGAAGCACAGAGGGATTAAGGAGTTTGCCTGAGGACACACTGGGAGTTAAGTGATCCTGCCTGGAAAGAAACCCAGCAATCTGGCTCCAGAGTCCAAAGACCAAAGTCAAGAGAGAACCTGTTGTGATGCTCCCTAGGGCGAGTGGGGGGATTGAAAGATGTCCCTCCTGTGGACCACAGCCTGGACACTCGGGGGTCAGCATGGGGACAGCCACTCAGGGTGATGGGCAGAAGTCACGGAGCCTCTCCTCCTCTCCCTCCATCTCTCCTTCCTCATGCTGGTAATGGGAGTGACAGAAGGAAGAGGGGAAGAAATATGGACTGGCGAAACTGGGTCTAAGCAGAAGTTTCTCAACTTGTCTACAACTTTCAGCAGCTCTTTCCATCATTCACGTGGCATGTATAACTGGTGTCTGTGTGTGTGTGTGTGTGTGTGTGTGTGTGTGTGTGTTTTGTCTTTGTCTTTTTAGGGCTGTACCCATGGTATAAGGAATTTCCCAGGCTGAGGGTTGAATCAGAACTGCAGCTGCCGGCCTACGCCACAGCCACAGCAACACCAGATCCAAGCCTTGTCTGCAACCTACACCACAGCTCACGGCAACACCAGATCCTTAACCCACTGAGCAAGGCCAGGGATCGAACCCGAGTCCTCATCGTTACTAGTCGGGTTCGTTAACCACTGAGCCATGACGGGAACTCCCCGGTGTCTGTTAAACAAGTGCTCATATACATCTTTCCTCACTTAACGCCTGTGGGAAAGTGGGCTCTGCTACCATTTCTGCCTCCATTGAAAAGCAGGCACACTGTTATGCTGCAGACAGTGAACTGAGTGCCTGGTAAAGGTGGGTGGGGATGGAGTCGGATGTATGGTGTGTTGGCCCATGGCTTCTGGGTCCCCAGGAGACTCTTACTTGCACAAGTTTCCTCCTGGGTCCCTTACCCAGCA
Source organism: Catagonus wagneri (assembly GCA_004024745.2). Lineage (NCBI taxonomy): Eukaryota > Metazoa > Chordata > Mammalia > Artiodactyla > Tayassuidae > Catagonus > Catagonus wagneri. Next base: position 16,708,010 of record PVHT021183556.1, on the reverse strand, counting down.
CAGGCCCAGCTAGGCCTGGGGTCACTGTGTTTTAGGGCACGAGGGTCCCAGGGTCGCTGCTGTGCAGTGATTTTTGGCTTCCATGAAGCCGGCAAAGCTGGAGATCCTCGTCCCATGGCAGGTCGTGTTTCTCCTCCTTCCCTGGCTGGTGCCTGGATGGGGCCAAGGCTACCTTCCCACTTTCTGAATTATGGATCTGGAGAAAAATCCTTTGGCCGCTCAAGCTTTCATTTCCAGTACTGTCAGAAAGTAATTTTCTTTCCCTTTTTTTTTCTTTTTTTTTAGTGGTGCATCTGAAGCATATGGAGGTTCCCAGGCTAGGGGTGGAATCAGAGCTACAGCTGCTAGCCTTAGCTACAGCCACGGCAACGCCAGACCTCAGCCGCATCTGCAACCTACGCTGCAGCTTGAGGAAAGCAACCCACCAAGCAAGGCCAGGGATGGAACCTGCATCGTCGTGGATACTAGTCAGGCTCTTTACCCGCTGAGCCAGACGGGAGGTCCTCCAAAAGGAACCTTTGCTCTCCGGTTCAGGGATGCCTTCTAGGATTCCTTGAGGAGCGACGCACTCACTGGTGGCGGAGAGCCAACTTCTGCTCCCGGAGTCCCTTTCCACCAAGCGGTTTGCTCTCAGTGGACTGCAGTGCTGAGGCCACTTTTCAGCTCTGTAGCAGAAGTCCAGCCAATGGGCTCTCTGGGATCCCCCAACACACTTTCAAGTTCAAGAGACAAACAGAAGAGAAAGTGAAAGCGATTTTTAATGCCCCAACCTCAAAGCCAAACATAAGGGACTTAAGGATCCCAAGGTCCCTAGACTCCCGGCCACCCCATCTGCCTCAGACAGGCAGGGACTGGTGTGGCTTTAGCTTCGGTGTCATCGGCCCTCTGGCCGGGGTGCACCTTCAGACCCTCCCAAGATCTGCCTTCCGCTCATTCACCTGCTCTCTGCTTAGGGTCTTCCGGGGGGCGGTTTCCTCTTTGGGCCCACTTCCTACCTTGTACAGTTAATGCTTCTTTCACTAGCAGCCCACTTTCCCACTGCAGGTGTCCACGAGGTGACCTTCATTCTAATGGGGACCCCGGGCAGAGACCAAGTACAGCCAATGCATATCCTTACCGTTTGGCAGCTCAGAGCATATCTGCCTTCAGCCTGAATCTTTACCTACCAACAGGGGCTCCATTAAGTCTTGCCTTAGACACTGGGGGTGGTTCTTTAGGCACTTGAAGGAAGACACCCAAACTCAGCCTGTGATGCTTAAGAACTGCCTTGATCTGTGTCATAGAATTGGGTCCTTCTATTCCCCAGCTTTGTGTAAAGACCTTCTGAAGGACAACAGCACCGAGATATCATACATACATTTAGACTCAGGGATGAACTTTGTGTGTGCACATACATGAGAACACAGATGTATATAAGAATGGAAAACACACTGGGTTCTGCCTGGAAAGACTCAGATTCTAGATCTACAAATTGTTCAAATGATTCCCTATGCCCACTTTGCAGCTTGTGAAGTTAGCTATCCTTTTATGAGTCCCCCAGATATCTCCTTCAGGTGTTCAGGAACTATGTTTCACTCTCATAAAACCACCAGGAAACAATGTCACTTGGGTCATTTTCCTAAATGCTTTTAATTTCCGGGCCCTGATCTGGAAAAGGGGGCCGAGCATATTTACCACGTAGGACTACAGTGATGAATAAAATACGTGGACTCGGGTTGCTGTTCCAGCTGAAATCACAAGAGGAAGTGCAGCCTGGCTGCTCACACCATTCTTTGCCCAGAGCTCCAACAATTTCTCAGTAACGTCCGGCAAGTTCCAATCGCAATGTCAGGCCCTCAAGACGGAGCACCCATTCTCAGCTGGTTCAAAGTCTATGAGTCTGACAGATCAGAGGTGACATCTGATGCTATCAGGGGCCAGGCGTCATTCTGTTTCCTAAGACAGGGCCAGGAAGGCCCTTCTCCGTTGGTTGTACCCAAAGGGCCATTTCTCCCAACAAAGAAACCAACGAGGGATAAAAAGTTATCTGTATGGAGTAAAGGAGGGATGTTTGCTCATTTCTAAGGACCCAAACCTGTACTTTTCTCCGTAATGAGATCCTACCCCTTGTTTGATATCCGTTTTCAACCTCTGAGGGCTCGCTGGGCCCTTTTCAGAAGCTGATGCATCCTCAGGTAAAAAGACCTGCACAAGATTCTGAACAAAAATCCAATTAAGCTGCCAGGTGAGAAACGTAATTGTTATGAACAAAGCGTGTCAACTCTACGAAATGCTATTTTTTAAAAAAGGCGATGGCTTCTTGTTTCCGGGCAGAGGCTTGGCACGCCAAGGCCTTTAAGGGGACCAGGCACTGTTCTTCCAGGAGGCTGAACTCTTAAAAATCCCCAGGTCATTCCGGATTCGGGGGGAGGAAAGCGCCTGGATGTTACAGGCCCTCCAGGACCCTGAGACGCCAGAGGCAGAATCAGCACATCCTCCTCCAGACACAGCCCTGCCCTGTTTACACCTCAGACGTCTCCGTGGACAGAGCAGGTGCATACGGAATGAGAGTCCAGCAAATTATTTGTCGGGTCAGTTCAACAGGGCCTGCGGAAGTCCCCGTGTCAGAGACCTTTTTGAGGGCGCCTGTAGACGTGAAAAAAAAAACCACATGAATAATGAAACACTTTGTTCTTCGATGCCTCAAGTTCTTTTTACAGGTGTTAATTCCCATTCGTTTCTGCCCTCTTCCTTGGAGCCACGGTGGGTCAAGAGTGAACATGATGAGCTCTGTGCCATGGAGGGAGAAAAGGAGGCCCACACTGGGGAGGCGGAGGTTTCACCATGAACCGACTGTACAGGGCCGTACAGTCCAGGGCTTACGCAGGGAGCAGGTCTTAAATGGGCCAGTTCGCAATGGATCCGTATGCAGGTGGCGCATTTGGCCAAGGAGAGAAAAACGAAAGAAAAGCATCGTGCAAACCGGTGTGCATGCATTGTGTGAACCCCAGGTGGGAAGCGCAAAGGGACCTGAGACTATAAAGGCAGTGAGGGGACCCCCACGAGCAGGCAGGTGGCCCAAAGAGGCAGGCCACGCCCCCTCCCCCCTCCCTGCCCTCCTCCCGGCAGTTCTTTACGCTGGAGTTAACCTCTGAGGTTCTCTCTATCGACTCCTGCTTATTGATCTCAAAACTCAATCAAAACTTTCCTCTCCCGGGAAGCCCTGCTTCAACAGAAGTGGGAGAGGAGCTACGAGGGTTGGCCCGCCGGGGAGCCATCTAAAGAACCTTCAACCAGGGAGTTCCCTTCGTGGCTCAGTGGTTAACGAATCCGACTAGGAACCATGAGGTTGCAGGTTCGACCCCTGGCCTCGCTCAGTGGATTGAGTATCCTGCATTGCCGTGAGCTGTGGCGTAGGTTGCAGACGCGGCTCGGATCCCGTGTTGCTGTGGCTGTGGCGAAGGCCAGCAGCTATAGCTCCTGTTAGACCCCTAGCCTGGGAACCTCCGTATGCCGTGGGTGCAGCTCTATGTAAAAGGCAAAAAGACAAAAAAAAAAAAAAAAAAAAAAAGAACCTTCAATCAGCCCGCTAGGCCTGTGCGGTCCAACAGGGCCACGCGTGGCTCTGGAGCTCCTCGAACATCCGCACTGAGATGTGCTGTGTGAAAGCTGCCCCAGGTTCCCAAGACGCCCTGTGAAGAAAAGGGTTTTGAACGATCTCATCAACCATTACATCAATTACACGCTGAACTGGTATTTTGGATATTTTGCAGTGAATAATATGCGTCATCCAAATTAGTTTCCCTTGTTTCTTTTGGCTTTTTAAGAGGTAGCTGTTGGAACATTAGAAAGGACCTGGGTGGCTTGCATTTGCAGGTGACGTTGTGTTTCTGTTGCATGGCGCTAGGCCAGGCCCTTCTGCCGGTGCCTGAGAAACCAGCTATCAGATCTCGCCAGGGGGAGTCGATGTGTCCGGGTCCGCCCTTTTCTGTGCGCCTCCTCGTGCCCCGCATAGAGCGGTGGTCTCCATCCCCACCGAATGAGAAAACCGGGCTCGGAGGCATAGAGGAGCTTGTTCAAAGCCACAGAGTCCCTGGCGGTCAGACCAGGGCTTGCTGTAACCTCTCCTGAGTCTCAGACCCGTATCTTTTCCACCAGATGTGGAATCTCCTTTGCTGTTAAAAGCTCAGCTCTTGGAGTTCCCTCGTGGCTCAGCGGGTTAAGGACCTGGGGTTGCCACCGCTGCGGCCCTGGTTACAGCTGTGGCCCGGTTTCGATCTCTAGCCCAGGAATGTCAGCATGCTGCAGACATGGCCAAACAAATAAATCAACGAAAGTAAATAAAAATTTTAAAAAGTCTTTTTTTTTTTTTAAGTTCAGCTCTCAACTTCCTCTCCGTAGTCATTCACAGCAGGGCCCTGCTCAGAGTTGCTGTTCTCTGCAAGGAGCAAAAAACCCATTTGCTCTGGGATTCCAGAGCAGCCCAACCTCATGCCCCAGAGTCCACGAATCTTCTCAGAATTATAGCACGGACTTTCTGCTTCCACTAGCACCTCCTTAACCTCGGTCCCAAGCTTCCCGACCTAGGATCGTGCAAGAGAGGGGTAAACTAGATCTTTTAATATAGCTGCTGAGATTCTACACAGTATGTAGCTGTGGTCTGCGGGTCACCAGCCTGCTGACCAGGGGGCACTCTGCCACAGGGACAGGCGGCCGGTGTTCAGCACCTAAACCTTCGCCTGGCTCCTCGAACGTCTGGGTCTTCTTTTTGAAAAGAAAGTAAAGGCAAAACCCAGGGTAAGGAGCAGGTGGGACAAAGCGACATCTCAGCAAGTTCCCAGGAGCTCTTCATGAGCCAGGCCCTCGCTCTCAGTTATGTAAATTCTAGCTGGGTTCCATTCTAGTGGGTCCTGTTTCAGTTCCCAAAGCGACCTTGATTTCATGCCGCCAAGACACACTGGATCAGCTCCCTCTTCCTGGGCCACCTCTTCCCCACTGGCTGGGACAGGAGGGGTGCTGACGACTGTTCTTCTGGGTGAGGTTCCTGCGGGCAGAGATGAACGCACCGAGAACCCATTCTTCTCCAAGCACGCTTCCCGCAGTAGCCTGACCTCGCCGATTCTCACACCGCTCGCCCACACTTCTACCATCAAAAACCATCACTCAGGAGCAGACTAAGAAGCCATCCCATTCTCCCAGCTACCGAGATGGCTTGGTGCTTTGTGATACGTGAGTGGAAGGGGTCGCCTCTGCTCTTCAAGGCCATGGGCTTTCCTGCTGGACGCCCACCCAGGACGAACAACGGTCAGAGCCCCCCATTCCTGAAGGTACCAGGAGACTGGGAGGGTGATTGGACTTTGCAGGTGTAGTCCATCCATCTGTAAGTTGTGAGACACATCCATGTCTGCCCCGCAGCGCCCGTCCTCAGAGAGAGGGTCACCAAAGCAAATGAAGTGTAGAGGGCCACGCACCCAGCCAGTGAGCCAACACCCAGGAGAAAATGAATAGGCTCTCGAATGCCAGGCTGAATGTGCCCAGAGAGGAGGAAAGGAAGTAAAAGAAGGGCTGAGACCTGTTTAACTCGCAGAAATTGACAGAGAGAGACAGAATGGGGGAGGGGAGTCTGTTGAAAATCCAAGGGCTGTAAAAACCTGTTTAGAGATCCTCAGGGCCGAGGCATGTTCCATAGTCGCATAAGGAAAGGAAACTGAGATAATTAGAGGGCCTGCTCAAAAGTCTCCTCCTTTGGAACACCTTGCTGACCCCCATGCAGACCGAGATGCTGTCCCCCGCCCATCGTTGATCCCAAGTGCTTCTCCCCGCCTGCGCAGACCACTCGGCACACCTGTTTATGAGACTCTGACCCCAGGTCTGCTGGCCCACCTGATCGTCAGACCCTCAGGGGCAGAGGTCAAGGCTAACGGATCTTCACATCCAGGAGGTATTCAATGAACACATGTTAAATTGATGGGAGGAATTCAAAGAGTGACCTGCCGTGAATAACCACACAGCCAAGGAAGGAGCAGAGGGCCTTGCCAATGGGCGGGGAGAGAAAAGGCAGCTACGGGATTGATGGCTGTGTTTGGAGAGAGGCTTCGTGTGAGGGAAAACTCTGCAGGCTGTGTTTCACAGCTGGCACTCGCAAGAATGATCAAACCTTTCCAGGAGGGTAACAGCAACTAAAAGGAAACAAACAAAAAAATATGGTGATGGAAAGAAAATACAGAAAGGACCGGATCCAGGGAGTCTCCCTCCAAACCTCCCTCTGGAAGGTTGGCAGGCAGATACATAGCATCCAAACCTTGACAACCATGTTCCAGAAAGGGAGAGGGTCTGATGGTGAGAAGCCAAGTGCCGGGCAGACAGTATCATTTCAGAGAAACTCCCTGTCTCAGACATCCGTGTCTCCCAAGCCATGTCCACCTGACTGTCTTTATGTGAACACGTCTGTAGTTACCGGGTGCCCACGTGGGGACCCGGCTCCACGAGACGCAGCAGGATACAAAGAGGAGGGAGATGCTCTCTGCCTTTCAGTTGCTTACAACCCCCTCATCTGGCCAGAATCCCTCTACATCGGGCCAAAATACGCTAACTTACCACCAGAAGATCATTTACAGGGACGGCAGAGATACCTTACGCCCCAGTTAGCAGAGCTGAGAGGCCGGGGAGGTGTAATTTGCGACAGAGGAGGCTCTAGCGACAAATTATGCTTGGTCAGGACCAATACAGGACATTAGACTGGGAAGGAGAAGGTCCTCCACGATGGACCCAGGATGCGGGATGGTGAAATCAGAACGACGCGGGTGGTACCTACGTGCACAGAGCGGCAGCCCCGCAGTGGCACCCTGGGTCCTCCGGCTGCAGCGCCCTCGTGAGGCAGGTCAGGAGAAGGCTGCAGACTCTCTCTCCGACCCAACAACGGCCAAGTGTGTGCTCCTAGGTTTATTTGGACCTATTTCCTGAACAACTAGGATGTGCCAAGTAGGAACCGGAAATACAGTTGTGAACAAAACAGATGAAAACATATACCTTCCTGGAGCTTCCGTTCTAGTAGGTGGTGATTACAGAGCGAACGCATAAATAAATAAACAAAGAAAACCTTACAGTGGATGAGAGGGTAATGAGTGCAACAGAGAAACGTATCTTGGGGCAGGTAGAGAGGGAACTGGGGCATGGTGATTTTTTTTTAAAAAGCGGTAAGGCCAGGAATTCGCATTGTGGCTCAGTGGGTTGCAAACCCACAGTATGCATGAGGATGTGGGTTCGATTCCTGACCCGTGGTGGGTTAAGGATCTGGCATTGCTGTGGCTGTGGTGTAGGCTGATGGCTATGGCTCCGATTCGAGCCCTAGCCTGGGAACTTTTTAGGGCCGTGGGTGTGGCCCTAAAAAGACAAAAAACAAAAACAAAAACAAATACCCAAAACAAAAAAAGCAGTAAGGCCAGGCTTTGCTCATAACATGACTTCTGAGCAGGGATGTGAGGAGGTAAAAGACTGAGTCACAGACCATCCAGAGAAAAGAGCGCTCTAAGCAGAGGGAACAGCAGTGTAAATAAAGTGCCAAGGCATGATGTTCTGAGAAAAGGATCTGAGCTGGAAGCAGCCATTCTCCAGATTGAGAGGCTATAATGACATCCTCTTCTCCATAGCAGTAAATCTAAATTTTTCAAGCCAACGTCTCATGTCTCCTAGAACAATCCTGTCTCACATTCCTAACTGCCTACCACAGTTCTCAAGACCCCATTAGCCCAGGCCCCCCATCTCGGACACTAAGCTCATTCCATCTCTAGGCTGCTTTCAGGGCTATTCCAGTGCCAGGCATGAAGCCGTGCTCAGATGTCAGAGGTAAATACTGGGCCATCCAAAAAGAGTCCTAAAGCAGAAATCTTTTCCCCAAACTGACACGGGATCCAGTTTCTCTCTTGCTGAGTCTGTCTACCTCCCCCGCTCATCCCAACCCCATTCACAGTACACCCCATTGCCTCTTGCTCCCCGGGTCCAGGTAGGATTTACCTGGTTCTAGAAGATCTTCCAGACGGAGCACTTTTAGTTCCTCAGCGAGCACTAGCTCTGGCTCTGCATGCTCTCCCCATCCTCAGTGACTGCATGGCTACTCCCGTGTCCTTTCTAATCCAGACTCACTGAACCAATTCGACATGCTGGTTTTCATTTCCATTTCCATGACCCATTTTTGATTCTTGATTTTAAGTCAGTACTATTAGAAACCACCTGCTAAAGGTAACTACCTGTATAAATTTAGGCAAGCCATTTCCTTTTTTTTTTTTTAAGGCCACACCTGTGGCATATGGAAGTTCCCAGGCTAGGGGTTTAACCGGAGCTACAGCTGCCGGCCTTCGCCACAGCCACAGCAACATGGGATCCGAGCCGCGTCTGTAACCTACACCACAGCTCATGGCAACGCCGGATCCTTAACCCACTGAGTGAGGCCAGGGATGGAACCCGCATCCTCATGGATACTAGCCACAACAGGAGCTCCCATTTCCTCTTTCTTATGAGGAAAGATAAGAACACATCAGGTAGAATGAGAGTGTTGGACCTGAAGACGGTCAAGACCTGTTCTCATCCTGGTATTCTTAGACGTAACATCTAACTCCCACATTCACCGCTTTGCTCACAGTGCTTTCGGTCATGCACTCCTCCATCTGCACTAGGCCCTGAGTCAGGTCCTAAATAGATGAGGATGAAGAGGATGCAGTCCTTCTTCTAAGAGAGTGCACCAGCCAATCAGCCACTGACAGAACAGGGCACGTTGAGTGCTGCGAAAGGTGGGAACACCTGCTGTGGAAGGGAAGGGCAGAAGGGGTTTGGGCAGAATTTCTCTGGTGATGCTGAGCTGCATCTCTGAGACTACGTAGGAGAGAACTGAGTAAGGGAGTAGAGAGAAGAAGCAGTTCCAGGAGTTCCCTTCATGGCTCAGTGGTTAACGAATCCAAGAACCATGAGGTTGCGGGTTCGATCCCTGGCCTTGCTCAGTGGGTTAAGGATCCGGCGTTGCTGTGAGCTGTGGTGTAGGTCGCAGACGTGGCTCGGATCCTGCGTTGCTGTGGCTGTGGTGTAGGCCGGCGGCTACAGCTCCTGTTAGACCCCTAGCCTGGGAACCTCCATATGCCGCGGGTGTGGCCCTACATAAAGGCAAAAAGACAAAAAAAAAAAAAGAAGAAGTAGTTCCAATCAGGGGAGACAGTTGTTCAGACAGACACGGGAGAACAGGGACTATTTAAAGAACCCCCCACTAGAAGAGAAAGGTTGAGACCTGCAAGTGATGACATTCAAAAGACAGGCAGGAGCCATATCATGAGGGTTCTTGAACCTCGTTTTATTTGTTTATGTTTTTTTAGGGCCACACCCGCAGCATATGAAAGTCCCCAGGCTGGGGGTCAAATCGAAGAGCAGCCTGCCGGCCTACACCACAGCCACAGCCACGCAGGGTCCAAGCCACTTCTGCAACCTACACCGCAGCACGCGGCAACACCAGATCCTTGACCCACTGAGCAGGGCCGGGGATGGAACTCCCCTTCTCTTGGATATCAGTCAGGGTCTTTAACCACTGAGGTACAGTGGGAACTCCTTGTTTTGTTCTGCTTTTTTTGTCCCCTTGAATGTCATTTTAAAGAGTTTGGTTATTCATTTAAAGGGAACAGGGATCTTTAAGCAGGGAGCTGGTAGTGGGGCAGGTAAGGCAGAGGCAAGAGAAGAGTTAGGAGATTTTTTAGTTATTTACGTAAAAGTAATAAAAGCCTGGACAGAGATGGGACTAGGGTATTAGACAGAGGGATCTTCCTTTAGAGCTTCTTAAGAGAGAGCATCAGTAGGATGTGACTGGCGACCAGTAGGCTTAGATGCGAGGCAGAATGTGAAATCAGCTCTCCAGCTGAGTGGCTAAATATTTACTGTCTTTAAGAGACAGGGATCATTCATAGAGATGGCCAGAAAACACATTAAAAGATGCTCAGTATTGCTAATTATTTAAGAACTGCAAATTAAAACATCTATAAGGTACCATCTTACACCAACCAGAAATGCCATCAACAAAAGGTCTACAAACCATAAAAACTGGAGAGGGTGTGGAGAAAAGGGAACCCTCTTAGGCTGTTGGTGGGAATGCAAGTTGGTGCAGCCATTGTGGAAAACAGGATGGAGGTAGCTCAGGAAAACAGAAATAGAACTACCATAGGATCCAGCAATCCCGTTCCTGGGCACCTATCCAGAGAAAAACCAGAATTCAAAAAGATACATACACCCCAGTGTTCATTACAGTACTATCCACAATAGCCAAGATACGGAAGCAATAGGAGAACGGGTAAAGAAGAAGTGGTATATATACACAATGGAATATCAGCCATAAAAAAAAAAAAGAGTGAAATAATGCCATTTGCAGCAACATGGAAGGACCTAGAGATTATCATACTGAGTCCAGTTAGTCAGACAGTGAAAGACGAACACTGCGTGATATCACTTTTATGTGGAAGCTAAAAAAGGGATACAAATGAACTTATTTGCAGAATAGAAACAGACTCAGGCTTTGAAAACAAACTTATGGTTACCAAAGGGGACAGGTGGGGGAGAGCGATGGATGGGGGTTTGGGATCGGCACACTCACGCTGAGGTCTATGGAATGACTGGCCAACAGACACCTGCTCTATAGCATAGAGAACTCTACCCAGTGTTCTGGGATAATTTATATGGGAAAAGAATCTGAAGGGAAAAGGAAGTGTGTACATGCATAACTGAGTCACTTTGGTATATGCAGAAATTATCACAAGAAATATACTTCAATAAAAAAATTTAAGGGGGGAAAAAAGAGACAGGTATTGATACAGAATAAAGACAGTGTTTCAGTGGAGGGGGGGTGAGTTCAGATGTATCCATGTTAAATTTCAGGTATATTTTTCTGCCTGGAGGCCTTCCTGCATTTTCCTTGACATTCACCTGAGGTCCACACTCTGGTAACCATCATTATTTCTAGTCTGTTAGCATTTAGATATGATACATTCTTTGCCTTTTGAAATTGCATTTCATGTGAATCAAAATTATAATGAGGTACCACCTCACACCAATCAGAATGGCCAGCACTAAGAAGTCTACAAATGACAAATGCTGGAGAAAGTACAGAGAAAAGGGAGCTCTCCTGCTCCCTTTTCTAGTCTTTTTTTTGTAAAGACTAGATGTGAGTTGGTGCAGTCGCTATGGAACTATGAGGTTCCTAAAAAACTAAACTAGATCTAAGAAGAACCCTACAAAAACAGCTACCATATGATTCCGCAATCCCACTCCTGGGCATATATGACAAAACTGTGATTTTTTGTTTGGTCTTTTTGCCTTTTCTTTTCTTTTTTTTTTTGCCTTTTTGCCTTTATGTAGAGCCGCACCCGCGGCATATGGAGGTTCCCAGGCTAGGGGTCTAACAGGAGCTGTAGCCGCCGGCCTTCGCCACAGCCACAGCAACGCGGGATCTGAGCCGCGTCTGCGACCTACACCACAGCTCATGGCAACGCCGGATCCTTAACCCACTGAGCGAGGCTAGGGATCGAACCCGCAACGTCATGGTTCTTAGTCAGATTCGTTAACCACTGATCCACAAAGGGAACTCCCCCTCTTTTTGCCTTTTCTAGGCCCGCACTCGCAGCATATGGAGGTTCCCAGGCTAGGGGTCTAATCGGAGCTGTAGCCACCGGCCTACGCCACAGCCACAGCAACGCCAGATCTGAGCCACGTCTGCGACCTACCCCACAGCTCACGGCAACACCGCTGAGCAAGGCCAGGGATCGAACCCACAACCTCATCGTTCCTAGTCGGATTCATTAACCACTGAGCTACGACAGGAACTCCCCAAACTATAATTTAAAAAGATACGTACACCCCTGTGTTCATAGCAGCACTATTCACAGTATCGAAAACATGGAAACAACCCAAGTGTCTATTGACAGATGAGTGGATAAAGAAGATACAGCACACACACACACACACACACACACACACACACACACACAATGGAATACTACTTAGCCATAAAAAAGAACAAAGTAATACCATTTGCAGCAGCATAGATGGAACTAGAGATTATAATACTAAGTGATATAGTCATAAAGAGAAAGACACACCATGTGATAACCCTTATATGTGGAATCTAAAATACGATACAGGGAGTTCCCATTGCAGCTCAGCAGAAATGAATTCAACTAATATCCAAGAGGATGTAGGTCTGATCCCTGGCCTTGCTCAGTGGGTTGGGAATCCGGTGTTGCAGCAAGCTGTGGTGTACATTGAAGACACAGCTGAGATCCAGCTTCATCTGTGGCTGTGGTGTAGACCTGCAGCTCTCACTCCAATTCGACCCCTAGCATGGGAACTTACATATGCCGCATGTGCAGCCCTAAAAAAAAAAAAAAGACACACACACAAAACTTTATGAAACAGAAACAGATTCACAGTCATAGAGAACAGACTTCTTGTTGCCAGGGGGAAGTGGATAGGGGAGAGAGGGAGTGGGAGTTTGGGGTTAGCAAACGTAAATTATTATATATAAAACAGAATAAACAGCAAGGTCCTACTGTGTAGCACAGCGAACCACATAGAATGTTCTGGGCTAAACCATAATGGAAAAGAATTTTTTTTAAAAAAGAAAGTATATATATATGGATAACTGAATCACTTTGATGTACATCAGAAATTAACACTACAAATAACAAATTAACACAACTATGTTTCAATCAAAAAAAAAAAAAAGACTAGTTGTGGAAAGTAAGATTACCAAAAAATAAAACACACTGCATTTCACTTTGTTTTGGTCCCATATGTACACATCCTTCTTGAATCTTCAGGAGATTTCCCTGTTTCAGCCCAAATCCCTTACTTCCAGGTACTGCGTGGTACCCAGTGCGGTGTTCAGCGTAGCCTGTAGCAAACGCTTTCTAAATCCCCGCCTTGTCGGCATCCCAGGAAGGGCTGGCGTCAAAATCCTCAGGAGATAATGTAGGCGGGAGAGACAAGCCTCCCCTCAGCCCCCGCACTTCAAGAACACGTGTCCCCCAGCATGGAGGGCAGAATCGAGCTGCTCATTTCTTGTTCCCGCTTTCAAGTTGCCGTTTTGAAATGTGATGTTCAAAAGCTCACAGGCTGCAGCAGGCAATCAATCCAAATGGAAATGTGTGAGGGCCGACAGAGCAAGAAAACAAGTTTCTGTGGGTTGGGATTTTTTTTTTCCTTAAGGTTTTTCTTGTGCCACACAGAAGTATCTATCTAACAACGAAGAGGAAACTCGTGAAGATGAATGGGATAATGAACTCCACTTCCTCACCTGCAGGAACAGGAGTGGGGCTACTCGAATATGAGAGCCTGGGCGAGAGCTGTGTCCCTGCCGCGTGGGATCAGATGGGGAATGACAGGCAGGCACCTCGTATACCTGCACACCGTGTGCAGGGGAGGGGAGGGAAGGGAGGAGACGGTAAGGAAGGGACATAAAGGACAGGGAGGAAAGTGAGGAGGAAGGGAAAGAAGGGGCCGTCTGGGAGTTCCCATGCTGGCTCAGCAGGTTAAGAACCTGACTAGTACACATGAGGATACGGGTTCTGTCCCTGGCCTCGCTCAGTGGGTTAAGGATCCAGTGTTGCCGCAAGCTTTGGTGTAGGTCACAGACACAGCTCAGATCCGGTGATGCCATGACCGAGGATGTGGCTTGGATCTGGCGTTGCTGTGGCTGCAGCGTAGGCGGGCAGCTGCAGCACGCATTCAGCCCCTAGCCTGGGAACCTCCATATGCTGCAGGTGGAGCCCTAAAATGAATAAAAAGGGGGGGGGCAATCTGGGTAACCAGGAAGGGGGATGTTTTATCGTGTGTCCCCTCCCAGAAGGAGAGAAGGGAAAGTGAAATATCATGTACTGAAAAATTGCTTTTGCCAAGACTTCTTACATCCGTACTGACCTCTCTCAACCACTCTGCGTTAGCTTTTGTTACTATGACTGGTGTCATTGCTATCCTTATTATCATCTCGGGATGTCCTCAACCACCTTCTCCCTCAGAGGGTCTCCAGCAGGCTTAATTCAGGCCCCTCCTCACTCGCTTTGAAGTCCATGTACCTCTGACCCAAGGGCTGCTAGTATGTCCTGCAGCATCGGAGGGCAGAGGGAAGATGCCCACGTGGGGTCATTGATTTGGGGAATGGGCCGAGTCTCAGGCCAAGCGCAGACCATGGTCATTCCCCTGGCCATTTGAAGAGGCTGCGGGAGTTCCCCCATCGTGGCTCAGAGGTTAATGAATCTGAGTAGCATCCAAGAGGACGCAGGTTCAAACCCTGGCCTCCGTCAGTGGGTTAAGGATCCGGCGTTGCTGTGAGCTGTGGTGTAGGTCTCAGACAAGGCTCAGAGCCTGTGTTGCTATGGCTGTGGCGTAGGCCGGCGGCTACAGCTCTGATTCAGCCCCTAGCCTGGGCAACTCCATATGCCGAGGGTGTGACCCTAAGCCTCTCCCTCCCCCCAGAAAAAGAAGAAGAAGAGGCTCCAGCTGCCTAGGATGATTGTCCATACTGGACCCCGAGGGCAAAGACGGCCAGTCCCTATGGGCAGTCTGGCTTACAGCCTCCAGGTGGCTTATGGGAACATCATGGGACCCTACTTCCTCTGGGTTTTGCCAGGACCTGGGGAAGGACAGTCCTCCCTCCAGGTCCCTCCACTGCCTAGTGGTGACTCCATAGCCCTTGGACTCCGGAGTCTTACCACATCTCTCTACCCCAGTCGTCCCCCCAGAAGCCCAGGAATGTCCAGAAGGAAGGTCTGCTCTCCCCACCACCTCTCTAGGACCTTAGTCTGCACCCAGCAATCCCATCCCTGCCACCTCCTCCACGAAACCCTCCTTTTTCCTACTCATTCATCCTCCGTGGAGCTTTGCTGGAGTGTCTTAATGGTGACGATGATGGAGAAAAGGCACTGAGAGATGGAGGCGAGAAAACTCCAAGGTCTACGTGTTACACCTGGAGGGCTTCTCAGGGGCTGTGCTTGGTAGTGACACTCACTGGCAGAGGGGTACACGGCCCCAGTCTTCAGAGTCCCACAGTCACCCTGCTGCATGTATTATCACAAAGTGTGAAGATCCCAGTGGCACCTGCCTGGAAAAATTTCCCTTTGCCCTCCCCTCCGAGCTGTGTATCCTCTTCTTGCTTTGCTGATGCTTTTGGAAACTGTGCTTCCCATCTGACTGCTCACCAGGAGGAAGTAACTAGACAAAACCCCAGCACATGGGCAAGCCAAAGGCCAAGTTTCCAAGGTCAATTTCTAGGATGCCATCGCTACCCACCAGGCTCCAGCTGAGCTTTCAGGAACCCTAGTCCCACACTCCCGATGATCCATGAAGCCCAGGGTCTTCCTTGAGCCCGAAGCCGCTTTTCCTGTCTCTTCAAGAGCAAGGGCTATCTGAGTTCCAATCTTCTGATGAAGAGAAAGGGAAAAAATTCAAAATATTTAACTTTAAAGCATTCTTAAAAGTGTTTTGTTGTGGTAAAATACACATGACATAAAATTGAACATCTTAATCATTTTAAAGTGTACAGTTCAGTGGCATTAAACACGTTCACACTGTTGTGTAAGCACCATCATTATCCATTTCCAGAACTTTTTCTAATCATCCCAAACTGAAATTCTACATCCAGTAAACAGTAACTTCCCATCCCCCACCCCATCCTAGCCCCTAGTAGCTACCATTCCATTTTCTGTCTCTGAGTCTGACTATTTTAACCTCATATAATTGGCATAATATAACATTTATCCTTTTATGTCTAGCTCAACACAATATCTTCAAGGATTATCCATGTTGTAGCATATATCAAAATTTAATTTCTTTTTTCTGTTCTTTTTGGGCTGTACCTGCAGCACGTGGAAATTCCCAGGCTAGGGGTCTAATCAGAGCTGCAGCTGCCAGCCTACACCACAGCCACAATAACGCCAGATCTGAGCCGCATCTGCAACCTACACCGCAGGTCACAGCAACGCAGGATCCTCAACCCACTGAGGGAGGTCAGGGATCGAACACGCATCCTCATAGATCCTAGTCTGATTTGTTTCCACGGCACCACAACGGGAACTCTAAAATTTCATTTCTTTGTAAGGCTGAGTAATATTATTTTATATATCCATCCACCTGTTAATATCAGGTGGTTTTTACCTTTTGACTATTGTGAATAATGCTGCTCTGAATATCACGGTATGAAAATCTGTTCAAGTTTCCCGCTTCAGTCTTTTGGGTAGTATCTCTAGACGAGGAATCGTGGAATCGTTGGTAATTGTATGTTTAACTTTTCAGGGACCCATCTCACTGTTTTCTACAGCAGCTGCACCATTTACGTCCCCACCAACCGTGCACAAGGCTTCGAAATTTTCCAACACATTATTATTTTTTTTAATAAAAGCCATCCCAATTGGTATGATAAAACATTTTCAATAATCATACTTCACATGCTGGATTTATTTTACAAATGAGAAGATTAAGGCTTGGTAAGGGTATCTGACTTTCCTGCAAACATCAAAGCACTGAAAGAATAACAGGACCTCTTTTCGACCCTAAAGGATCCTCCCGACTTGTTGAGTCTCCGCTCGGCTTCAGCCTTGGTGAGAGACCTAGAGGGCTGTAGATAGTGGTCAAAGGAGGGCTTTGCATATAATGTGAACACAGGAGGTATAATATCCATACATTGCAAGCTGGCCTTTCTTCTGAGCAGAGCCATCAGTTAACAGAAAACAATTTTTCTTGGAGTTCCCATCATGGCTCAGTGGTTAACAAACCCAACTGGTATCCACGAGAACATGGGTTCGATTCCTGGCTTCGCTCAGTGGGTTAAGGATTCACTGTTGCTGTGAGCTGTGGTGCAGGTCAAAGATGCGGCTCGGATCCCGCGTTGCTGTGGTGTAGGCTGGTGGCTGCAGCTCTGATTCAACCCCTAGCCTGGGAACCTCCACAGGCCGCAGCTGTGGGCCTAAAAAGACAAAAAACAATTTTTTTCTCAGCCAACAGATGATCTGTATGTAGGTGAAAGAGAGACAGAAAGTGCCTAGTTCCCACCCAGACCCCACGGGAGGGGTGGCTTGTGGGCAGAGCAGAGGGCACAGCGGTGACTTGCTCAGCACGGGGGTACCCTTCACTCCTGCTGGGCAAGAAAGGTGTGACTGGTCCTTAAGTGGCCAGTACTACTTATGGAGCTCCTACTAAGCGTCTGATGCCTCATCTCAGTCCTCTAACACCCCGCTGACAGGCACCCATGATCTCTGGCTTACACAGAAAGAGAACCTGTGCTCAGAGCAAAGGAGAGACTTGCCCAAAATCACAGTACTTGGTGGCAAAACAGGGCCAGGATCTGAGCTCTGATCTATCTAGCTCCAAAAGTACCTTCTTTGGAGTTCCCGTAGTGGCTCAGTGGTTAACGAATCCGACTAAGAACCATGAGGTTGCGGGTTCGATCCCTGGCCTCGCTCAATGGGTTAAGGATCCGGCATTGCCGTGAGCTGTGGTGTAGGTGGCAGACGTGGCTCGGATCCCGCGTTGCTGTGGCTGTGGCGAAGGCCGGAGGCTACAGCTCCTGTTAGACCCCTAGCCTGGGAACCTCCATATGCCGCGGGTGTGGCCCTAGAAAAGGCAAAAAGACAAATAAAAAAGTACCTTCTTTAACTTCAATCACTCTTCTTGCAAGGGGCATGTGTAAACCCAGAAGCACTCAACGGTGGGCCGGGAGGTAAGCAAAACCATGGGTTCAGCATAGTATGGCTTCCTGGAGCATCCTTTTTCCTCAAAGTTTGGAGAACAGCAGCAAAAATTGAAACATTACTTTTTATGTTAAAAATATACATTATGGAGGAGAAGGCAAAACTCACCCAGAAATGTCGAAGATAAAACACACAGCTTCAAAGAAATTTCACACTGACAGCGAGCTGCCTTAGGCAGTACTCTCAGACCCCTGGGGGTATGTGTTCATTCCTCTGCGGTTTGGGCCCCTTCCATGCAAAACTTGGAGTAATGCTGCCCTACATTAGGGTGCGAGCCGTTGGGCCTAGGAGACCCATCAGCCTGGGTTTGAATTCTGGTTCTCCTTTGCCAGTCATGGGACTCTGAGCATTTTTTTTTTTTTTAATCTTAAGCAGTTTAGCCTCGTTGGGTTTCATTTTCATCATCAATAAAATTGGGCAAAAATAGTACAACTACTTCTTACAGTGACTCTGAGAATTAATTAAAGATTAAATATGTTATTGTATATACATTGTATATTTGTGTATATACTATGTAGTATATTGGTGTATATACTATGTATATATAGTGTATATTAGATAGATGATAGATAGAGTGTGTGCCTGAGATTATAAAGCTGCCTGGAACATAAAAGCACTGTTTACTCTGAGCCTGTTTACTTATTATAAAGTTGGAAAACTGGAGTTCCTGTGGTGACTCAGCAGAAATGAATCTGACTGTTATCCATGGGGATGTGTTTGATTCCTGGCCTCGCTCAGTGCGTTCAGGATCCAGTGTTGCCACGAGCTGTGGTGTAGACTGCAGACAGGGCTTGGATCCCGCGTGGATGTGGCTGTGGCTGTGGTGTAGGCCGGCAGCTGTAGCTCCAACTGTACCCCTAGCCTGGGAACCTTCACATGCCACAGGTGCGGCCCTAAAAGCAAAAAACAAAACAAAACAAAAACCTTAAAATTGGAAAACTAATATGTACCTGTAAGAGTGTCATGAACCTTAAATGAGATATTACATCCAGAGCACACAGCGTGGTTCCTCGAAGACAGCAAATACTCCACATTGCTCCAAGTACTCCACATTGCTCCAAGTACTCCACATTGCTCCAAGTACTCCACATTACTCCAATCACTATCACATCAGTATTGTGATGGCCCTGAACCACCATTCTTGGGGAAGTTCAAGGTACAACCCTAATCCGTTGATGCCAGTTTCATGGATTTCAAGGTACTTGATATTTCATACACTTTCTAAACGGGTATCTATAAAAGATAGAATCTTGGGCTCTTCAAATCATAGATTTGAATCACTGTGGTCTGTCTGAAACTGTGATGAGTGGCGGCATTTTCTTTCTGATGCAAAGGAGTGATATCAGGCAACACATGCCTTTTTTCAAAGATTTTTTTTTTTTGTGGTGGCGAATGAAAGTTCCTGGGCCAGGGATTGAATCTAAGCTACAGATGGGGCAACACTGGATCCTTTATTTTTTTTTTTTTGTCTTTTTGCCTTTTATGTAGAGCTGCACCCACGGCATATGGAGGTTCCCAGGCTAGGGGTCTAACAGGAGCTGTAGCCGCCGGCCTACACCACAGCCACAGCAACGCAGGATCCGAGTCGCGTCTCCGACCTACACCACAGCTCACAGCAACGCCGGATCCTTAACCCACTGAGTGAGGCCAGGGATTGAACCCGCAACCTCATGGTTCTTAGTCAGATTCATTAACTACTGAGCCACAAAGGGAACTCCCAACACTGGATCCTTTAACTCACTGTGCTGGGCTAGGGATTGAACCCACGAACCCACACCTCAACAGTGACCCAAGCTGCTTGCAGTTGAAATCTTAACCTAACGCACCACAGGAGGAACTACAAGACCTGCCTTTTAATCTTATTCTCCCAGTCTTTCAGGGCCTCTTAAGCCTCTGAACTCCTCCAGGAAGACCTGCAGGATGACCCCCACCCCGTCAACTACAGAACCTTTTAAAGCCACTTGTAGGTGTTCCCATTATGGCTCAGTAGAAACGAATCTGACTAGCCATCCATGAGGAGACAAGTTCAATCCCTGGCCTCGTTCAGTGGGTTAAGGGTCCAGCGTTGCCGTGAGCTGTGGTGTAGGTCGCAGACACGGCTCGGATCCCCTGTCACTGTGGCTGTGGTGTAGGCTGGCGGCTACAGCTCTCATTTGACCCCTAGCCTGGGAACTTCCATATGCCATGGGTGTGGCCCTAAAAAAAGATTTTTAAAAAAAGTCACATGTAATCATTTTCTTTGTGGCTGTCTTGTCCCTTCAATTTGGTTGTAAGCTCTCTGTGGTGTGCAGAGTAGGGACAGAAATCCCTAAACCCTGAGCGCATTTTCTAACTGGTCAGCCCAAAGATGGGTTAGTTTTTGTAATTTTTGCCATTTTTTTGGCCCAAGGGGGTACCTTCTTCTAATTTGCACCAAAGATACTACATATCAGTGGCGATAACCTCCTTTCTTCCTCCACAGCGTGGACAGCATTGGAAACATAGGGGCGCTTCATAAATATCTGAAGATGGAGCCCTTGAGTTCCTAGTCTGGGCTTTGGGTTCTTTTAGCATCTTTGGAAACTGAGGGGATAACTGGCCAGAAGCTCACAAGATGTCAGGGAGGAAGCAGAACCCCAAACTTCAGATTGGGAAGCTGTACGTCTCTGTCTGGGAGGGTCACTATGAATGAAATAATGATCTGTAACTGCACGTCTGGGGCTTCGTCACCTATGGATATGAATGAGTGAGTCCAGTCAACAATAAGCCCCAAGAGGAGTTCCCGTCTTGGCTCAGTGGAAACAAATCTGACTGGCATCCATGAGGATGCAGGTTTAATCCCTGGCCTCGCTCAGTGGGTTAAGGATCCGGTGTTGCCATGAGCTGGGCGCGAGGTCACAGACACGGCTTGGATCTGGCGTTGCTGTGGCTGTGGCGTAGGCCGGCAGCTGTAGCTCCGATTTGACCCTTAGCCTGGGAACCTCCACATGCTGCGGGTGTGGCCCAAAAATAAAAAATAAAAACACCCCAATAAGCCCCTAGCGGCCGTGGTGACTGGATCCTGACTGCAGGGCACCACCCCATCTTCATGTCCCCAAAAGTCTTCCCTGTTGTGCCTGAGAATCGCTACGGTAACCTCCTCCATAAGCACAGGAGCTGTTTCACCCGACAGAGGGGTCTCGATGCCCCTGAGCAGCCAACGGGAGACACCTGCTCTGTGTGCACCTGCAGGGGGCTTGGGCTGCCAGAGGTCTGGGGGACCAGGTGTGAGGTGGGGAGAGGAACACCTCATACCTGAAGCCCAGGCTTCTCAGCAGAGCCATCTGAGGCCCGATGACAAAGCCCAGCCTGGTGAGCCCGGGGCTCTGTTCCCTCCTCCCTCACAGCAAGTCAGGCGCGGGGCGCACACACGAGGAAAATGGGCTTGTCCTCACTCTTCTGCTCCCCAAGGCTGCTACATTTCCTCTGGTGCTCTGACCCATTTTAATAACAATAGGAGATTGCAAAAAACCTCCAATCCTGGTATCTATAAAAAGAAGGAAATTCTTTTCTCTGTGTTTTATAAAAGTTCCTAATACAGAACAAGTGTGCAAAGGCCAGACTCCCCGGACCTTCATCTCACTACTTGCACAAGGAGTCAATGAACAGGGGCTCTGCTGGGACCCTTGGCTGCAGTGAATTTGTGCGGCCCTTACCACCCCCAGAAAACATGCTCACATATATTATCTTAGTTGATCCCTAGAAGAACTTCATTTTGAGGGAGGTGTTTCTGTCCTAGGGACACCGCTCAGAGCATAGAAGAGTGTCACATTAAGGAGGCTTAAGCTTCAAGGGCAAAGGACAGTTTCCAGATGGGAGCTGGAAGTGTCTGAAGCTCATGCAGAAACATCAAGGGATTGAAATATTTGGTTCCTCAGCCAAATGTGCACGGAAGCGTGTGTATATATGTATGTACACACGTGTGAGTGTGTGTGTGGACGTGTGTATGTGGACGTGGGTGCTTTTTTGTGCCTTTTTTTTTTAAGGGCTGTACCTTCGGCAAATGGAAGTTCCCAGGCTAGGAGTCATATTGGAGCTACAGCTGCTGGCCTATGCCAGAGCCACAGCAATGTGGGATCCGAGCTGCATCTTTGACCTCAACCTACAACACAGCTCATGGCAATACTGGATCCTTAACCCACCAAGCAAGGCCAGGCATCAAACCCGCATCCTCATGGATACTAACTGGGTTAGTAACCCACTAAGCCACAACAGGAACTCCATGGGTGCTTATTTGTGTATGCCTGTGTGTGTGTGTGTATGCGTGTTTGTGTATGCATGTGTATGCGTGTGCATGTTTGTGGGTGCACATGCATGTATGTTTCTGTGTATATATGTACATTGTATGTGCGTCTCTGTGTGCATGCATGTGTGTCTGCGTGCGTGCATACAAGCAGCGGCACCGAGGTCTGTCTGGCTGAAATGCTCTCTTGGAAGTCCAGCCGGGGATGGAGACCGCAGACTCTAAAGGCTAATTGTAAAGAATCCGGCGCAGAGAGTGGTTTCATTGTTTCTTGTCATAACAAGGCCCTCGAAAGCTCCCGGGCGCTGTGCCACCCTCCCTCTGGCTGGAGGACAAGCAGTCCTGGCGTGGTTTACCAACCTGCCGGTGAAGGTGCCAGAGACCATTTCTTCACTGACTGTCTTCCCAGTTTCTGTCCGAGAGAGAGGCCAGATGGAGGAGGTCGGTGGAGGGGCAGTCCCTCCGTCCAGACAGTCAGCCCTAAACGGTCAGCCCAGGGGAAGCAGCGTAGCCAAGGGGAGGTCATGTGCTGGCGCAAGACGGAGAACAGGGAAGGGATGGTGGGGCCCGACCCCTCCAGTGGAGCAGGTGCCGCTGCCCCGGGCAGGTGGGGGGAGGGGCTTAGGCGAGCATCTTCAAGAGGCCAGGCAGCAGAGAGATGACACACGCTCGTCACCCCTGCGTCCCACCTGCTCCTGAGCCACCCTGGAAGCAGGGGTCTCTCCTCCCACACCACTCCCAGGATGGGACGGACCTTCCGATGCCTGCTTGCGGATCATCGGGACCAGCAGTGAGGATACAAAAAGCTAAGTCCTAGGCTGAGTTACAGAATAAGGAGAGACCCAAGGAAATACAGGTGAACGGGAGAAAACGCCTTGTTCTTGCCGTACCCATCACCTTTCCTGGCCATTACAAAGGCGGCGAGTTGGGAACATCAGGGAAACTCTGGGAAGTGGAATTCAGGATACAGAGGCGAGGAGAGGAGGAAGGCAGAGATACAGGAGAGAAGAAAGGATATGTTGGAAAAGTTGAAAGAAAAGCAAGGGAGGAATTGTGGAGGAAGTTTTAAAAAAAGTTTAAAAAAATGAAAAGGTACAGAAGAGGTGCGCCGGGCAGGCCTTTAGAGGTGAGCTGATCTAGCCTTCCATTCGATGGAAGGAGGAAGCACAGCCCAGAGCGGTGAACGCACGCAGAATGCTCAGTGGTGGAGACCACGGATTCTGGGATTATGACAGAGCTTCTTAGCAGCTATGGGACCTCCATCCACCAACCTTCCTGGACCTCAGTTTCTTCAGCCATGATGTTAGCGCAGGTCGGTGTGCCCGACGCACAGTGAGGCCAAACAAACTGAAATGTGGGAGTTTGGAGCAGGGATAGGTTTATTGCAGGGCCATGCAAAGGGGAGAGGGGGCAAAATATCCCAAACTCCCTGAACCAAAGTTTGATAGCACTTTATTTTTTTTTTGTCTTATCTTTTTAGGGCTGCACCCAAGGCATATGGAAGTTCCCAGGCTAGGGGTCGAATCGGAGCTGTAGCCACCGGCCTTCGCCACAGCCACAGCAACTCGGGATGTGAGCTGCGTCTGAGACCTACACCACAGCTCACGGCAGCATTGGATCCTGAACCCACTGAGCGAGGCCAGTGACTGAACACATGTCATCATGGATGCTAGTCAGATTCGTTTCCACGGAGCCACAACGGGAACTCCTCTGTAGCATTTTTAAAGGCAAAGTGGGGGAGGGACTTGGTTGGTTGTTGCAAACTTCTTGGAGCAGAAATCCTTCTTGTAGTTGTCACAGAGGTCAGGTCACAGCAAGATACAAGAGTAAATAAAGCAGAGGATGTGGGGGAAGGAACTGGCACCCAGAAGGCCTCAAAGCGTCCTGCTCAGTTACAATGAGATGGAAATTGGAGATGTTTATCTTCGGGGTTAGTGAGAGAATAGGGAGGAGTCGTGGCTACTGAAGTAACAGCACAGAAGGACCCTGAGGCAAGGGTTCAAAAGTCAGTTGGGGTATTGTGCTATGTTTCTAATGCCACAGCACAAATTGCCACACGTTCGTGGGCTGAAGGCACACATGGGTATTAGCTCACAGTTTCCAAGGGCCAGAACTCCTGTGCCATTTAGCTGGGTCTTCTGTTCAGAGTCTTTCCAGGCTGCAGTCACAGTGTCAGCTGGGTTATAATCTTATCAGATCCTGGGTTCTCTTCCAGGCTGGTTGGGTGTTGGCAGCATTCAGTTCCTTAAGGTGGTAGGACGGATGCTGTCAGCTCCTCAAGGCCACCCACAGTTCCCTGACGCGGGGTCCTCCCCACACAGGCAGGGCCAGGCAGCACTCCTAAGACAGAGTCTTATGAAACACAGCATAATCATGGAATGATGTGCAGTCATCTTTGCCATATTTTATAGGTTACAAGCAAGTCACAGTGGCCCCTACACCCCGGGAGGGTATTATACAAGGACAGGACTCTTAGCTGTCACCCTAGGGTGTGTTGCTGGGCAAGTCAACCATCCTGGGCTTCACTGTCCCTTCCTTGTAAAGTGACACCCTAAGTCTGAGAGATGAAACCTAAGGCAATTGAAACTTAACGCTCCCTTCTCGCTTCTGTAACATCGCTTGCTTGCTAAATATCAGTTGTGACAGTGTTTCACAACAAAGGGTCAATAAAACCGGCCAAGACATAACAGGCTACCATTTAGGAAATTTTCCATCCCCCCCCAGGTCTGCAAATTTCAAAAGTCCCGCGCACGCCAATTATAGCCAGTCACTAACTGCCACATCTGCTTCTGTAAACCTGCTTGCTTGCTGAATATCGATCGCGTGATCCCAGGCCAATCATATAGCAGACGGTGTCCCAATTCAAATATCAGCCAATCGGCGTCCCTCTCCTTTGAAAACCTCCCCTAAGCCCCCGACTTGTTTGTGTGTGCCCATAAAAACCCTGTACTCGCTGCAGTCGGGCCTCTTTGCGTCACCGGTAACGAGTGCGCAGGGGTCCAGGTTCGAACCTGCAATAAAGGACCCTTGCCGTTTTGGCTTTGACTTTTGACTCTGGTGTGCTCGTTGCGAGGGGGTCTCGCGACCGCGGGCATTACAAGTCAACTCGATATAAATCCTATAGCTAAATGAATTAATATCCATAAAGCACTGAGACAGGAAGGACATAGTTCACATTACATGGATTTTTAAAATAAATTAATTTCAAATACACCTGTTATGCAGAAGCACTCAAAATAAAAGAGTGAGGTCCGAGGTCAGTGGGTTACGCTAACAGCGCACCTGGAAACCAGCCACCCTTTCTCTCTGTGCCGCCCCCTGGCTTGGGGAGCAGAGGGCAGAGGAATCTAGGATTCTGCAGCTAGGCAGGTACAGGGTTTTTCTCCTTCTGCTCAGTCCTCAGTGTGTATTGCTTCCTTTCAGGGCCCTAGAGCTCTCTCTCACACTGGGGACCTCAGCGCACCCCTCCCCGGCCATCCTAAGACCCTGAGGGGACACGCCTCTCCCCACCCCCTTTTCTATCTGAGACAGCCGGGACCTGGCCTCCCAGCCGTTCCCTTCCCATCCCTGGAGCAGAAGGCGAGACAGCCCCTACCCCCAGTTGTTCTCCCTCTTTCTAATCTAATTTATGCATAGCATCTCTCATATTTGCAAGACATAACAAAACCCCTTAAAACTAAGAGGCTGTTTTCCATTCCTGAGGTGGGCTCGGCTTGCTGCCACGCACACCC
Source organism: Catagonus wagneri (assembly GCA_004024745.2). Lineage (NCBI taxonomy): Eukaryota > Metazoa > Chordata > Mammalia > Artiodactyla > Tayassuidae > Catagonus > Catagonus wagneri. The sequence goes on along the minus strand of PVHT021183556.1, from coordinate 16,682,274 downwards.
ACATGCATACATTTGAACAAGTTTGATTCAGTGTAGCTGACACAGAAACCACTTAGTTGTTTCTCCTACATCATCCTAAGTTAATACTCCTGACAGGCTGCAGGAGGCCATTCAGCAATTTTTCTCTTTCAGCCTTTTTCCCTCTGCCTTGCGCCAACTCCCCCTCCCTCCCCCTGCTGGAAAATTTGCTTCCACTCAGAAGCTGACCAAACCTTTGCAGTTTGTATCCATCGGGTCTTAAGAGCAAATTGAAAGGGAGCAGCAGCTCTAAATGGGAAGCGGATCGGGGTGGGGGGCACCCTGCCTTGAAGGCCTCGATTCTATTTATGTTGGATGGGGAGGGGGCTTAACTGTTCTGGAAATATATGCCACCCCAGGCCAGCTCTCTAGTTTACCTGCTTCAGCTTCCTGCCCCAGCTGCTCTGGGCTTTGCATCAGGCAGTGGGCCAGGGAGGGATTTTCTAAGCTTCAGGCCCTATCTCAGATCCTAGTGGATTCTGGATCCAAAGGAAGAGGGTCAAATTGTGCTAAGCAAATACATCTAGGTCCTCCCCCCTGCATCTCTGCCTCTCTCCCTCTTCCTCCTATATCTCTCCATCTCTTTCTCTGTCTCTCTCTGTCTCTCTCTGTCTCTCTCTGTCTCTCTCTCTCTCACACACACACACACACACACACACACACACACAATCAAGCCCCCTATGGGGGCCTCAATGCACACTTTCGCCTTCGCCAGCCCCTCTGCCCTTTCTCACTTCTCAGGGCATCAAGCTGCTCTCTGAGTTCACTTGCAGCGGGATTGTGTGTGTGTGTGTGTGTGTGTGTGTGTGAGAGAGAGAGAGAGAGAGAGAAGAGGGGGGTGGCAGTGGCAGGGGAGGGTGTCAGTTGCAGCTTGACCACCGAACTCCGTTTCTCCCTAAAGCAGTGGCCGTGGCTCTGCTGGTCCTGAGGGCAAAGACCCAGGCTGGCCCCATGTCAGCCCTGGCTGAAGGCTGACCCTTGACTCTGCAGTCCCAGGCCTGGAGGTCCGCTTTCTCGCTGCCAGCAGGGGGCAAGCTGGCTTCGCAGCTGCTGGCAGCAGGAGCCAGTGACAGGCAGCAGGGAGGGGCTGGGGAGTGGCAGCGGCTAACCTTGTGCCAGGAGGCAGTTATTTCAGGCCCAAACTTCTCTGCTGCTGGCATAGTATTTCTTGAGAAGGCGCCCTAAGACTCAGGGCCAGCCAGGAAGAAGCCTGGTTGAGAGGCATTGAAAGGGAAGCACAAAATTAGCACAAGCCGCCTCTGGGACGCAGTGTCAGGTTACAGGTGCTGAGCCTGGGCTACTGGTCTCCCCCAGAATAACAGTGAAATGAAAAGAACAGCTACCAGGATGTAATTTCCATTCCCTTGATCGCCTTTCTTCCACCACAAACACTGGTCCTGCTATTATCTCCATTTGGAAGACGAGAAAATTGTCTCAGAGAGGTTAATTAACCCACCGAAAGTCACGTGGCCAGAGAAAGGACTTGCTCTAGAACAGACGCGCCCTCCGCTCCTTTTCACCGCTGAGGATTCAGGGCCAGCTCCTCCCTGACTCGGGCCAGCTTGCCCTCAGCTGCCCATCTGCTCGTCCGGCTAGTGTGGAACATGCAGGTAACCTCCCACTTTTAGAGGGAACTCAGGAAGCCTGGAAGCCTGGAAAAGGTCAATGCCAAGGATTTAATGAAGCATTGGAGCAGTGACTCTGGGCAAGCCACTTGTCATCTCTGCCTCAAGGACTCATCTAAGAAGTGTAGCGATAGTATTAGACCAACGGACCTTAATCTGGGTCCATGAAGGGGTGTGGGGAAGCCAGAAATTTCCTACAAACTGTAGGAGAGGATTCATGGCTCTGGTTATTTCCTGTATGTACCCGGGAAACAGTCACTTCCATCAGATTCTCAAAGGCATCTGTGAGCAGAGAAACTTTGAAAATGAATGTTCTAGATGATCTGCAAGTCGATTCCAGATCTGACATCTGGAGACAGATGCGTGACGGTCTAATGAAGGAATTTCAGGATGATGGCAGAGGAGAGGGCTGAGGACCCGGGAAGGGCTTCCTAGGATCCCCAAGCCATGACGTGGGGGTGGATGGTGGTCCAGCCGTGAACACAGCCGTGGACTTTGGTCATCACTAGCATCTCTGAGCCTCCCTGCTTCTCGCCTGATGACAGGGGTCTGTGTTGCTAAAAGAACAGGGAAAAGGATGGCTCGCTCACAGGGGACTCCAGTGAATGGAAGACCAGAGCCTCAGCTCGCTGTGGGCAGCCACTAGCCAGATGAGCAATTCATCTGCCTGTCAGTCTCACCTGAACAGGGCTTTCTCTAGCTTGATCATCAAAGTTATCTGCAGGGTCCTCTGCAGAAGTTTCTGAGAGTGCTGGAAAACACCATGCCTTCTCGGAGAACCAGAATCCTATACCAGGTTGGGTGCGGGAGTGGGTAAATCCTGTCCCTCTTTATCCCAGTTGGCTCTCATTGCTAACACGTTTTCTAAGGGCAGATAAGGTTAAAATAGACACCATCCTGGAGTTCCCGTCATGGCTCAATGTTTAAAGAATCCGACTAGAAAGCATGACGTTGCAGGTTCAATCCCTGGCTTCACTCAGTGGGTTAAGCATCCGGCGTTGCCGTGAGTTGTGGTGTAGGTTGCAGACGCAGCTCGGATCCCGTGTTGCTATGGCTGTGGTGTAGGCTGGCAGCTGCAGCTCCGATTCGACCCCTAACCTGGGAACCTCCATATGCCACGGGTGTGGCCCTAGAAAAGGCCAAAAAAAAAAAAAATAGAGACCATCTTTATCCCTGGTGAGAAGGATGAGCGGGAGTGTCATCAATGAACGTCACAGTTTAAGAGTGTAGGACGTGCGCATGGAAGGAAAGGATGGCTCACTCTACTTCACACGATGATACGGATTAGTTACAAACCTGAAATCTCAGGTGTATTTAGCACCACATCCTTCACCCCCAGGCACCATCCCCAGTTACTGTCAGAGGCTCAGTAACTGAGACCCACAGCCACAGCCCATCTTCTGCCATCTCGTCTCTTCCAGTCTCTAGCCTTTGACCAGTCCTGCATATAATCAGTGAGCTGTTTTCTCTGCACCTCTCAGAAGATATTCTCTCCATGTCTCTATAGCATCTGAACACAGCGTAGGAGCTGAAATTGTCCCCAGGTACCGGAAAACGCTGCCAGACAGGCTGGGGCAAGGTCTGGACCAAGCGGAAAGTCTTTATACTAGGCTGCTTTCGTTAATATAAGCTAATAGGATATCATTTCATAATGACTTGACTTTCTGTCTTACTTGGCAAATATTGGTAGAATACAAAGTTTGCTCAAGTTTCCCTAAAATGTATGTTTGGATCTCCTGGGATTTGAAATTGAAATTCTTAATAGGGCTTCAGATCAGCCAATGCCCACCCATCCAGGAAGCCTCATCCAGCACTGGCATAAAAACCTCTGCCACCTTCTGAAGTTGAGAATAGGAGATTCAGGGATCTGGAGACAGTGGGAAGCTCCAAGGTTAAACAGGCAAGGAGGGAAGGGTTTGATTCAAAAGGAGACAGACCGTGTTTGGTAAAAGGAGATGGATCGTGTTTGGTATCAAGAAGGAGATGGACCGTGTTTGGTATCGGGAAGGAGCTGCCAAGGGTCAATGGGCAGTGACCTGGAGAAGAGGTGGGACAGCCTATGATAGGGATTCAGAGGCTGTTGTATGTGAAGGTCAAGACGCAGATAGGTGCTCACCATCATAGAGGGCTGGGGTTTAGGTGCAAAAACTCAAAAGATTGCTGAAGAAAGCAAGGTAGGGACCCAGTCTTGAGGCCATGGAACATTGGACAAGTAGTCTAGCTAAGGCTCCAGTCCAAACACTAGAGCTCATGTACACCAGCAAAGGCTTGACCTTGGAAAGCAAACTGAAAGTGTTCCTGTACCAAGCTAAAAGGTCAAGTTTACCTTGACAAAGAAGTCTGAGGCTGGAAAGTCCACTATCATGGGGCTGGCCAATTCAGGTCCTGGGGAGAGCCCTCCTTTGGGCTTGAAGACAGTCTCCTTCTCACATGATGAAGACATAGCCTTTCTTTCTTCTTAGTAAGCCACTAGCCCCATCGTGGGAACCCCACTTTCACTGCATTACCATCTAACCCTAATAACCTCCCCAACTGCCTCCCCCATCTCCAAATACTATCGTATTAGGGGTTAGGACTTCAGTATAGAATCTGGGGGAGACACAATGCACTCAGTCACAGACATTGAACTATAAGTCAGGCTCAAATGGTTCCCAGTGGTGGACCTGTAGCCCCGGATCCTGGGAAAGGAGACAGGCTGAGGCTAGTGCATTATCTTAGGAAGAAAAGCTTAAAAAAAAAAGGAAAAGGAAAGAAAAGAAAGAAGGAAGGAAGGAAGGAAAGAAAGAAAGAGAAAGAAGAAAGAAAGAAGGAAGGAAAAGAAAGAAAGAAAGAAAGAAAGAAAGAAAGAAAGAAAGAAAGAAAGAAAGAAAAGAAAGAATTGTCTTTCCACGTGGAGGTAGATTTCAGTGTAATTTTTGGTGAGCCATTCTGACTGCCCAAGCCATTTCTGGACAGTCAAGAAAGTTTTGACCAGGAGTTCCCATTGTGGCGCAGCAGAAACAAATCTGACTAGGAACCATGAGGTTGTAGATTTGATCCCTGGCCTCGCTCAGTGGGTTAAGGATCTGGCGTTGCTGTGGCTGGCTGTGGCATAGGCCAGCGGCTGCAGCTCCTATTCGACCCCTAGCCTGGGAAACTCCCTATGCAGCAGATACGGCCCCCCCCAAAAAAAAAAACCCGAAAAGAAAGCTCGACCAAGATGTCAGTTCCAGGGCTGCTCCACCACACGAAGTCTTTCCAGAAGACACAGGTTTTCTCTCTTCAAGAGACAGACATGTGGAAAAACCCCAGAAAGGATACTGATACCAGTTTCCGGAGTAAGAACGGGGAGCCAGGCCAGGCTGCCCCAGGAGATGCCAGCTTCAGAGGGTCCGCTTGTGTGGGCTGGGGGCAGGGTGGTCCTCACAGGCTTGATTCTGCTCGGGCTTGTCAGTGACCAACCCGTCGTGGGCTGCCTGGCCAACACACCCATGGCTTTCCAATGAAGGCGTTAGAGAGACAATTAGGCTCCAATTACAGGAGTGAGCGATGAGTGGATGAGCTCTTTGCCACCCTCTCCAGCCCTGGCACCTTGACCGTTCGATGTTCCTTGGCTGAAGTCCAAGAACCCTTGTCTTCACCTGGCAGCCAAGCGGTTCTGGCAGCAGCCGTGGTGGGAAGAACACCGACTTTAGAGTCAGACTGGAACTCCAGCACTGGCTCTCCACCAACCAGCCGTAAAACCTTGGAACAACTGCGTAATCTCTCTGTGCTTCAGTCTATTAATTTATGCAATAGGAAAAACAAAACAGTAACGAAAGCTATTCATAGAGTTGTTAGTAAGGATTGGCTAATAATAATAGGTCGCTGAGTGCTTGCTGTGTTCCAGGCACTGTGCAGAGTCACTCATCTGGTCCAGAGTTTCATTTTAGTCCCCTTGGTTTTCTAGGGCTGGGAAAGGTCAGAAATTGGCACCTGAGCCAACCGCACAACAGTTGCACAATTCCAGGTCTGATGGGTTCAAGGCAATGACTGACCTCCAAGGGGCTGACCTGGCAAATCTGATTCTAGTCTAGGAGGCCAGGTGTGACGGTCAAGCAGGGGAATGTTCTCATTGTGAATTTCAGATATCCCCAGCAACCTTTGCGTATCTTAAAGGCATACCTGAATCCCTCACTCTGCCTAACAAAGACCACCAGGATCTGGTTTAGAGGATCTGGATTGTCTGGTCATTCTTAACTCCCGCTAAGCGCCAGGCACGTGTACACACAGCCTTGCCCTGTTCCCCACTCTGTGTATGTCCACCCTTCCCCGTCTCCACCTGGAAATCTCCCTCCCTAGTCAAGGCTTTGCTTCAACCATGTTTTTCATGAGCCCATCACAGATGCTCTTGGCCAGAACCCAGTGAACAATTTCCTCTTCTGCCTTTCTCATCTATTTGAAACTTCTGTTTTAGCCCTTAGCACACTTTGTCTCTTCTCAGCCACTGGTGGATGAATCTGCCCCCTCCCCCCTCAGCCCTCATTCTCTGGACAGAGCAAATATTATCTTATTTACACTTTTATCCTGCCCTCTCCTCTGAGAATGGAAACTAGCAGAAGATACAATAAATGTTTGTGAAACTGCAGCTAATTGAATTGAGGTCAGTCTCCATGCCTCCTGACATGTAATACAGTCTTGAAGGTGGAGGAAGAGGATGTTTTGGAAAACTCCGAGGCTGGAGGGATGAGGCTGGGATGGCCTTAGATTCCAAAATAAGATGAGATTTGTAGCAATTCCACTGGTCCTTCTAGGGGACGAGGACTAAGGATGCTCTAATCTGGGTTGGCTTTGGACAAACAGTGAAATGGGCTTACCATCAGGAGTCTCCACCTTCCTTTCTAGGCCCGTCTTTCCAACTCCAGGTCCCCAAGCCACCCCCCGCTCCCCTAGTGCCCTTCTCAAAAGGCTTCCCTAGCAGTGACTCCAGCTCTGGAACTTGCTGTCTGCTCGGATCCTAAAACCTACTGAAAGATTATTTACCCCGAGTTGCATCTCATGAGAGCTTTATTTTATATGGAACTTGCTTAACAAATGAGACCAGTCAAGCGGCGTCTAGCATCTTCATGTAATACTCTTGCTCATGGGGAAGGCAAGCAGAGCCTTGAAGGAACCTACGACTTCCTCTCATCTCCACGATTTCCCCAAGGGTTCATAGTAATGGCTGGACTGCAAGGACAGGAGAGGGCAATCCCTACATTTGAAGGACAGAGCTCCCCCTCCCCCACATCCCCCCACTTGTTCATCTGAGGACTTTGCCCTTCCTGACGGTGACACAGACTGCTCTGCCCCTCAGTGTTTGAGCAAGGAGCTGCAGTAGAGCCTGGTGCTCTAAGACGGGGAAATACTTGTGGATTTCCTCCCCCAGCTAGGCAGTCATGGTTTGAACAGATCTGTCATTGCAACTACCATTTCTTATATCTCTTCTAGAAGAGAAGATACTTGGTTGTGAATCCCATCCACCTCTTCCCTGACAGGCATAGCCTCAGCGATACCCTCCAAGTAAAAAGGACATGTTTGATGCAAAAACCGAGCTTCATGAAAAGTCCCTTATTCACCTCCTCCCCATCCTTCTAAGCAGCCTGATGCCCCAAGCTTCCGTTACCTGTATATCCAACATTCTGGAGCTGGCCATCTCCAGGGCTCTGACCCAAGCAGGGAGCCTGCTAGAAATTTCCCATCTGAGACAGGCTAATGAGTGGGAGCGTAGATTCACGTGGAGGACAGAGAAGGTGCTAAGGAAAGTTAAAATGTACAAAGGAATGGAACCTTCGACGGAGACGACAAACTCAGCTGATACTCGCCCAGACCCCACCTTGGCCCATGGGTCTTTCTGTGGCACCACCGCTCAAGCACGGCAGCTTGTGGCCACAACGAGAAGGATGCTTCTGGTGGCTCCATCTTCAGCCTCCCTCCCCCTCTGCCCTCCCCCATCTTCCCCCTGCGGCGAATTTGCTTTTGCAGCCTCTCATTTTCCTGTGTTGGTTTAGTCTCAGGCCCAGACCCTGTTCAATATTTGTCTCCCTGGCTCCGCTATTTGCTCTCATTTCCATATGTTTAGCATACATATTAGCTGCCTCCTGCCTTGTCCCATAACTGTCACTGGCTCTTTCAGCCTCAGACTAGGTCCCAGGACCACTGGGCACCCCACTGTCTGCTCCTTTGCTCTCACTCCATCAGGAGAGTACGGGGGCGGGTGGCGGGCGTGCAGCAGCCTAGAGCTGAGTGACTTGTGCCCACGTCTCACTCCTACCTCCATCCCCTGACACACAAGGGACCTAGGCCTGGTCAGCAAGGCCATGGACCTCTTCCCTGTGCTTCTCCTCCCCTCTCAAGTTGTCCTTTCTTTCTTGCTTCGGGCAACATAACACTGATTGATATTCGAGGGATATAATTTTTCCTTAATGAGAAGTCGGGGTAAGAATACAATGAAAAGTTCTAAAACTAGACTCTGAGGCCCCATTCTGGGTCTCACTCCCTTACCCCAGCCATCATCTTCTGCTAAACCCTCTTTATCCTCCCTAACCCACCCCCCCCCAGGCCAAGCTGCCTTCCTCGCAAGAGTTCAGAATCATCGACTCTTTGTAACGACCCTTGGAGGGTCCATCCTCTGAGCCCTGGCTGGGCTACTCCTTCAGTTAGGCATCCAGCCCTCCCTGAGCTCCAGGTGTTGGAGATGCAGGATGACAGAAGACTAGCCTTGCCCGGAAGGAGCTGCCATCTAACGTAGGGACAGAGACACCCTAGCTGCAGTGCAGTGAGTTTAAAACGTCTGTGAAGGGGACACCAGAAGAGGCCCCTAACTCAACCGAGGGCACCAGCAAAAGGTTCCTGCAATCCTTTAATAATGGATTATCCCAAGTCAAGGGGAATTCACTACCTCCCAAAGTCTCGTTCTTTCTCTTTCTGAGCCTGTGAATATGTCCCATTGCCAACAATTGGCAATCTAAAAATTTAGTGAAAAATCTACATTAGTGTTGGATGAACCAGGTCCCTCTGCCTCAGTGTCCCCATCTGTAGAAAGAAAAGGATCAAATTCAGCGATTTCTACCCCCCCCCAATCCTATTAATCTTGTTTCTACAGAAGATTGTTCTTAACAGGCTTCCCTGTCCATCCTCCCTCCCATGTTCTTTGTTTTATTTTATTTTTATTTATTTATTTAGGGCCACGCCCTCGGCATATGGAGGTTCCCAGGCGAGGGTCGAATTGGAGGTGCAGCTGCTGGCCTGTACCACAGCCACAGCAACACCAGATCCAAGCCACGTCTTGAGCTGCACCACAGATCCTTAACCCACTAAGCAGAGCCAGGGATCGACCTCCTGTCCTCATAGTTACTAGTTGGGTTTATTCCCGCTGAGTCACAGCGGGAACTCCCCTCACTGCCAATGTTACAAAGTCCACCCTTGTCACCGTTTCCTGCTTTTTCAGTAGTGACTCGTCTCTTCTCCCTGAGCCCATCTCCATGTTTCTGTGTTATCTTCCTTAAATGCTGCCCATCATCATGTCAGCCTGGCTCCCCATGGCCTCTAGGAGAAAAATCTACGCTATTTAACTTCAGACACATTCAGGGTCTTACTTTCCTTTCTTTCTTTTCTTTTTTTTTTTTTTTTTTAAGGCCGCACCTGCAACTGATGAAAGTTTCCAGGCTAGGAGTCCAATCAGGGCTATAGCCGCTGGCGTACACCACAGCCTCTGCAACTCGGGATCCGAGCCACTTCTGTGACCTAGACCACAGCTCACGGCAACGCCAAACTCTTAACACACTGAGTGAGGTCAGGGATCAAATCCTCATCTTCATGGATCCTAGTCGGGTTCGTTAACCGCTGAGCCACGAAGGGAACTTCCTCAGGGTCTTTTATAATCAGGCACCCGGATTCCTTCTTCCCGCCCTCTGCCACCATGAACTCTTTCTGCCACCTTGAACGTCTCACAATTCCCCAGATGTGAGAGTCCATTTCAAAATCTGTGCTTGGGAGCACCATTTCCCTTCAACTCGAAGGGTTGCCACTCATCTTTATGAACCAACAAGATCCTATGTACGCTCAAAGCTCAGTTCAGATCCTACGTATAATAGGTTTGAAGCCTATTCCCCTGAAGCATGTTGCTGATACTTGCATGGTGGTGGCGCAACCATCCTGCACGTGATTCTACCATCCTCCTCTTGTCCTGGTATCCCTACCCTCATGTGGTCCCCTCTGCACTGAACAGGGCTGACCTACGTGTAGCCGATAGGATGTGAGATGAAAGACACTGCAGCTTCCCATTGCCCTCTCACTGACTGCTCATCCTGGGAAGGCAGTGATCATGTCATGAGACCAGCCAGCAGCCTGTGGAGAGGCCCCAGAGAGCAAGGACAGAGGCTTCCTGCCAACAACCACACCAACGTGCCAGCCATGCGAGTGAGCCATCCCTTAAGTGAGTCCTTTCACCTTGGTCAAGCCTTCAGATGACTTGATCCCAGACAACATCTTTTTTTCTTTCTTCTTCTTTTTATAGCTACACCCGAGGCATATGGAGGTTCCCAGGCTAGGGGTCAAATCGGAGCTGCAGCCTGAGGCCCACGCCACAGCCACAGCAACACCAGATCTGAGATGCATCTGCGACCTATACCACAGCCTGTGGCAACACCAGATCGGATCCTTAGCCCATTAAGCAAGGCCAGGGATCGAACCTGCATCCTCACAGAGACTGCATAAAATCCTTAACATGCTGAGCCTCGGTGGAAACTCTCCAGGCAACATCTTGACTACACCCTCATGAGACACCATGAGCCAGAACTGCCCAGCGAAGCCAATTCCATTGCTGACCCACAGAAACTGAGAGATGAGAAATTCTCATAGGTGTTTTAAGCCACTAGCTTTGGGGGCACTTTATTTCTCGGCATTGATAACGATAGCAACAGCTTTCACCCTGGTGCACTAAAATGGATCTTTTTATAGACCTCTCTGTCCAGTCTGTCAGCATGTTTGAGAACAGGGTCACATGTCTTTCATTGCTAAGTCTGTGGTACCTAGCACTGCATGATGCAAGAAGTAGGCTCGAAATAAATCTTTGTCTGATTCATTCATTCATTAATTTTTTAAACCCTAAAGATATGATCTGTTTCTCGTTGTTTAACTTCTTGGCGCTTCCATTTGTCTCCCTTTCAGGGCCGATCTGTCTCCTATTTCTACTTTAATACCCTATAGGGCTTATACCATATATGTGTTTTGTAGAAGAACTTTTACATGCCAGTTCATGTCTACAAGGTCCTTCTGAGGTTGGCAGGAAAGGTATTATTATCCTTATGCATATTTTACATATAACTAAATGCAAGCATAAACCAGTTAAGCCACTTGCCTCATTTTATAAATGATAGAATCCCACCCTTTCTGATCGGAAGCCCACTCCAATACCTGTTGTACCATCCTGTCTGCAATAGGTGAGCTGGAGGCTGCAGGTGCCTCTGCTGCTTGCCTCTAACAGCCCGCTACAGGGGAAGCAGCCCAGGCCCCCTGCTCCCAGGTAAGGGTGACAGTGATCATTCATGCTTAGAAGCGTCCCTTGCCTGGTCACGCCTCTCCTTTCCAGGCCTGAAAGCCCATCCACCTGGGGTCTGGAGAGACAGAGCCCAGAGCCTGGGCTGTGACTTGGTGTTCCGGCTCCTCATTATCACCAGCTAATACTGCTGGAGACTGTAGGCCCGCACACACACTGCAGGCTTCCCGCAAGGGCTTCTCTTGGTATTTGCTGGGAGAGATTATCTGGAAAATGACCTCTCTCCCAGGCATCTAGAAATAGTTCTTGATGCTATCTGAAAAAAACCATTTGGAACCGAAATTAAGAAAGCTTAATGCTTACATGTCTGCTTCTATGGGAAACCAGGAAGGATTTCCAGAGCAGCCGCTGCCACACGTTACTCTTAGCACACGGAGTTGAGAGGCCACTGGCCTGAGTGGCACCAGACCTGTTTCCGAGTCCTAGCCCAGGCCTCTAGGACCATCCTATGACACCTGGGGCACTCTGCCTCTTTGAGCCACTGTCTTTTCACCTAGGGATGGCCAGCCACCCTACTTGTGATGTTAAATCACCAGATGAGTGAGTGTACAGAGGAGTGAAAATAACACTTGCCATGTACTGCGGACCTAATATGTGCTGCACACAAGAAGGGGCGTTTTGCATCCCTTAATCCATCTGGGTTTTGCAGCACAGCTCTGAAATAGGCATCTTCCTTACTTCGTCACTAACAGAAACCTGGAGTGGTTAAGGAAGCTGCTCCCCATGCAGTAAATCAGTGTAGAGCAAGGATGCAAACCTCAGCTCTTTCCCTGCACCGTGATGCCAAGTAAGAGAATACATAGGAACGCGCTGTAAGCATTCATTTAAACATCCCTTAGGAAAAATGAGTTAATGTAAAGACAAAGGCTCTTATCACTGGAAGGAGCCCAGCCTCTGGAATCAGACCCAGTGACCCGTGTGCCTTTCTTCTTAGTCCTCTTTTAACATCCCCGAGGCAAAGACCACACCCTGGAGGCACAGGGGGAAGAAGCCCTCCCCTCACCTGGAGCGTCTGTGGATGAGGGTGAGAGGAGCACAGATCCCCCTCACGACCCCCTCCCCAGACCCGCAGAAGCCCTCTCTTACCTGCCCGTCTGCGACTCGCCCTGGACCCCAGATGGTGGGGAATGACCGAGATTCACGACCTCTCTGAGACTCCGCGGATGGCTCATTTCTGCCATCTTCCCGTTTCTTAAAAGTTTCTGCCCGTGAATTGTTTTTAAAGTAAAATCGATTTAAATTGACTCTATTTAAATTTCCTTTGATTTTAAAAGTTTCACCATGCCTGTTAAGATAACTGCCACCCCTCGATGCATTCGAAAAATGGACTTGGAATCCTAGATGGAACACACCTACAACTCCCTCTCGGGCATCATAAAGGTTTTTCTCGCCAGCATTAACATTCCACAACCCGTGGATTCCTCCCTCTCCTCTTGTGAACTCAGAATGGCACAGAGGCTCCAACTTCAGCGACTTAACACAGGATAAAATCCAGAGTTCAACCTTTCACCTGCCCAGCGTTTCTCTCCCACCCCAGATGGAGAGCTCATGGCTTCCTGTTTGTCCAGGGCTCCCCAGACAGAGAGCAAACTCTCTTCTTCATGCTGCTGCCGTGACTTTGAACACGTAGCTTGACTCTCTCTGAGCCTCCGTTTCAGCCGCATGCCCTTCCCACCACTGTTATGAGTGGCGATATTTAAATGCCACACACTGAGCTACACCATCTTGGTCTCTTGGGGTCACTGTGCGGGAGAGGCACTAGGGATGGCTCTCTTCTGTCCCTCAAATGCTAAGTTTTGGGGGAGGGACTCCACGGACCCCTTCAACCTTCCCTGCCTAGCTGACCTGGCTTTCATCCCCAGCCCAGCTCTAGCCTTCCCCCAGTGAATTCATACTTCCTGTATCCTGGTCTTACTCTGCATTTCACTTCCTTTGGGAAACTGCCTTGGTCACACCCAGTCTGGGTGAGTTCCCCTCCTGCCGAGGTCCCCCAGCATCTTCTCTCAGTCCTCAAAAACCGGAATGGAGTTGTCTAGCCATCGTCTCACCCGGCAAACGCTAAGCTCTGTGGGAGCCGAGGACACGCCTGCCTTGTCCGCAGTGTATGCTCAGAGCCCAGCGGGGTGGCCGGCGTATAGCACGGACAGAAAAATATACAAAATAAGCCCACCTTTTTCAGGTTGTGATGGGGAGTGAGACAGTTTCTTTCAGCTGCTTTTATGTGTCATGGCTTCAATTTCCTCACCTGCGAAAAAGCCTAGTTTGAACTAAATGTTCTCTAGCATTCTTCCCTGCACGATGAGCTATAATTCTGTGACTCTAAATGCGGTAAATCACTGAGAGAACAGGGAAAACGGTCGCACTTCAACCAACAGAAGGATCATGTTCAGCGTTACTCTTAAGATTCCATATGGTTTTTCCGAGCTGTGCAGCTCACGCTCAGAAGCGACGCAGCTTTTCTCCCAAAGGCAAAGGACTGCTCTTGCCCACGATGGCCCCACGCACGGACAGCAGCACCTGTGGGTCCAGCCTCTTCTTTCCTCCTGCTTCGGAAGGGCTTTGGAAAATCTGGGACAGCTCTTTTATTCTGTAATATCTGAATATTGTCCGAATCGAATGGCTCAAACCTTGCCCTTTCATTTATGCTTTGCTTTTGAGGGCCGCACCCGCGGCATATGGAGGCTCCCAGGCTAGGGGTCTAACAGGAGCTGTAGCTGCCGGCCTTCGCCACAGCCACAGCCACAACCACGCGGGATCCGAGCCGCGTCTGCGACCTACACCGCAGCTCACGGCAACGCCGGATCCTTAACCCACTGAGCAAGGCCAGGGATCGAACCCGCAACCTCATGGTTCCTAGTCGGATTCGTTTCTGCTGCGCCACGATGGGAACTCCAGACCTTGGCCTTTCCGGCCGCGTGTGATGACCTCACTGAGCTTTCTAATTTAGCCTGTTGATGTTGAGGATCTCGTTCATTCTCCAGCAGCCTTATAAAAAGAAAGAATCAAAAATCAATCATGAAAAGAACAATAGAAAATACTAAAGGCGGGGAGAAACCAGACAGTCAGCCAGCCCCAAGTTTAAATTAGAGTACAATGGTTTAACGCTCCGAGGACCAGACTATTGTTGCTTATCAGATTTCCCCTTGAACGAACAATTGGGAAGCCAGCCTGCCCAGAGGAATGAGTTGTCATTCCGCCAGTTGAGCAAACACCATTGATTTGAATGCACGCGAGAGGAATCAGAATCCAGCCCTCCCTCCACTCGCCTTGCGCCTGGACACTACTCAGCGGAAAATGACTCCCTGTTTGGTTAAGGCCTCGGGGGAAAAGCATTAAGCAGGAGGTGGCCAGGGAGTGTCCAGTGCTGGCTGCAGGGTTGCTCCATTAGATGGAGCCCAGGGTGCCTCCGGGTACGGGGTGAACTCTGAGTCATGGAACGTGGGCTGCAGGAAGGGAGATCCAAGGGTGGGAAGAACAGAGGAGGGGGTCCCAGTCCCTTGTAAGGATGTGGAAATGACCTGATGCACGAGCTCCTGGAAATCTGCCACAGCCACCAACTGGGAGGTCTGTACTGGCCGGGACTGGGCCAGCAGCATTGGCTCCAGGGCGCTTATGATTCATGCCCAGCCTCACTCCCTTCTTCCATGGAATGGATGAGTTGCAGAGTTTGTGTTGAGGGGGTTACCAGTGATAATCTGTTGTCAGAAATGGGAGGCCTTGGAGTTCCCACTGTGGCTCAGTGGGTTCAAGACCTGATGTTGTGCCCATGAGAATATGGGTCCAATCCCCGGCCTTGTTAAGAGTCTGGCATTGCTCAAGCTGTGCTGTAGGTCACAGGTGTGTCTCGGATCTGGTGTTGCAGTGGCTGTGATGTAGGCCTACCGCTGCAGCTCTGATTTGACCCCTAGCTTGGGAACTTCCTAGCTTGGGAACTTGTCACAGGTGCAGCTGTAAAAAGAAAAAAAGGAAATGAGAGGCCTACCACCCAGAGAGATATAGGCCATTCCCCAACAGCCAGAGAGCCTCCCCACAGCTCCCCAAAGAGAAGCTATGGCCTGTCATCACTAACCAAACACTCGAGGGTGTTCTCCTCAAAGACATGACCCCAGGTCTGTGGCCTTCTCTGTTTACCTGCCTAATTAATAAGCATTCAGTACCACTCACTGACCAGGGAGAAGACGGTTGAAATAAACTTACTGTAATAACACAAGAAGCAACCATCAGTTAACAGATCTCCAGAAATCGGTGACATAAGGGGCTTCCAAGAGCATGAACAAAATCTAGACAGAGGATATTGGACAATAATGATCACGTAAGTGTCCCCGGAACTTTCCTGCACAGTTTTGTGCCCTTGCCCCCAGCAGAGGGAAGGGCTGTCTTTGGAGTGAGAAAGATTCTAGCACAGCTCAGAACAGAGAGTGATGACATAGCCAGCGTGTGCCTAACCCTCAGTGGTTCCAAAAGCCGTTCTGTCGGCATTTGCCGTCTACAGCAGGATGCCAGCGAGAAGTCGAGAGCCCCCAGAACTTGATCATGAGGGAATGCAGTTGTTCTCTGAGACTCAAACCCAGTAAGCTCCGTACACAATGGAAGTGATTAGGCAACAGGGAAAGTAAGCAGAGATTATCTCTAATTGTGTGACTCCAGTGTCTGGGAACGCCCCAAACTCCTGACAGGGTGGTCTGAGAGATGAAATTGGAGTGAGACTGTAATTTGGCAAGAAGAAACCTAATCAATTGTGCCCTCTGAGGCTGGCGTAATTTCAAAGGCTGGCCTGCCAGACTGGTACGAATGTCTGTCCATCTGACAGGCAAGTTCCTGCCGTGGAGGCAGAAGGGTCAGGCTGCTCAAGCCGGTAAACATGTGAGTCACAGTGACAGGGATGGAGAAGCATAGGTACACAGGTGGTTGTGAAAGTCCCAGTAGGGGACCACAGATAGAGAGGGAAACCTCGGGAACTTTGGGAGACCACTGCATGTTAACGATTGCTCAAAAAAGCCATCAGAAGGAAGCAGACTTACATAACTATAAAACTGTAAATAAAAGCACGAGATACGCCTCAGGTCATTACCCTTAGGATCCAGGGCAGGAGTTTAAGGACAGCCCTTCTGCTGATTTGAACTTGAATTTGACTGTCAAGCACCTTGACAGTCCCAGTTTGACTTTTTGCGGTCAAATATGCTCTTACTTATGAAGGAAGAACTACTACTCCAAGAAAGAGGAAGTGGGGGGTCTTTTCCCCTCCCCACTCCCCTTGGATGATAAAACTGTAGCCCACCTGATCCTCGGGGCAGAGCCTCCTTGCCTGCCTGCTCGCATCTCTCACGAGTGTCCTATCTTAATAAATCTATCTCTTGCCTATCACTTTGTCTCCGGTTGAATTTCTTCTGCACGGAGACACGAAGAACCTGAACCTCAGCAAGTCCAGACACCGGGTGGTGAGTGATTCTAATTTAAAAACCGTGGATTCAAGTCCCAATCTGGGTTGTGGCCGGGTTCAAGTTATAAGTGTTGTGGGTTCCGGGTTCAAGTTATAAGTGTTGTGGGTTCCGGAGTTAATGAATCCGACTAGAAACCATGAGGTTGCGGGTTCAATCCCTGGCCTTGCTCAGTGGGTTGAGGATCTGGCGTTGCCGTGAGCTGTGGTGTAAATTGCAGACATGGCTCGGATCCCGCGTTGCTGTGACTGTGGCGAAGGCCGGCAGCTACAGCTCCAATTAGACCCCTAGCCTGGGAACTTCCATATGCCGCGGGTGCGGCCCTAGATAAGGCAAAAAGACAAAAATAAATAAATAAATAAATGTGGGTTTCAATAGGATGCTTTCTTCTGGTTCTGATTGCATGATCCTCAAACGCCCTTCTGAGGATTTTCTTTTGCCCGTAGAGCTCACTTGCGGAGAAAGAACGGGCTGGAGAGCCCAGAGCATCCTCAACCCCGCCATTCATAAAACCATTTCTGCAAAAGCCTCCGGGGGCTTGTTAAGTGTGAATTAAGTGGCCCTGAGTCCAGTTGACAGGATGGGACTGATGAAGCCCAGAACCAGGACGGGGGAACTTTTCCAAGAAAAATGGCAGCTTTCGCAGACCACACTCCCAAGGGAAGATAGGTGTTGAACTGACCTCTCCTTTCCGAAAGGCAGCGATCAGTCCTCTAATCCCCACATGTGTGACCGAGACGTTGTTATTGCCTGTGCCATTTTCACTGAGGAACTAAGTGCAGAACAACTCAAGGTCACACAGCGCGTAGTGTCCTGGCTTCACACAACCCTTGGTTCAGACGTGTCTTCATATCATAGAAAGAGCCAAGGTGCTTTCCAAAATCTCCACCTTTTCCAAAAGCCAGGCAAATGTTCCCTACAACCCTTTTCAAAAGGGCTAAACCGAGGTGGGAAACCCTCTCAGTCAGATTTTCTTTGTAGGAGGGAAACGAATCCTACTAGTATCCATGAAAATGCAGGTTCGATCCCTGGCCTTGCTCAGTGGGTTAAGGATCCAGCATTGCCGTGAGTTGTGGTGTAAGTCACAGACCAGCCTCGGATCCCATGTTACCATGGCTGTGGTGTAAGCAGGCAGCTGCAGCTCCATTTAGACCCCTAGCCTGGGAACTTCTATACTCCCAAGTGCGGCCATAAAAAAAGACAAAACAAGGGGAAAGAAAACCCACCAGATTTTCTTTGTAAAGACAGAAGTCAAAAAGAGGTATATGGGATACGTCCCTGCTGCCTGCTGTTCCCACATCCTGGCTGCTATAGCCACCCACTCCTTGCTGGGCCCACAGGTTCACTCTCACGTCCCCAGGCAATGAGGGCCCTCCTGCTGAGGACCAGCAGGCAGGGCCAGGAGGGGCTGGTCAGCTTTCCCTGAGGTGGCCCCTTTAGCACTCATTGTTGCTCTCCTCCGGGGGCCCCCACGCGAAGAACTTCATACAAACCAGTCCTAAGCTGCAGTGGAGGGGCCCTGGGACAGGAGCCGGGGTGGGGGGCAGTGGCTCCAGGCACTTCTAAATGGTCAGAGGATTTGTTCCCCGCTCCTAATCCGCTGGCCATCCCTAGACACGCACGGACCGATCTCCCAGGGAGATCTAACCACAGGGTCCCCTTTCCACAATCTATGTAGCTGTGCTCTTGGATAACTAGCTCATCAGGATCAACTCCAACGTCCAGGCTTTCTCGGTGCCATGGGACATCTTAATGGTGCCCGCAGGTGCGCCGGCTTGGGATTTGGCAGGGCAGATCGATTCTGAGTTGTGCCTCCGTGAACAGGATCCCTGCCAAATCCTGAGTGTATACTTTACTCAGACCAGGACTCTTGCTTACCCCTCCACAAAGCTTTGCTCTCCCCAGAAGAGTCTCCAAAGTCTTTCTCTCCCCGCCTCTCAGCAACACTTTCCAGGCTACTTTCCTTCTTCTCACCCTCTCTGGGGAAATGTTTCCCTTTTAAATTTCCATCCTCATCATTCAACATCTGTTACCGCTTCCAGTTTTTAAAGCCCCAGGCAGGTCCCCAAGTCACAACCCCAACCAACCCATGTCCCCTCTCCCTGTGCTCCCCCCTTCCCGCTTCCCCTGGGTCTTAGCACACACACTACCATCTCTGGGAACATTGGGCCTTGACCCGCAGGAGCGCTTCCCTGTGCGTGGTTTATTTATCTAGGAGAAATGAGTTTCTAATTATGGCACATTCGTGCAGCAGAATGCTATGGGGCCATTTCAAGTGAGAGGGTAGAAGAAAATTTAATGAGGTGGAAAAATGTTCACAACAATATATTCAGTGGGGAAAAAAGAGGCTACAAAACAGTGTGCACACAGTGCTCATGTTTTAAAAAAAAAAAAAACACGTATGAATTTATATACACGTGCTAGCCACGGAACTGCGGTCACCTGGGCATCTGAGCTGTGTGATGGTTGCAAATGTTATTATCTTCTGCGTGCTTTTCTCTGTTTTCTAATTGGTTTCACAATGAGGAAACATGACTTTGGTAACAAGACAAAAATATAATGAATGTGGGTTTATTTATTTATTTTTTTCTTGAGATACTAGTGAAATACCCCTCCAAACTCTCTGTCCTCTGTGCCCTTCTTGGTTTTATTCACATCGGCCCGTGGGCTTTTTATGCTTGACGAATGAGCCAAGTGAAATAAGACTCAATTCATGCGAGCAGACTGTGGTTATTGGTAAAAAAAAAAAGAAAAATCTGCACCAAGTCACGGTCCCTCCAACTGTCTGAAAGGCACTGTCTTCCCCAGCGTGGTTTGCTCTAAACTTGAGTCCGCTCAGCTGTTTGTGAAGGCGCCACTGGCCACGTTGCCGTCAGGGGCTCCTACACGTAGCTAGAATCTCCTCTTGGCCTGGGAGAGGCAGCATTGCACAGGGGTTCCTGCTGTTGGATTTTTTTATTCCTAGAGTGATGACTGGGATTTGCATTTCAGCTCTGCCACTAACTCACGGACTATTGACTTTCTGAGCGTCGGTTTCCCCATCTGGAAATTGATAATAATGACAACACCCACTTACAGGGCTGTTTTGAAGACTGAATAAATGTAATCAAGTACTTAGCACAGTGCTTGGAATAGAGTAAGCATTTAACAAACAGAGTCATTTTTAACCCCTGAGAAACTGTATTCTTCGGAGAGACAGAACTTTGCATTGTTTTTAGTCTTGTACACTTGAGCTGAAGGAAAAGGCATGCGAGCGGATATGGGCAGCTTAGAGAAACAGGTACAGACACAGGGGCACAAGAGAGTTTAAGATCTTTTGGACGAGGTCTTCTTTAAAAGTTCACCCTCGACTTGTCTAACTTTGCCCTGCCTTGGGCAGGAAACCGTAGTCCAGTAACAATCTGCCTACAATCAACAGAAATTCTGGCCTTTGGTTCAGGGACCAAACCTGAGAGTTGAAAGGAATCTTAAGCCGCATCCTGTCCAACCTCCAACATGGCAGATGTTTGACCCTTTCCTAAAAGTTCACACTGTGTCACCATCAAGTCTGTGCTCGACACGTCATGCCGCGACAGGACCCTGAAGTTTGTCCTCATATTCAATCTAAATCTTTTTTTTTTTTTTTTTTTTTTTGCCTTTTGTCATATTAGGGCCACACCCGCGGCATATGGAGGTTCCCAGGCTAGGGGTCTAACAGGAGCTGTAGCTGCTGGCCTTCGCCACAGCCACAGCAACGCAGGATCCGAGCCGCGTCTGCAACCTACACCACAGCTCACGGCAACGCCAGACCCTTAACCCACTGAGCAAGGCCAGGGATCGAACCCGCAACCTCATGGATCCTAGTCAGATTCATTAACCGCTGCGCCAGGACAGGAACTCCTAAATCTTTTCTTTGCAGCATCCACATTGTTGAAAGCTATATTGCTAACACGTGGGAGGAAGAGGCAGGGCCAATCCTTTCCCCCTATGACATTCTTTCCAAAATTCGCAGCCAGGGACTATGTATTTCTCTCAGCTTTATCTTTTCCAGACTAGATATCATCAGTCTCCAGGATAATTGCCTGTGTGTAAGGCTTTATGGATCTCCACCATTCTGGTGCATCTCCTCCAGACCTAGTCTAGCAAAGCTTGGCACCTAGAACACATTTCTTCCTCTGCGATTTCACTCACGCAGGATGTAACAGCATGGTCACCTCCATCGTTTTAGACATTCCAGCTGGGTTCGTGTAGCCCAAAGTGCCTTCGATTTTAGGTGACCACAGTGAATTGACTCTCACCTAAATCCCAGAGAGTGCATGTTTTCCTGGGCAACTGCTACATCAAAATCACATCCTGTGATTGTGGATTTTTTTTTTTTTTTTTTTTTTGCTTTTTAGGGCCTCACCCACGGCATATGGAAGTTCCCAGGTGAGGGGTCAAATCAGAGCTACAGCTGCCAGCCTACACAGCAGTCACAGCAATGCCGGATCTGAGCCGTGTCTGCCACCTACACCATAGCTCACGGCAGTGCTGGATCCCCAACCCACTGAGCAAGGCCAGACATCAAACCCTCATCCTCATGGATACTGGTCGGATTCGTTTCTGCTGTGCCACAGCGGGAACTCTGGGGAGCTGTTTTTTTTTATATAGGATGTTACATTCTCCTTGGATAGATTTCATCATTTGGGATTCAGTCCATTCTTTCAGCTTGTCAAGAACTTTTAGGGACCTGATTCTGTCATCCAGCCTATTCACGAACCATCCCAAATTCATGTCATCCACAAATTTGATGACCATTGCTTCTGTCTTCGTAGAAGTCACGGATTAAGGTTCTGACAAACACTGAGGTAAATCAGAGCCCTGGGGAAGGTCACTGGAAACTTTTCTCCAGTTTATCACTGATCCCAGTCTTTGGATCCTTCACTTAGTGATTATCAGTCTAAAATCCCTTTATCCTTTCTTAAGACCTCTTAGGAGAGGGTAGACTAAGAGAGGCTAGGATAGGCTAGAATGTAATGCGATGTAATAATTTTTTTCAGACCATCTTCAGGAAATCCCGAAGCACCTTTTTCTGATCTACTAATCTAAAATCCTTACTTAAAAAAGAAAAAAAAATCAGACAAGTCAGATAGAAAGACTCCCTGTGGAACTTAGGATTCTCAGCTTCCTTTTCTGGATATTCTCAAACTATGTTTTTCTAGAATCCATTTAGCAATTTCATTTCTCACTCTCTTTTGGAAATTAGCCTAACACTGGCCCTTGGGTCTCCTGACAATTTTCCGTTCCCCAAGATTTCCCAAAGATCACGGCAACCTCAGGAACAAGAGTTAGACAATTGTGAAGTTTAAGGTACTGAGTCCAGGAGGTTTAAATATGTTTAGATCAGTCAGACTTTTGTCATAATTTGTATATTTATAGTGAGTCGACCTCTCAGGAGCTGAGAAGAGTAAATATATAAACAAAGAGAAGAAAAAGTCAGAAAATAAATCTGTCATTGAGAGTTTGGAATGATTTCCCCCTTTTTTTTTTGTCTTTTTGCCTTATCTAGGGCCACACCCGCGGCATATGGAGGTTCCCAGGCTAGGGGTATAACAGGAGCTGTAGCTGCTGGCCTTCGCCACAGCCACAGCAACGCGGGATCCGAGCCGCATCTGCGACCTACACCACAGCTCATGGCAACGCCGGATCCTTAACCCACTGAGCAAGGCCAGGGATCGAACCCGCAACCTCATGGTTCTTAGTCGGATTCGTTAACCACTGAGCCACGACGGGAACTCCTGGAATGATTTCTTAATTGTGACCCAAAGGCCCTAACACCTGATGGATAGCGCTACGTCGAAATTAATTTTGACAACGCTGAAGGGCTGTCCCACCTCCAGGCTTCCCGTGGGCCAACTGAGGCTTCTGCTGCAGCCGCATCACCATTCTCTTTCCCCCTCTGCCCAGACCTGCATCCTTATTCCCTTCCAGGTGCGGTTCCTGGGAGCACTCCGTATAAACCTCCTGCACGTGGCTCTCCATCTCAAAGTCCGCTTCCAGGAAGCCTGGCCAAAGACAGCCCATAGCAAGGCGTAGGCATTAGGATGGGATTTTGGCGTTGCATCACTGTGTAGATTCAGCTGGAAATGAGGCTTGTCGCTGGTGGGGCTGGCGTCCTGAGAGCCCCTGGAAGCCCACAGAGGGAAAGCTATTACCATTTTTTACCAGGTGAAGTGATATGAGATACCAATGGGAGGTGAAGCACCCAAAGCTGAAATATCACGGGCATTTGAGAAGTATCCGGAAGGAGTCACTTTCCAGCCTATAGGATTGAGTGGCTCTTGCTCAGTGCTATTGATGCCTTGGAGAAAGACAAGGAAGCCTGAGCGTGATTAATCACCAATTTTAGGCAAAGTGTGAAAATCAGAGGGCCTCCATAGCAGCACAGGAAGAGGGCCCTCTCCTGCAGCAGGAGGCAGAGAAGGCTGAGGATCAGAACACAAGCTGAATTATAGGGGCAGCCAGGTATTAGAGAAGTTTGGATTCCCGACCTCAGCAAGTCTGATACACCAAGGTCACAGATGAGACTGGGGAGCAAGGGAACCTGAGTGTTAGGATGGGGACATCTATGTTGAGGAACTCAACCTTGAAAGCCCACGATCCCCCATATTCGACAAAACTGGCCCATTCCTCCCTCTGAGAAACCAATGCCCCCCCCACCCTTCTCACTTAAAAGAATTGCAGAGGCCTCTTATTTGCCAAACACACACTGTCCTCAGGATCTAACCCCAACCTGGCTTGTTTGGTATTCAAGACCCACCGTCAGGGTCATCTCTCAATGTAAGGTAATTGTGGAGGTTCTGGGCCTGCCAAGGGGACCACAGGTCAAAGGGGCCGCGAGATTTAGTCTGAATGCAGCAGCAGGAGATGGGACTGACCCCTGAGAGTGCTGGGTCACAGGTGGCAGAATATACAATTGGGTAAGAGACAGTTTATCGTATGGGTGCTCCCTTCCAGGACACAGGACTTAACATTCCTAGGTTATGAAAATAGGGCTAATATGCTAAAAAGATGCCTCTTGGAAGCTTGGGAAAAGGGGCGGCCTACGCTAAATGAAGTAGAAATGCCAACATTGTAGTGACAGGTGATGGAAGGAGCTCCAAGAAGTGGATGTGCTAGAATGAATATGCTCTGCAAAGCCAGAAATACCCATCAGCTGACTAGGTTCCATGGGAGGGCCTCAAAGACACTTCAGTCATCAAAGATATAAGGAACGCACAGGTGACAACACAGGTGCAATGAACTGAACTGGCTCCCTCCCGAATTCCGTACCTCAAAGCCCTATTCCCTAGAGGGGCCAGAGACAGGGTCTTTGGTAGTGATTTAGGTTAACTGAGGTCATAAAGATGGGATTCTAATGTGATAGGATTAGAAAGTAAGCTCTATCTATCTATCTATCTATCTATTATCTATCTATCTATCTATCTATCTATCTATCTATCTATCTATCTATCTATCACCTTCCAGGGGCACACACTGGGAAAAGGCCATGTGACGATACAGTGTGAAAGTGGCCATGTGCAAGAAAGACAGAGAGCTCTCACCAGAAACTGAACTGGCTAGAACTTTGACCTTGGATTTCTAGCCCCGGGAACTGTGGATAAAAAAAAAAAAGTGCATTTCTATTTAAGCCATCCAGCCAAAGGTATTTTTTTATATCCATCTGGAGGTTGCTAATACAGAATGGTATCAACATTCTTAAAAAGTTTAAGCCTGGCTGTTATTTACAGGCTAGAACTTATAAGAGAAGGGTCATGAAAATTATGCAAAATTTTATATTCATGAAAAAAGAGAGGCCAAGGTGCCATTTAACCATCCAAAACAAGGTGGGTGCAATGTCATAACGATTGACAAGTTCAGTGTGGCAGCCAGGCAGAGGTCTGACCTGCAGAGTACTATGAAGATTAAGGGACTTGTCATATTAGTTAAAAAAAAAAAAAAAAAAAAAATTGGGGGTCTAGTGTCTGGGGCTTACCAGGACATTCCCTTCAAAGTAAAGAGAAAATGATTGCTTTGCTGGTATTTCAACAATAAGAAGGAAGCGCAATAGTTAATAGGCCGCTTCCGGTGCTGAAGGAAGCATACGTTACTCTGGAGAATGCTGTGCCAATCCGTGTCATGGTTGAAATGGAAGGCTTCCAGCTTTGAATGAGGCCTAGAACAGGAAAGGGCTCTGGAGCAGGTCAGGCTGCTGTGCAAACAGCCTTAAAGCGTGTGCCCTAGACCTCGCGGCACCTATGGTTCAGTTCTGTGACACGGCGGGATGTCCCAGAAGGAAAACTTAAAGTGTACAAAGGAGTTCCCGTTGTGGCTCAGAGGGTTAAGAACCTGACTAGTATCCGTGAGGATGCGTGTTCGATCCCTGGCCCTCTCAGCAGGTTAAAGGATCTGGGTTGCCAGGAGCTGTGGTGTAGGTTGCAGATGCATCTCCGATCTGGCGTTGCCGTGGCTGTGGTGCAGGTCTCAGCTACAGCTCCAATTCCACCCTTAGCTTGGGAACTTCCCTGTGCTGTAGGTTCACCCTTGAAAAATAGAAAAAGAAAAAGGAAGCGTACAAATTATATCGTGCACTCCCACTGATGTTGCATCACTTGAGCACACTTTTATAAGGGCCCGGTGGCCAAATACTTTGATGTAAGCTATCAAGTCATGGAATCAGTAAAAGACACTACCAGGAAGATGATGGAGGGCTCGGGGTCATAGCAAAGAGGAATAAAATGCTTCACAAAATATTTACGTATTACAGGTAAAGGCACGATCTGAAAAATATGTACGGCCGTACAGTTGGCAAGCAGACCTCCTTTTGCGTGCTCTATTCCCACTCTCAAGGGGCTAAGAGTCTTAGACTGTTAGCCTGGGTCTGTTATTACCTCCTCTCCATGGCACTCCGTTCTCTGAAACTTTCCCCTTTTTTTCCATTCTGTCAACATGGGTTGGTCAAAGTACACAGTCTCCAAGCAGTGAAGGGGAATTAGCTTCCTTATCATGTACTATACGGTTATCTATTAATCATCATTTTCCTTTAAGGTGGGAGAGAAACTGTTACAGGTAACACATACGACAATTATAAGGCACACCTGATTTATGAATCCATAACACGTGCAAACTAGTATTTTTCCATTTGAGGAAGTAAAATATGGCATTTAACAAATTTTAGCTTTTTCTTATTTATAAATTGAGACTATTGTTGATATCTCTTGGGATATTTTATGTTAAAAATTATCATGTATACGGGAAGGATGGTGTGGATATTAAATGACATTTTTAACGAATAACAGATCAAAAAATAGGTTTATATATAAGATCCTTTCTCTTTTTCTTTTTCACCCACCCTCGAGGCATATGGAAGTTCCCAGGCCAGGGATCGAATCTGATTGGGAAATGTGACCTACGCCACAGCTGCAGCAATGCTGGATCCTTCACCCACTGCACAGGGCCAGGAATCGAACCTGCACCGCCACAGAGACAAGCTGGATCATTAACCCACTGAACCATAGCCGGAACTCCTATATAGGATCTTTTAAATATCTCATTGTGTTACCCTACCTGGAGAAACTTGAAAAAAGAGGTCATCTGTGCACTCGGTGACCAAAAACGCAATTTCTCAGAGCAATGAATGTGCGATAGTGGGAATTCTGGACTCCACTTCAGAACACAGAGGATTTATGTCTTAGCAGGTCAGACCTTATTTATTTATTGTTGCCTTGAAATCTTTCCGTGGAGATATTAGCCAATCATTTCCATCTGCGTTTGAGACCCATCCTGCCTTTTGCTTCCCTATAGTTACCTGTCCTTTAAGATGACAAAAGAGGCTGCTTAGGGTGGCAAAAATTAGGTTCCACCTGGAGTCACTTTTGCTGTTTGTTTATTTCTGTTCATGACACCAGCAGCGCCCAGTCCTGTCGAGGGGCGAAGCCCAAGGTCTCAGCATTTGGTCAGCAGAAACCTGGCACGGCGCAGGCTGGCATCCTTCTTCGCGGCCAGCTGCGGCCTCTGCACACCATCTTACCAAGAAGCCTGTGGCTGGGAGAGGGTGCTGTGCGCGCGCACGGCTGTAGGGCTTGATGGGCTATTAATGCACTGGGACAGTTGCATTGTCTCATCTAGACAATGCTGCCATTTAACATCCTCATGGGCGGGCACTGGGACCCAACCACACAGCTAATGAGGCTTAGCACACCCAGCTCGGCCCACCCTCTGCATAGTAGTTAACTTCCAGGTCCGCAAGCACAAACACTCAGCAGGTTCACCACGATGTGGAATGATGTACAGTGGCTCTTGCATAGGGAAGTGAGGCCCCTGGAATTTCTGACCTTTTGAAGAGAAACCCATGCTAGGCACGGGGGCTTGCAGGGGAGACAAGCATTTCCCCGGACTCTTTCATATAGGGTTTTTTCATGAAGGTCCTAGAACGGTCCCCAAAACACACTTTATCAGCCCTGAAGACTGGAGGTAGGATAGGACTTGACTAAAACAAATATAGACATGAAACTTCAGCCCAAGGCTTCTGGACTCCTAGGTCACAGCCTCTTCCCAATAAAAAAATTCTTTCATCTGGAGTCTCATCCGAAAGAGAATGACACCTTGATTTTCTCCGGGGGCTTAATTCACTGTCATCCTTCATCCCTCCCCCAGCTTCCGCTTACCCTCCATACACACTCAGTGTTTTCTGAAATAAGCCCCACTCAGTCCTTCCTTTCCTTTATCACCTTATCCTTCGTCGAGTGCTCATGACTTTGCTCCTTGACCATGACAATAGCTTCCCAGATAGTCTCCCTTCCCCAGGATTTGCCTCTACCATTTTCCCTGCATGCTACTCCTAAATCCATTTTCTGAAACCTCCTTTTCTTGTAGGATCTCTCTCTGCTCAAGAACCCGCCATGGGTCTCCATGGCCATTGGAATAAAGTCCACATGCTAAGTGATTATTCAGACCTGATGACCCTTTTTTTTTTTTTTTTTTGATTTTTAGGGTCGCTCCCACGGCATATGGAAATTCCCAGGCTAGGAGTCCAATCAGAGCTACAGCTTCCAGCCTACACCACAGCCACAACAATGCTGTATCCGAGCCACATCTGGGACCTACACCAGAGCTCACGGCAATGATCCTGAACCCACTGAGGGAGGCCAGGGATCAGACCCGAAGCCTCATGGTTCCTAGTCGGATTCGTTTCCACTGCGCTGCCATGGGGATTTCCCAGTCGCCTTTCTTATCAAGTCTTCAGCTGTTCCCTATGTGCTTCCGGCCAGCCTCGGCACCTCATCATCCCCCACACAGCGAGCATCCTCACCTCCCCACGGAAGTAATGTTTCCTCCCATTTAGATGTTCTTCACTTTTTTCTTCCCAGTCAACTACCGCGCTCTTTCAAGACCGGGTCGAGCTTCCCTTCTGCACTGAACACTGCACCAAACACTGCAACTGCTCCACCGCTCGCTCCTCTGACCTCTGACCTTCTGGGTCTTCACCGCACATGTGAGACTTAGCTATAACTTACCTGCATTTTTAGGTGTAGTTGTGCAACTGTGTATGGATCCCGTGTCTTTTCGAACAATTTGTAAATTGCACAAGGAAAGTTTGTCTTCACCGTTGGTCTCCCATAATGTCTAGCAGAGGAATACACCTCAACAGGTGCCTGATAACATCCTCACACCATCGTTCATGGCAAACGGCAACGCCGGATCCTTAACCCACTGAGCAAGGCCAGGGATCGAACCTGCGTCCTCATGGATACTAGTCAGGTTCGTTACTGCTGAGCCACGATGGGTATTCCCACACTCCACTGAATTATGAAAAGTTCAGGGGCACTTGTTCTCTCCGGCCAGCATTTATTGTCATCTCTCCATGTGATCTCCAAAAATTGGCACTAATTCTCCAGGAAAATATGCTGTCACTCTTAAAGCCAATGATAGGTTATCAAGTCACTTTTAATCATAAAGCAATTCAAAGCCACAATATTTCAGACAAGGTGGGGCTCCATCAAAACCGAAAGGAGAATCAAGACAATTCTCTAAAATTTGTCATAAAGGGATTGGTGTACATAGTGAAAACTCTTCATGGTTGAATCCAGGATATTGTGTAATCAACCTGAAATCAACCAGAGCTCAGCCCCTGCACTAAGTTTTCTAATATTTCTGAGCCTTGGTTTCCTTATCCGTGAGGTCTGATAACCTCTTGCTTCTAACAGATCGGAGGATTAAATGTGTTAGCATTATCTCAGCAATCTGAGCGTGATCTTGGGCATATGGCCGGGGTTTGTGACATCTTTCGTTTCCTCCCTTGTCACCTACAGAGAGCACAGAGGAGAGATCTCCAGGCACCATCAGTGACTGTCTTGTGTTGTGCAGTGGGATCACAGGTGATGAATAAGTACCCGAGTCTATTCAGAAGGGCAGAAGGGCTCCCTCGTTTTCGCTCCCTAAAATGTAGCCACTTATAACACAGTGGGCCCTAAAGAAAAGTCTTTTTCTCCATCCCCATGTTCACCCATCTGATCCTTTCTTCTACTTTCTAGAACCGAGGTGACCATCCTTCAGCCACTGGCATCCCTAGGTCCCGTGTCTGTCTTGCTTCTCTGCTGCAAAGCCTGGAGTGGGGCAGGGGGTGCGGGGAGCAGGCAGGAGGGCGAGCAGCTGGGCAGAGCTTTGAATCTCATTCCCTACCCTATGCTCCCTTGAAGGTAAGACTCCATACCACCCTGAACGGTCCTTGAGCAGAATGTCCTGTTAATTCATAAAGGACTCATAGAGCTGTCCCTAGAAAGAAAAAGTTGTGGTGGATAGAGGCAGTTCAGCAACTACAGGGAAAAAGGAGAAAATGTGTTACTTTTTCACCTTGATGCAGCTCTGTGTCTCTCCTCTCCAGGACACCTGGACCTCGGTGTGGTACCCACTTCCGCGGACCTTTATGAAATGGTTTTCCCATCTCTGCAACAGGCAGGAAGAGCACAAGTCACAGCTGGACCATGCACCACCGTTGCCCCTGGCATCTCACGGATTTCCTTCTTTCTGGGAGAAAGATGGCATTTCAGACTTGACAGCTCCTCTCTCAAGCAATGTGCTTGCTTTGATGAGTGATATTGCCAGCGCTCCTTCAAGGATGGGTCGTTATGAGCAAGGACTGCTCTGTAAATCAGGGTGATCTAGTGGAGAAGGGGGGGGCGTGGGGAGACTGTTTGGTCTGCTCTCTACCGGACAAGCATTGTTCAGAGAACCATGGCAGAGCTCACCCTGGCGTAGGGGGATGGAAGCCAAGGCAATGAGTACTGGGGTGACAGAGCGCCGGGCCGACGTCAGGGGCACACCAAATCTGGTCTCTCTCTGCCTCATCGGAACAAAAAGCATCCTTGCCTGGTGCTCTGGGAAGCGGAGCCCCTTGGATCTTGCCTGCATCTGCTTTTGCAACCACCAACTTTATTTCTATATCTCAGGTTTTATTTACATAAACGTAAATCTTCTCGTCTCTGCCGCCACCGTTAGGATGAATGGTCTAAGGAGGCAAGTGAGCTCAGAAGCCTGACTTTCACAGCAGGTGCAAATACATCGCTGTAGCTGGGGAAGGGGGATAAAAGGAAGCGGATTTCGGCAACATTTAAGACCAGACCCAAACGATTGTGGTTGCCCCCTGCAAAGATGCCATCTGTGCAGTAAGGCTGTGAGGTCCCCATCCATGAAGCTGTCCAGGAGAGGTCATTTGTAAGAGTGTCTCTTGCCAGGAAGGAGGTTGAACTAGGTGGTCTCCAGTCTCAGGTATGTTCTAATTCTATCTTCTAAGGGAAAGACCAGCTACTCATAGAAGGTGATGTGAGGGGGTAGGAATCACTGTGCTCAAGTCCAGCACTGTCCTCTGGCCTCATGTACAGAGGCCTAGGGCTTAGGGTCGGAGGCTCTTTGCCAGAGATCCCCCTACCTTTTCTTTTCTTTCTTTTTCTTTAATGTTTTTGGCCATGCCCAGGGCATGTGGAAGTTCCCGGGCCAAGGATCAAACCTAAACAATAGCAACAACCAGAGCCACCACAGTGAGAGCACCAGATCCTTAACCTACTGAGCCGCCAGGGAACTCTAAGCTCCCTTTGCTTGTCTCCTTCTCTGATCTGCTCAGTTGGTTCTAGACGAGATCCCATTTCCTCCTTTCCCGTGGAGGAATATTAAATGTCAACGGCCGTCTTGGGGCACACCTCTGTTCTGTGGTGACTCGGAGTCCAGCACGGAGACAGAAAGAGAGCGAGGTGGCGGGCAAACTGTATTGACTGCAGCCTCCTGACTCTCATTTCGCTCATGGCTTCGGCTGGCGTCTGGCGGACCTTTAGGGAGGTGTCCACTGATTATCCCAGAGACCCGCACCTCAGGGACCACAGACTCACCCTCCACAGAAACAGCAGAGAGCAAATGTCGCCGCTGTGACTTCTGGAGCCAGAAAGACATGGGTTTGAATGCTGCCCTCACCACTTTACCGACTGCCAGCCTTGCTGTGACCTTGGTCAAGTTATTCCACTTTCTTTTTTTTATTTTGTCTTTTTGCCTTATCTAGAGCCGCACCCGTGGCATATGGAGGTTCCCAGGCTAGGGGTCTAACAGGAGCTGTAGCCGCCGGCCTTCGCCACAGCCACAGCAACGTGGGATCCGAGCCGCGTCTGCAACCTACACCACAGCTCACGGCAACGCCAGATCCTTAAACCACTGAGCAAGGCCAGGGATTGAACCCGCAACCTCATGGTTCCTAGTCGGGTTCGTTAACCACTGAGCCACGAAGGGAACTCCAAGTTATTCCACTTTCTGAGCCTGTTTCCTCATCTGTAAACTATGGGAGATAGTACCCACTGCATTGGGATTTTTGTGAATCTGTGTGTGTGTGTGTGTGTGTGTGTGTGTGTGTGTGTGTGTGTGTGTTGGCTTTTTAGGGCTGCACTTGCGGCATATGGAAGTTCCCAGGCTAGAAGCTGAATGGGAGCTGCAGCTGCCGGCCTACACCACAGCCACAGAGACGCATTATCCGAGCCACATCTGTGACCTACACCACAGCTCACAGCAACACCAGATCCTTAATCCACTGAGCGAGGCCAGGAATGGAACCTGTATCCTCATGGATACTAGTTGGATTCGTTTCCGCTGCACCACAATGGGAACTCTTGTGAACCCCTGTATTAATTAAGTGCTTAGTGCATCCTCAGTATGTAATAGAAGGTAGCTATTATTGTACCATGACATTCTGCTTACCAGTAGCTTCTGTTTCCACGTGTTCTCTTGTCCTGTGACCCAAATCTGTGAGCCCATCTGGCAACAGGCTCTGCACCCCATCACATGCTTCTACTCCTTTCCCGCATGTTCAAGGACATTATTTCCTCAATTCATCTTCCTACCCTCTCTTACACTACCAATTTTTTTTTTTTTCATAGGGCTGCACCAGCAACACATGGAGGTCCCCAGACTAGGGGTTGAATCGGAGCTGCAGCTGCCGGCCTTCGCCACAGCCACAGCAGCGCGGGATCCGAGCCGCGTCTGCAACCTACACCACAGCTCACGGCAACACCGGATCCTTAACCCACTGAGCCAAGCCAGTGATCGAACCTGCCTCCTCATGGATTCTAGTCGGATTTGTTTCTGCCTATCCACTGAGGGAACTCGCATCACCGGTTTTTTAAATTTTCTACTGAAACAGTTCCATCAATAACAAAAATACTGCTAGATTGCTCTTTCTCTCATATTAAAAAGAAAAAAAAAAACTTCTTACGATCCTCACTTCCGTGTCATCTGAGCTAACCTAGTTCTTTGCTGCCCTTTGCCATGAAATCCTTGAAAGAACTATCTCTGTCACTGGCTTCACTTCCGCTTTTAGTAGTTTCTCCGAAACACATTCCAGTCAATGCTTTGGCCCCACCCGTCCACTGAAAGGGCTCTTACCATGGTCACCGACGACCTCTGCATTGCTAGACCCGTCCTCATCTAAACTGGCCCTTAGTAGCTCCAACCCAGTTGACGACAGCCTCGTTAACACCCTCTTCATTTATACATTTGTCGTGCCTGGCTTTCCGGACACCAATCTCCTGCTTTTCTCTCCGTCTCCCTGGCCACACCTCAGGCCCCTTTCTGGCCCCTTTCCGTTACTTCTACCTAATAATGACGGGGGGGGGGGGTGGTCACAGGTCTCAGTCCTTGGGTCTCTTCACCTCTATCTGCCCATCTCTTGCGGCCATCAGCCTTGTGGTTTTAAATGACATCCGTATTCCGATGGCTATCGAGTTTATATTTCCACTCCAGGCGCCTCTTGTAAATTAGCGTGCCACCAACGGACTAGCACAGCCAAGTTATTTGGAGATCTAAAAGAAACGTGAAAAGCATCACACCCAACACTAACCCCGTTATCTTCCCTCCCAAATCTGTACTGCCTGGAGTCTTCAGCTCAGGAAATGACAGCTCCACCCTTCCATTTACTCAGGTCAAAAATCTTGGCGTTATCGTCGACGCCACGTACTGACATCATACAGCCAAATCATCAGGAAATGCTGTACGGTCCTCCTTTAAAAATATTTCTCGAGTTCCCATTGTGGCTCAGTGGAAATGAACATGAATGGTATCCATGAGGATATGGCTTCGATCCCTGGCCTTGCTCAGTGGGCTCAGGATCCAGTGTTACTGTGAGCTGCGGTGTGGGTCGCAGATGCGGCTCGGATCTGGCATTGCTGTGTCTGTGGCGAAGGCCGGCGGCTACAGCTCCTGTTAGACCCCTAGCCTGGGAACCTCCATATGCCGCAAGTGCGGCACTAAAAAGTAAATAAAGTAAAATTTAAAAAAAAAATGTTTTGAACCTGGCTATTTGTCACCATGTGTCAAGCTGCCATTCCCTCCCACCCAGGTTGCTGCGCCATTGTCTCCTGGCTGGTCTCCTAGTTTCCACCACCGTCCCCTCTGTCTCAACAGAGCAACAAAATAAAGCAGCTTAGTCCATGTCACTCTTCTCCTCAGTTTCCTCTGACAGCCGCCCATCCAGCTAGGAGTAAACCCGAAGCTGCACAGTTTTCTCTAGAGTCCTGCACGATCTGGATTCCTGTTGACCTCGCACCTCATTTCTTCTTATTCTCTGCCTCTTCCCTCCATGCCTTTCACGTTAACTTCTTCCTGCACCGGGACCACATTTCTGCTTCAGGACCTTGGCCCTGGCCCTGGCTAGAACGGATGTGGGCATAACTAAGTCCCTCAGTTCCTCTCAATCTTTTCTCAAATGTTCCAGCTTGGGGAGACCCCCCTCAACATCCTTATTTCCAAAAGCAATACCCAACCCTCATGCGACACAGTCCAGGGCCCCTTACTCACGTCTGCCTTTTTATTTTCCTATAGTGCTTATCTATTAATATATATATACTATGTGATTAAGCTACTTTTGCATCTAGTGTTTAATGTTTGCCTTCCTCCCCGTCTCCACATCCTGTTTGCCTGTCAACACCGTCAGAAAAGGGGTCTTTGTTTTACTCGCTGATGTATCACCAAGACACGGAACACTGCCTGGCACAGAAGAAGCACTCGGCAAATATCTCTTGAGTGCAAGAATTAACTATTATTAAGCCATTTCATTTCCCCTCACGATCACACATTTAGACACAAACCTGCCTCAAAGAGCAATACACGAGAGTCCTTTTCCTCAAAGATTCTTGCACGCAGTGAGGCTAAGTCAGGAAGTCGATACTGTTGTGTGGCTAGCATGTCTCAGGGGGTCGGCTGCACCGGCCTGCGTATCAGAAGGGATCTGGATCTCCTTCCCGGCGAGGACGGCCTCTCCATCCATCAGTCTGCGTAGCGACTGCACTACTCACTGTGAAAAGACAGGAGGAGTTAATACAAGGTCCCTGCCCCAAAGGCAACACTTAGCCACGTAAAACAATAAGCAGACAATACCAGGCAGTATGTCATCAAGTGCTAAATTGGGTGTTATTGAGTCTAAGTGCTCTTACAGTTCACAAAGGGGAGAAATCAATGTGTACTGAAGCTGCGCCCAGAGCTCCGAGACATCACACCTCACGTTTCTTGAGGGCACAGGCGACGTCATCTGTTTATTTTCTTTCTATTTCTTTTTCTTCCTTGCTTGTCCGCTTGTTGCCTGCTTTCTTTATTTTACTTTCTGTAGACTTACCACAGTGGAGTTCCCGTCGTGGCTCAGGAGTTAAGGCACCTGACTGGCATCCATGAGCACGCAGGTTAGATCCCTGGACTCTCTCAATGAATTAAGGATCCGGCGTTGCCATGAGCTGTGGTGTAGGTCGCAGACGCGACTCGGATCCCGCGTTGCTGTGGCTGTGGCGTAGACTGGCGGCTGCAGCTCCTGTTAGACCCCTAGCCTGGGAACCTCCACATGCTGCAGGTGCGGCCCTAAAAACATAAAAGAAGAGAAAGACATAGACTTACCACAGTGATGTGTCCGTAATAGATGCATAACCACTGTTCTGTTTTTTTTGCTTGTTTGTTTGTTTTGTCTCTCTGTCTTATCTAGGGCCGCACCGTGACATATGGAGGTTCCCAGGCTAGGGGTCTAACAGGAGCTGTAGCCACCGGCCTTCGCCACAGCCACAGCAACGCAGGATCCGAGCCGCGTCTGCGACCCACACCACAGCTCACGGCAACGCTGGATCCTTAACCCACTGAGCAAGGCCAGGGATCGAACCCGCAACCTCATGGTTCCTAGTCGGATTCGTTAACCAGTGAGCCACGACAGGGACTCCAACAACTCCTTTTTTTATAGTTCCCCTAACTTCTCTCCCAAAAGACTGAAAGTGGCTGATAGGGATATAAAATAAATAAAGAAACAAGCTTTAAAAGAAAGTGACGAAGAAGCAAAGCAAGGGGGAGACGTAAAGTAGACTAAGAAATGAAGAAAAAACAATGTTAAAGCACAAGCCATCAAGGACCATGCCTTTGCAATAGAGGAACCACAAATTTGGCTGCGCACTTTCACACGGACTACCTGAAAACGAAAAATCAGATTAATAATGCAATTTACACTGTCCTGGGGACAGAAACAGACCCAGCGTTCAGCAGATACTAGACTACTCCAGATACTTAAGCCTTCTGTGCATTTCTCCCTAGAGTCCTCACGGAGTAGACACCTTATAATGTCATAGACAGTTTCTTCAAGGAGCTTCTTTGCTTAGACTCAACCATGAGTTTCCCAGGGCTGTTTACTGTGCAAATATCTTCAGCCATTCGGGAGTGTTCCTATTTTGTTCAACTTGAGGGTTATGGGACAACCCATGTATTTAACTGTAGCCCTAATCTATAAATTTAACAAGGTAAAGGGGAGGAGAACAAATTTAGGAAGAGTTCTGCTCTTAGAACTTTGTAAGTTATAAACACACACCCTACATACACACACACACACACACATACACACACACACAGTCTTTGACCAAGCTAGAAATAGCCTTGTAATCTCTTACACACGCTATATTTTATTTATTTGTTTGTCTTTTTAGGGCCACACCTGCAACATATGGAGGTTCCCAGGCTAGGGGTCAAATCAGAGATGCAGCTGCCGGCCTACACCACAGCCACAGTCACACAGGTCCTGGGCCACATCTGCGACCTACACCACAGCTCATGGCAATGCCGGATCCTTAACCCACTGAGCAAAGGCCAGGGATCAAATGGGCCTCCTCATGAATACTAGTCATGTTCAATACCGCTGAGCCACAATGGGAACCCCACACATGCTACGTTTATATTTAACATTGTGGTGATGTCTGTACTTCCTTGATTGCTCTTGTTAGCTTTTAAGTTCATCAAGGCCAAGTATGAAGTGGCTCTTTTTTTTTTTTTTTGTCTTTTTGCCTTTATGTAGAGCCGCACCCGCGGCATGTGGAGGTTCCCAGGCTAGGGGTCTAACAGGAGCTGTAGCCGCCGGACTTCGCCACAGCCACAGCAACGCGGGATCCGAGCCGCGTCTGCAACCTACACCCCAGCTCATGGCAACGCCGGATCCTTAACCCACTGAGCAAGGCCAGGGATCGAACCCGCAACCTCATGGTTCCTAGTCGGATCCGTTAACCACTGAGCCATGAAGGGAACTCCTGAAGTGGCTTTTTATGTGTCTTTGTAGCCCTCACAGCATCCAACACCTTGACTTGCTCTAAGTGAATATGCATATACATACATACATATGGCATATGGAAGTTCTCTGGGCCAGGGATCGAATCCCAGTTGCAGCAATGTCATATCTTTTAACCCACTGCACCGAGCCAGGGATCAAATCCACGCCTCCACACTGAGACCTCAGCCACTGCAGTTGGATTCTTAACCCACTGCACTACAGCAGGAATGCATGAATGTATTTTCTATTCAACAGATATTTATTACTTTTCCACGAGGTGCTAGACGCTCCTTTTTAGCAATGAACAAAACAAATGAAATTCCTTACCCTCAGAGGGATTTACAATGAGGCAAGGATTGATATGAGACAGACAAGAAGAATAAATTAGTAAATCGCATAGTATATAAGAAACCAAACTTGTTATGGAGAGAAATAAATAATAGAGTAGGACAAGAGGGATTTGATATGTGCGTGTGTATGCGTGTGTGTGTGTCTTTGTGTGTGTACAGGTGCAGTTGGTAGCATCAACTAGCCTAGTCAGGACAGACCTTATTAAGAAGTTGAGACTTAAGCAAAGAGTTAAAGAAAATGAGACAGTTAGCTAAGTAGATATCTGAGGAAAGAGTATTTAGGCAGAGGAAACAACCGAGGCTTCAAGACAGTGATTTATTGGAATTTGTGTTAGGAATTATAGTAAAGACAATGGTATAAAATACACAGAAGGACAAATACGGAATAATAAAAATTCGCAAACATTCTGTAATAACAATGAGTTGTTGAAAAAGCAGAACTGTATGTTTTCAATGAAAAATAGTATTGTTATGATGCCCAATTGGAAGGAAAACAGCTTAGTCGAGATAGGCTCGGTAAGGCTGCTGTAATAACAGCAACAAAATAAAACCTTGTAATCTCATTGGTGATGCGAAATGATTAGGTTCCATTCTGAAACGGGTCTATATTAGGACAGCAGTTCTCAGAGGGGATAACTTTGATCCAGATGATAATTAGTGAGCTCCCACAGTGGTGCAGCAGAAACGTATGTGACCAGTATCCCTGAGGATGCGGGTTTGATCCCTGGACTCCATCACTGGGTCTGGTATCTAGCACTGCTGTGAACCATGGCATAGGTCACAGATGCGGCTCAGATCCTGCATTGCTGTGACTGTGGCATAGGCCGACAGCTGCAGTTCTGATTCAACCCCTAGCCTGGGAACCTCCATATGCCTCAGGTGTAGCCCTAAAAAGCAAAAAAAAAAAAAAAAAAAAAAACATTATCAATAACAATTTCTGAAACGCTTTGTGCCCTGGATCTTAAGGAGTTAATAAAGTGATGATTGGAAAATGATTAAACCCATACTCCGCAATAAAAAGTGTATTTGCATTATACCCATTCATCTAATGAGATTATATACAACAAATTACCTATATTCTACAGAGGATTTCTTTATGTTCTGTATGTTAGAGAAGTTCTAATACAGACTTTCTTTCTTTTTTTTTTTTTCTGTCTTTTTGCCTTTATGTAGAGCCGCACCCGCGGCGTATGGAGGTTCCCAGGCTAGGGGTCTAACAGGAGCTGTAGCCGCCGGACTTCGCCACAGCCACAGCAACGCGGGATCTGAGCCGCGTCTGCGACCTACACCACAGCTCACGGCAACGCCAGATCCTTAACCCACTGAGCAAGGCCAGGGATCGAACCCGCAATCTCATGGTTCTTAGTTGGATTCGTTAACCACTGAGCCACGAAGGGAACTCCTAATACAGACTTTCAATATTTTATCCCTAAGGATTTATCAAAAAACTTTATCAATAGGTACCTGAAAGAAAATCTCTACCCTGCAAAATTTTTCTCCTTGTAATTCCTTCTGATATTTCCGAAATCTACCTGTTGTGACTTGTATTGGTCTGTGCCTCTATGTTTAATTATTTTGTATCAGATTTCTTTTCTCTAAATTCAGGTATCTTTAGCCTCCATCCTTAATTGTTCAAGACTTGGATATTAAATGATAGAATGAAATTATGTATTTCAAATAAATTATGCAAAGATGGTGGGACTGTTTTGTTCTGCTTAATGTTCTGCTCTTGTGGTTTTCTACTTCTCTAGATTTTTTTTTTTTCTTTTTAGGGCTACACCCATGGCACATGGAATTTCCCAGGCTAGGGGTCAAATCGGAGCTGCACTCGCCAGCCTGCACCACAGCTAATCTGCGTCTGCAACCTACACCACAGTTCATGGCAATGCTGGATCCTTAACCCACTGAGGGAGGCCAGGGATGGAAATCGCATCCTCATGGATCCCAATCAGATTCGTTTCTGCTGAGCCACGAAGAGAATTCCCTACCTCTCCAGATCTGTGTACCCTCTGCGTCTCTTCTGGTCTCTAAACCTGCAAAGTGCAGCCACTCTCATGAATCGGGGATAGAAAGCCTTATAAGCTTAGAAAGAAATAAATTCCAGATCGGAGTTGAGACTCACTTATTGGACAAAAACACAGTTTTGGATTCTGGAAGAGTTCAAGGTGTCTCTCAGCTTGCTTAAATGTTTTGAAACATTTATGTTTTTTGTGATGCTTCGGAGTTGTCACTTTATGTTGTGACGACTTTAGAACTTGGGCACATCCAAGACTTTTAGAATAATGCAGCCGTGAACATGTGAAAGAGGTGTGTTAGCTCCAGAAGGTTGCCCTGGCATCAGCTGCTGGAGAACGAGCCCATCCTGATAGACTCCCTGAGGGCCGAGGAGGAGAAAAACACAAAGAAACAAAATCAGAGAGAAATTAGTCCCTTTATGATCAGACTGTAATTTCAGAAAGTAATTTAAATTTCATTTATTTGTTGTAATCAGACTATGAAGATTGACTTTTATTTCTGAGTTAATTTTGGTCACTGCATTTTACTAAAAAAGTCATTCGTTTCGCTAAGATTTTCTAACGAGATAGCACAGATTTGAAACTATCTTTTTGTGTCTCAATGAGTATTTTGAGGATTTCATGTTTTATCTTAAGGGTGTTTGTGTTTAATCTCACTTTTTCTTGTTATTTCCTATGCTTGCCAGCTATTTATCAGATTAAGTTTTAAATGGCTCTTGGATTCCTACTTCCAATTTCTCTTGCTTTTTAAATTTCTAATTCATTCATCCTCATTCAGTCGTTGTTTATAATCTCTGATTTTTTTGTTTTTGTCATTTTTCCCAGTTTCTTAATTCTTGAACTCATTTGTTTAAAAATTATTCTTTTTGTTTAATAAAAAATTATTCTTTTTGTCTAATTATTCTTACCTTTATTATTTGGCAGTTAGAAAATATGAAGAGAAAAGATCTAATTTTATGACCTTGTAGTTTTTGCTCGAGCTTTTGTAAACATGGCATGGTTACTTGAAAAAATTCTCTCAAGACACACCTTTTGATATTCACCTACAAAATTAACCTGACTTATTACCTATTTAATCGTCTCTGCCTCTGTGTGTTCTTGTCAGTTTGATCCGGCAAAGACTGAAAGAGTTATGCTGAAGTCTCTCTTTTTCTGTGATGCGACTATTCATGGACTCCAAAGTCATTTTTAGAAATTTCGGTGCTATGATATTTATAACGTAAATGTTAACCCACTATATCTTTCATATGAAGAATGACCTCATTCACCTATTAACTGCTTTTTGTCTTGAATTTTCCTCAGCCTATTATTAACATCTTTTCCTCATTTGGATTTACTTGATGTATCATTATACGTACTTATTTTATTTTACTTTTTTTTTTTTGGCCATGCCAATGGCACGTGGAAATTCCCAGGCCAAGGATCGAACTTATGCTTCATCAGTGACCTCAGCCACAGAAGGGATAGCGGCTGGTTCCTAAACTGCTAGGTCACCAGGGAACTCTTCAGTTTATGTACTTTAATTTTTAAATTTTATGTATAATTTTGTGGTGGTTTTATCCAATCAGTGGTAGGTAACCGGGCACCACGGTTTTGCGTTTTGTGGTATTTTAACACAATGTAGGAATTCTTGTATTTTTAACGTGCACATTTAACATCGGTACAGTTTTTAAAATAAATGTATTTCTTTTGAAATAGCTTTAGATTTACAGGAACCTTATGAAGACAGTACAGACTCCCGTTTCCCCCTCCTCAGTTCTCTATTATTAACATCTGACATTAGTACAGTATAGAAATATTGGATCAAGACTGGTACGGTAATGTTAAATAAAGTGCAGTTTTTCTCAGACTTCCTTAGTTTTACCTGCTGAATTTCTTTCTATTCTAGATCTCATCCAGGACACCCCCTTATGGTGAGTTGTCATGTCTCCTTAGACTCTTCTCTGCTGTCACAGTATCTCAGACTTTCCTTGTTGGGGTGGCTTTGACAGTTTTGAGGAGTACTGGTCACAGATATCTCAGAGTGTCCCTCAATGTGGATTTGTTTGATGCTTTTCTTAAACTTCAATGATGGGTTTTGAGAATGAGGACCGCCAGACCCAAATGCCTTTCCCATCGCATCTCAGCAATGGTTCATATTACCAACATGACTTAGCGCTGTTGATCTTAACCTTGACTGCCTGTCTAGGCGGCGTTTGTCAGGTTTCTCCCCTGTAAAGTTACTCTTCCATTTCCTTTTCCACTTCGTACTCTTTGGAAGTGAGTTGCTATGTGGAGCCCACTCTTAAGGGGGAGGAGGTACCTTCACCTCCTTGAAGGTAGAATATTTACCCAAATTATTTGGAACGCTGCATAGAATATTTGTCTTTTTTTCCCCCATTTACTCATTTATTCAATCACTTTTTGTATCCATACGGATTCAGGAATTACTGATTTTATAAACTGTATTCTTTCATTTTGTTGCTGTAATCTTTGCAGCTTTGTCTATTTACAGCTCTTTCAGTTGGCTCATGTGTCGCTTTGACAAACCTCTATTACTGTTTCGTTTGTTATTTTAGCACGTTCTTATCTTGCTGGTACTTTAAGATGTTCTTAACAGAAATCAGATCTTATTATTTATTTTTTGAAACCCTTCCTATAGCTTTGCTCCCTTGACCTCTGAAATTCTTCCACTCACTCACTCAGTTCCTATGTAAAAGGTGTGGACGTAAATCCGTAGAGATCGCAGCTTCCTTTGTCGACAAAAATGTGATTACCCCAGTGGTGTTTCTGCAGCACCGGGATGATAATTCCATCCCCTGCCCAGCACAGTGAGTTAAAGGATCCAGTGTTGCTGCAGCTGCGGCACAGGTCGTAACTGAGGTTCGGATCTAATCCCTGACACAAGGAACTCCATATGCCTGCCACAAGATGGCCAAAAAAAGAAGAAGAAAAAAAAGGAATTACCCTGGTGACCAACAGCTGAAGTTTGAATCATTTCATAAATGCAGCTAATTGAATTGCCTTGACCAAAATGATTGGTCAAAAATCCAAACCTTTGGAACAATTTGACCATGACAGTGCCTTACTTTATTTTCAGTTTGATTAGAGTACTGCCTGCGTTGCCATGGGTGCAGCCCTAAAAAGCAAAAGATAAAATAAATAAAATAAAAAGAGCACTGGTGGGCCAAAATAAGAATTACTGTGGTTCTAAGAGTGTTTAAAACAAGTCTAGAGCAAATAAGGAAACAAAATAAGCTAATTGTACTGATACTATTTAAAATTGTAGCATGAGTATTTAATGTATATTGACTCTGTTTTGTCATCTTATTTGTGTGAAGCAAGTATGTGAGTCAGTCATAAATATATAATTACCATTTAAATTATTAACCTGAATTTAATTAGTTCTCTAGTCAATGCTTAATCTTTTAGGAGAAATTAAATTTGAGTCTTGCTTTAAAAGAAAGAGAAGCTCCAGACTCATCTTGTATATCTCTTGCCCCAGTCCTAAAATCAGTCATTTCTCAAGGATCCCTGCTTCCTTCTACTGTAGAATGATATTAGAACCTAAGATCTGGGTGCTGGGTATGCTGTTAATATAGGATGCCACTGCTTTCAATTAAGCTGACAGGCAAGCAAAGATATGTCCTTTATTTATTTTTAACTTTTTAAAAATTCTGAAACGATTATAGATGCACAGGAAGTGGCAAAAATAGTACATAGAGTCCCTTGGATTCTTTTCCCAGCTTGATTCAACTTCTATAACTGCCAGCCTCTGCAACCATAGTACGAGCTAACCCGTGAAACTGGCATTGCTACAATATCATTCAATAGACCACAAAACTGTATTCAGATTTCGCAGTGTTTTGCACATAATCCTTTGCAGGTATGTGTGTGTATATATAATTCTGTGCACTTTTTTTTTTTTTTTTTTTGCTTTTTACGGCCGCACCCGCAGCATATGGAGGTTCCCTGGCTAGGGGTCAAATCAGAGCTACAGCTGCCAGCCACAGCCACAGCCACAGCAACTGCAGATCCAAGCTGAGGCTTGGACCTACACCATAGCTCACAACAATGCCCACTTAACCCACTGAGCAAGGCCAGGGATCGAAGCTGCAGTCTCAGGGTTCCTAGTCAGATTCGTTTCCACTGCGCCACAACAGGAACTCCCAGTTCTGTGCAATTTGATCCCATATGCTGATTTGTAGAACTGGCACCTCAGTCAAGATACAGACCTGTTTTCTCACCCAAAAGGACCCGCTCATAATATCCGATTATAGTCAAATCTACACCCTCGATCTTTTTTTTTTTTTTTGTCTTTTTTGCCTTTATCTAGAGCTGCACCCGCGGCATGTGGAGGTTCCCAGGCTAGGGGTCTAACAGGAACTGTAGCTGCTGGCCTTCGCCAGATCAGAGCTACATCTGCAACCTACACCACAGCTCACGGCAACGCCAGATCCTTAACCCACTAAGCAAGGCCAGGGATCAAACCCTCAACCTCATGGTTCCTAGTAGGATTCATTAACCACTGAGCCACGACGGGAACTCCCCTATACCTTCAGTCGTGTCTTTGTCCCTGGGCAGCCACTGGTCTGTTCTCCATTTCTAGAGCCTCGTCATTCTGAGGATGTTATATTTAGAACCACACTATGGGATTTTCTGAGGTTAGCTTTTTTCACTCAGGATCATACCTTTAAGATCTTTCCAAATTGTGTTCACTACTTGCTTTGTTCCTGTTTATTACCGAGTAATATTTCATGGCATAGATATGCCAGGGTTTGTTTAACCATTCACCCACCAAAGGATATTGGATTATTTCCGTTTGGGGGCTATTGTGAATAAAGCTGCTGTGTACATTCACAGACAAGTTTTTGTGAGCACAAATCTTCATTTCGCTGGGATAAA
This sequence comes from Catagonus wagneri, assembly GCA_004024745.2. Classification (NCBI taxonomy): domain Eukaryota; kingdom Metazoa; phylum Chordata; class Mammalia; order Artiodactyla; family Tayassuidae; genus Catagonus; species Catagonus wagneri. The sequence continues at coordinate 16,638,299 of PVHT021183556.1, read as the reverse complement.
TGTCCAAGAGTGTAATTGCTGGGGTCCCATGATAAGGGCATGTTTAGTTTTATAAGCAACTACCAAACTATAATTCAGAGCAGTTGTATCACTTTATATTTCCATCAGCAATTCACACCAAATTTGCCTTTTCCTCATCCTTTTCAGCATGTCATCTAAAAAGTCTTTGCCATTCTAGTGGGTGTATAGTGATATGTCATTTTGGTTTTCATTTGTATTTATCCAACAGCTAATGAGGTTGAACATTTTTCACGTCCTTATTTGCCATTCATATCTCTTCTTCTTCGTTTTTTTTCTTTTCTTTTTCTTTTTTTTGGTCTCTTTAGGGCCCGCACCCATGGCATATGGAAGTTCCCAGGCTAGAAGTCGAATCAGAGCTACAGCTGTCGGTCTGCACCACAGTCATAGCAACGCCAGGACTGAGATTCGTCTGTGACCTACACCACAGCTCAAGGCAATGCCATATCCTCAACCCACTGAGTGAGGTCAGGGATCGAACCAGAATCCTCATGGATGCTATTCGGATTCTTTAACCTCTGAGACACGGAGGGAACTCCCCATATCTCTTCTTCAGTGATTTTTTTTTAACTGTTATGTTTTTTTATGGTTGAGTTCTGTGGGTTCTTTTTATCTATAGCCTATGTAGAAGTCCATTGTCAGATGAATGGTGATAATACTTTCTCCAAATCTGTAGTTTGTATTTTTATCCTGTTCACAGAGCATTTCATGGAGCAAAAGTTTTAATCTGAAGAAGTCCAATTTGTCTGTTGCTTTATAGGGTTTCTGGTGTAATATTTAAGAATTTAGCTAATCCTATGTCTTAAATGCTTGTCTCCTGTGTGTTATTCTAATAGTTTTATGGTTTTATGCCTTACATGTAAATTTGTGATTGCTGATATTTATTTTGAAGAATGATACATTTTATTACTTCTATTATCTTACTTTATGCTTTATTTCTTAAGGTTTCTTTGGATATTTTTCCCTCCTTTTCCTCCCTCCTATGATTTAGCTGGTATACATATTGCATTCAGGCTATATAATTTCAACCTGTAAAATAATTGACTGTATTTTCCTAATAATCAATACTAATAAAGAAACTAAACCTAATAACTGTGCTCTATTTAACATTTAGCCTGTTCCTAACTTTTTCTTTCCTCACAAAATTATCATTCATATTATATATCTTCTGTTTTAATAATACACTTTTCAACATCTGTATTATATTTTATAACTGCAACAAAGAACTGAAGAATTCTATATTTAGTTTTACTGATCCTTAGTAATTCTACTTTAATCAATTATCATTGTTTTTAATTGTTTCATTCATCTCCATTGTTATCATTCACTATCTCCTGAATTCTTTGAGAAATTTTAATTCATAAGAGATAAATTGGTAGTCAAATTTCTGAACCACATCTGAAAATAACTTTTTCTGACTCTCACATATGAATGCAAACTCTTGGGATATGGAATTCTTAGCTCTCTCTCTTTTTTTCTTTTTGTTTTGTTCTTGGTTTTAATATTCCGCAGACATCCTAAGATTTTTTGATATTTGGTGATGTGGAAGAGAAAACTGAGGATATGTGAAGAGTGTCAGATGAGAAATCTTAAGTAAACAAGCAAGCTGAAGGCCCCGAAAGAAAAGGAAGCAAAGGGTTTCAGGAAGGAAAACTAAATCAATAATTAAATGTTGCCCCAAAGGTCAAGTAGGTTGATCACAGAGAAAAGTTATTGGATTTGCAATTAGAAAATAATTTTAACCTTTGAAACGAACAATTTCAGGTAAATGGTAAAGTTGGAAGCCTGTTTCTGAGCCCTGGGAAGAGCCTTAGAGATCATCTAAGTCCAAAGCCTTCTTGCTAACGACTAGGGGGTCGCGGAAGCGACTTGCCCAAGGCGGTTAATAGACACCAGCATCCTGACTCCTGCTTCGGTGCACTTTTTATCTATGATGAGACCTGAAGTAAAGGAATGAAGCCTATAGAGAAGAGGCAGGTGGGATCATCCAGGGAAAGGAAGGAAGCAGATGAAAGGGGTGAACCCAATAGACCCGGATCTCTGAAAAAGGCAGCAGTAGAGCAAAATACAGAAGAGAGAGAGAATGAATACCTGAGATGTTCATGTCTTATAGAGTTCAGATCAGAGGCAAAAAAAGAGAAAAGTCTCCAAAGAATGCAGTCCTCCAGAGGGTCAGAGTGGAGGCAGAGACAATCGCTTTCCTAGGGCTGGAAGGCAGGGAAGGCATGTGAGAGCAGGCTGTATCTAGAAAGGGCCCCTTCGTACTCGAAGTTTGTGTCCTCACAAAAGCAGAGGTGCCACTGAAAGGTTTAAACCAGAGCTAATTTGACAGTCTTTTCATGATGCTCATTGCTTTCCTCCATCGCATGCAGCATAGGTCTTAAAACCCTTCCCCTGACCACAGAGCCAAGAGATGCACCTAAACTCTGTGGTTTGGACCACAGCAGGACATAGGGAGGATGGCAAGTTCTGCTTAAGTAATCAGAGTGAAAGCAGGGCCAAAATACAGAAAGATATATATCTATATATATAATTCTGTAATGAAATACAGAGCTAAACTCACTACCAGCTAACGTAGACAACTTATCTTAGGTACTAAGCAATGTCTATTTTATCATTCCTTTGATATTTTACTGCTCAATTTTCCCACTTTAGATCCTACTTAATTTTATATAACATTTTAAATCCCACTGAAAGAAGGAAAGCTATATATCCTTCTCACCCCCACCCCAAGACACATTGATGCAAGTGGAAGCATGAAAGAGCATCAAACCAAAGGACCGTGGCTCTTATCATTGCAGGGCCAATGACAGTGATGGATCTGGTGCTGTCCTGCAGGCCACAGAGGGGCTAGGGTCAGCGATCTTCTCTGCTGGATGCCCAGCAACTCCGGCTTTGAGCTGCTCTGAGCCAGCTAGTAAGCAAACTGGGACTGCCATCCATTAACATTTTTCAGTCTTTTGCAGCGTACTGTAATTTATCCCTGTCATTTAGACCCAGGCAGTGGTCTTTAGCTTATTTCTGAGATCTTACTACATTTTTTATTCATAGAGAAGTAAGATTTAGGTATCGAAGATCAATAGCAGCCTCCATCATGCTTACATTATTAATAAGAAAGATGTTGTATGAAGACAGACGGGTGTATTGGAATTGCTCAGCAGCTTGGCTCATTTCAGACAGGTAAGACAATTTGCTTGCGTTTCACTCTGTCTCTCCTCTCCTCCCCTCCCTGTGCCCTATTAACCCCTCTGGGAGTATGGTCTCTCGCACTGGCATATCATTTCACACCCTGGTTTGGTCCAGCCCAATGTCAAAGAAGGGAAGAAGTCTAATTACTGGAAGAGGTTTTGAGAAGCAGAGAGGTCTAGGCTTTCTTTGGAGCCCTGGATTCCTTTTGTGGTGCAGGCTGTCTTGGCTCACTCAACATCAACACGTCAACAAGAACAAAGCTTGCTCTGCAAAGCATCAAGAAGGTGCTTTAACATCTACAAAGCTATTTTTACCATACATTGAAGGTTAGGATTTCCTCTCCCAAACCTGTTATTGTACAGTACCAACTACAGCTACAGCTAAATATTCACGCTTCTATACCTTGTCTTAATGCAATAAATATTCTAGCGTTCTGTCCAACCCAAGGCAAGATTTAGTTTTCTCTCTTCCTCTCGCACTTTCCAGAGGAAGTAGAGAAAAATCTCAGAGGTTGAGAACAATCAAGTTCTCCTTGAGTAAGAAGGGCAAGAACCAAGCTTCATTGTGACTTCTGTGTCCCCAAATTTGTCAAGCAGTGGGGCTGACTCCACTCTTGTCCTATAATGACCTGACTCTAGAGTTGGGTGAAATCCTTCAGAGCAGCTTGCAAATCTTTCATTGACCTGAGACCAGGTCATGCTGATGGACAACTTTCCCAGTCCACTTAGTATTTTTTCTTTTTCTTTCTTTCTCTCTTTACTTTTTCTCTCTTTCTTTCTTTTAAATTTAAGTATAGTTGATTTACAATGTTGTGTCAATTTCTGCTGTATAGCATAAATTAGTGACCCAGTCATAATTTTCTCACGGTATCTTTTTCTTTTTCTCATATTTTCTCCATCACGTTCTATTCCAAGAGACTGGATATAGTTCCCTGTGCTGTACAGTGTGACTGTATTGTTTATCCACTCTACATGTAATAGTTTGCATCTGCTAACCTTAAACTCCCAGTTCATTCTACTCCCTCCCCCTTGGCAATCACAAGTCTGTTCTCCATGTCTGTGAGTCTGTTTCTTTTCTGTAGATAGGTTCATTTGTGCCATGTTTTAGATTCCACATATAAGTGATATATGGTATTTGTCTTTCTCTTTCTGACTTACTTCACTTAACATGAGAATCTCTAATGGAATCTATGTTACCATAAATTACATTATTTTATTCTTTTATACGGATGAGTAGTATTCCATTGGATATATGTACCACATCTTCTTAATTCATTCATCTGTTAATGGACATTTAGGTTGTTTCCGTGTCTTGGATATTGTGAATAGTGCTGCTGTGAACATAGGGGAGAATGCATCTTTTTGATTTATAGTTTTGTCTAGATATATGCCCCAGGAGTGGGATTGCTGGGTCATATGGTAGTTCGATATTTAGTTTCCTGAGGAACCTCCATACAGTTTTCCATCGTGGTTGTACTAATTTACATTTTTACCAAGGGTGTAAGAGGGTTCCCTTTCTTAGTGGTTTCTGAAATCCGTTCTCTGTTGGATCAATCTTTCACTTCTTTGACCAGTTTTTATGTATGTGTATATGTATGCATTTATTTTAATTCTATTGGAATATGTATGCATTTATTTTAATTCTATTGGAATATAGTTGACTTACAAAGTTGTGTTAGTTTCAGGTGTATAGCAAAGTAAATCAGTTATACATAAACATATCATTTCCCTTTCAGATTCTTCTCCCATAAAGGTTATTACAGAGTATTGAGTAGAATTCCCTGTGCTGTACTGTACGTCATTGTTACTTATCTACTTTATATCCAGTAGCATGTATATGTTAATTCCAACCTCCCGTTTTAATCCCTCTCCTTGGCATTTCCCCTTTGGTAACTGTAAGTTTGGTTTTGAAATCATTGAGTCTGTTTCTGTTTTGTAAATTCTTTTGCATCATTTTTATTAGAGTCCACATATTATATGATATGATATTTGTCTTTCTCTGTTTGACTTGCTTCATTTGGTATGATCATTTCTAGGTCCATCCTTGTTGGGGTAAATTCTGACCAATTTCTCTTAGTGCTGTTTTCTGTTCTCATCGCTTAATGGTTGGGCTCTCTGAGGTTCCACTCTTGCCTTTTCATCAATGTACATGCCCTTGCTAAGCAGTGTTATCCTGTCTGTGATTTTCTACTATTGCTATAGGCCACTGACTCCTAAATTATTATCTTTAGCTCTGACCACTGCTTGGGTGTCTGGACTGAATGTGTGGTTCTCCACCTAACACTGACATCTTGAGAACCCAGAGGTATTTTTTTTTTTGTCTTTTTCCCTTATCTAGGGCCCCACCCGCAGCATATGGAGGTTCCCAGGCTAGGGGTTGAATCGGAGCTGTAGCTGCCGGTCTACACCAGAGCCACAGCAATGCGGGATCCGAGCCACATCTGCAACCTACACCACAGCTCATGGCCACACTGGATCCTTAACCCACTGAGCAAGGCCAGGGATCGAACCTGCAACCTCATGGTTCCTAGTCGGATTCGTTAACCACTGAGCCACGACGGGAACTCCCAGAGGTATTTTGAAACCAAGATTCCTGGAACAGCTCAATTTTCTCCCCCAAACTCTACCTCTGCCCCTATTTTAAATTGCCAGCACTCAGGCAAAAAAGCCAAGTCTACAAATATACCTTCTCTCCCCTTGTCTCCATTTTCCATCTTCAATCTGTCATATTTGCATCCTTGCCCCATATCAGGCCTCAACTTTCTCGTCTTCTTCACTGTTGTAAAATTCACTGTAAATCTTCACTGTTGTTAGACAAGAATACCTGTCCTCCTACCTCAGCCTTCCAGACTGATTAGACCAAGTCACAACAATGACCCTGATGTTGCCATAAAAAGAAGCCTCATGGCTTCTTTTCCCCCCACCCCCACTTTTTTTTCCTTTTTATGGCCTCACCTGAGGCATATGGAAGCTTCCAGGCTAGGGGCTGAATCAGAGCTGCAGCTGCCAACCTATGCCACAGCCACAGCAACCCGGGATCTGAGCCACATCTGTGACCTACACTGCACCTTGTGGCACCGCTGGATCCTTAACCCAGTGAGCAAGGCCAGGGATCCAACCCACATCCTCATGAATACTAGTCTGTTTCTTAACCCACTGAGCCACAATAAGGACTCCCTCTGTGGTTTCTTGGTACTTTTAGGGAAAGATCACACCTCTCAGTATGGTTCCAAATCTCTTCTTCCCAGTTTCTTCAGATGTCCCCTCTTCTTTCAATATCATATCTTTTTTTTTTTTTTAATTGCAGCACTTGAAGAATATGGGAAGTTCCCAGGCTGTGAGGGGTCAGTTTGGAGCTGCAGCTGCTGGCCTGCACGACAGTCACAGCAATGCCAGCTACTTTAACCCACTGAGTTTTGCCAGGGATCAAACCCACATCCTCATAGATAATAGTCAGGTTCTTAACCCGCTGAGCCACAACAGGAGCTCCTCAATATCATATCTTAATCTCTAGTCACGTCACATAGTCAGCAATTTCCCAGCTATGCCTTGTATTTTATACCCGTTTTGTTTCTCCCCCTGCTGACCGCATCTGCCCACTGGCCACCCCTCCCTCACTGTCCACCTGGCGAACGAGCCTCACCTTCAAGAGTCAGCTGGTGGTTACGTCTCCCTTGAAGCCTCCCCGTGTCTATACCATTTCTTTCTCCTCCCCAAGGTAGAATAATGCATTTCTCCCTTATAGCCCAGCAAGACTCCTATTATAGTCTTCAAACATTTTATTTATGACATATTTCTGTTTATAGAATAATCTATTAGCTTTCTTTGTGTCCCTAGAAATAGTGATAATAATAGTAAATACTTATCAAACACTATGCCTCGGGTACTTTTTCTTCCAATACATTAATTTTCACATGCATTAACTTGATTAATTCTCACAACAACCAACCTTACAAGTAGCGGCTACAGTAGCCTGATTTTATTTTTATTTTTATTTTTATTTATTTTCTTTGTCTTTTTGCCTTTTCTAGGGCTGCACCCGTGGCATATGGAGGTTCCCAGGCTAGGGGTCTAACAGGAGCTGTAGCCGCCGGCCTTCGCCACAGCCACAGCGATGCGGGATCTGAGCCGCATCTGCAACCTACACAACAGCTCACGGCAACGCCGGATCCTTAACCCACTGAGTGAGGCCAGGGATCGAACCCACAACCTCATGGTTCTTAGTCGGATTCGTCAACCATTGAGCCACGACGGGAACTCCCGACAGTAGTCTGATTTTAAACACGAGGAAACAGAGGCACAGGGTGTTGACATAACTTGGCTTAAGGTCACACCCACAGTAAGTGGCAGAGACAGGCTTCAGACCCATTTGGTCTGACTCCAAAGGCTGTGAGTTTAACCACTACAGTTCACTGCCAATGTCTAGCATAAAATATGCACCTAATGAATGCTTACCAAAAGAATTAATGAGATTAGATCCTTGGGAAAGAGTGAGAGGAATGCCCAAACTTATGAAGAGGAGGCAAAGCTATGGGCTAAGCAGAGTCATATAATCTATCAAGAGCATTAATCTGGGCTTGGAAATTGCAAGGACCAAAACCTATGGATAGGAGAGTTCCTGTTGTGGCTCAGCGGTAATGAACCTGACCCATATCCATGAGGGCTTGGGTTCAATCCCCGGCCTCACTCAGTGGGTTAAGGATCTAGCGTTGCCATGAGCTGTGGTGCAGGTCTCAGACACAGCTCCGATACTGCATTGCTCTGGCCATGGTGCAGGCCAGCAGATACAGCTCTGATTTGACCCCTAGCCTGGGAACCTCTGTAGGCTGCGTGTGTGGGGGTGGGGGGAACCCTATGAATATATTCTGAGACCCAAAGTAGAAATTTGGCAGGAAAGTAAGTCTCAAGTTCTGGGGCAAGCTCATAGAAGACCAGATAACCTGAAGGAGTCCAAGGAGTCCATGTCAGCTCTTTTGAAGAAACGGGGCCAGCGTCTGGGGAGCTGAGGGGCAGTCACCCGACCATATGCCCGAGCAGCAGCGAGTCACCGGAGAGGCCGCTCCCTGCCTGTGCAGACCCCAGTGTGCGAAGCCCAGGCTCTCTGTAGACTGTGAGTCCACCGAGGCAAGGAGTTCTTAATGTGACTTTGACTCTTTCAAGCCCAGCAAATGGCACATGGTCAACATCCATAAAGTGCCTGTTAATTGAACTGAATGAAAAACAACAAAAACAAATCCAGGATAGAGATCGACCCAGCCTTTCTCACGCCTCCTTCAGAAAGCCTATCATAGTGCTAGATGCATAAATAGTCTGTGAACCATAATTCTTTTTTTCCTTTTTTTTGGTCTTTTTGCCTTATCTAGAGCCGCACCCGCGGCATATGGAGGTTCTCAGGCTAGGGGTCTAACAGGAGCTGTAGCCGCCGGCCTTCGCCACAGCCACAGCAACGCGGGATCCGAGCCGCGTCTGCAACCTACACCACAGCTCACGGCAATGCCGGATCCTTAACCCACTGAGCGAGGTCAGGGATCGAACCCACAACGTCACGGTTCATAGTCGGATTCGTTAACCACTGAGCCACAACGGGAACTCCAACCATAATTCTTAAATACCGTTCTTTTAATGCTTATCTTCCTTCCCCTGGCATCTGTGGGGAAGTTCTCTTTCTCTTATAATCCTTATTTCTCTTCCCAACAATGAACTGAGAGTCCAAAAAGCAGCATAAATCGGACAGCTTGAGGACTGTCAGTCATCAACCCAGAACACTTTCTGGTCCGCACACAACTTCTTTTAACTACTAAACCACTCTTTTCTCTTGGGTAGATGCTGGCAATAACCTTAATGGAGGCAAAACCACTCCAGGATTTCTAAATAGCAATCTCCATCCTGCATTGCATACATTTTTTTTTCCTATTCCCATTTCCTCTGATCTCCAAAGGCATTTTCTCCAGAAATTCCCCACATTCAGATACTGAAATCTCTGTTCTTCCATCAATCACCAAAGGTTTATTAAGCATCATCTGGGTCCTCAGCATTGAGCTGCCTGGATAGAAGAGACTCTGGAAATGAGTCCTGTTCACAGCTTCACATGGAGGTATCATTATTGCTATTTATCTCAGCGTTTGAAAGATGAGAAATGGGTTTGTGAAATTTAAGTAGCTTGTCCAAGTTCACCTAAGTAACCATAGCAGCGTTGGAACTCAAAGGCAGGTTTTGTGAACTCTAAATCCCCTGTTCTTACTGAAGCTACTCTACTGTAACAACAGCGGAATTCAAAGCAGAAAGAGAGTAGCTGAAATTAGAATAGTCAGGGAAGACTTTGTGTGGGAGGTGGGGCCGTCAGCGGGATCCTCAAGATCTTCGGGTTTCGATTCCATAGAAAGTCAGAAGGAGAGCTTTTGGGGGGAGGGGACAGCGTGGACAAATGTAGAGACAGGGATGTGCACAATGTCTGCAGGGAAAAACTAAGGAATGAGAGCAAAGGCTGGAAAGGTGCTAAAGAGCAGCCTGGGGAAGTGGGGTCATGCCCTAGTGACGTTTCTTCCTTCTGCAGTTGAGCTGGTGCCACTCTCTACTCTGCTGGACAGATTAATTCCTGGCACTTTCCCCTGCTCCCTCCCCACCCTCTCTCCCCCTTCTGAATGCCAACCAATGGGCAGCCCAAACACGTTTCTCACAGTCTAATTAGCATCAATACTAGTTCAAGCTAATCGCCATAATTAATGGAGAGACAAGGCTATGACTGGGAGACTTACAAATGGGAATAATCGAATGTGATTGAGTCTGGAGCAGCTTCTATTCAGGAAAGCTGGAGGGGGAACAAGTCACCTCATCCTCTGTTCCTTTCGTTTCTCAAAACTGGCCCCCTGTCAGGCAGCATGAATACAAGAAGCGTCAGTCTCATCAAATCAGACTCCGTCCACAATGCAGTTTTGACCTCTCCCCGTGAATTACTGTTATTACATTTAATTATGTAATAATAGTTGCACAATGGTCTGAGCCCCCTCCTCTTTTCCAGCAGCGCCCACGTACCCACAGTGACAATGTCTTTGGAATGGAAACACATTTTCTCTCCGTCTTGCTTTTTTCCCTTCTTCCCCCAAATCGCATTACTTTTTGAAATTCTTCTCTTTATTGTTCTTCATTTCCCCATTTCTTTCTTTTTCCTTTCACCCTGCCTTTACTTCTCCTTCCTTCTCTCTGCCTTCTTTTTCTTCTTTTCACTCCATTTTTCTTGCTCCCTTTCTTTTAGTTTCCACCCTCTCTTTTAAAATTTTTATATAAAGACCAGGCTTCAGAAAAGCCATAGATATCTGTCTGGTCGTTTACACCTACTTCCTTTTATGCACCTCTGCAGGAGGAAAACGTGGTGATGACTTCCTCATCCGTGAAGGTTTCTTTCTCTTTGAAAGACACCTTCCTGATGTTTCTCTAACATGACATCTCTAAGTCTCCATGAGAAGCTCCTTCTCCCCTTCCTTTCTCGCTTCCCTCCTCCCTTCCTTCCTTCTCTCATCTTCCTTTTTCCTTCCCTCCTCCCTTCTCTCTTTCAATAAATCCCTAAAATATGCCAGGGATATTTATACCATACATATAACTATGAAAATAGAAAACTATGAAACTAAAGCAGTTCTCCTTCACCTCTGAACTTACTATCTCTTTGCTAAATTGGCTTCTTTTCCAACCAGATTATTCAGTAAGTGGTTCTGACATCTCGGGTTGACTTTATGTGTCGAGGTCTTGTTTTTCCTTCTTCTTTATTTCCGAGATGGAAATTGTCAACAAACTAGGCTATGATGTTTTTCCATTTGAAATCTTTTTAATATTCTGACCCTCTCCAGCCTCCCTTCTACCAAACAATCCTATCTCTATCCCACCAACAGGATTCTGTTGGGGCCCAAATCCCAGCATCACTGTGATGGCCAAAGCCAAGGGCTGAGTTCTAGACTCTAACGGAATGAGACTTCTTTGTTCCCGGTGAACTAAATGAGGGGGGTTTTGGTTCCCCTTACTTTGAAGAAAAAAAATCCAGAAAATGTAATAACTATGCAAAGCCAAATGGTATCATTTTAACTGCAATCTATTCTAGTCTACAGCAACAGCAAAGGCAATGAGTGGATTATAACGTGGCTCTATCTTTGCACCATAACCAGACATATCCTGGGGACCTGAAGAGAATTTCATAAGGAGGATGAGGGAAGTATTTGGTGGCTTAAAATGGGTCACATAGGAGAAGCAAAAATCAGAGAGAAGAGGCCAGTTTTCATTTTTATATAAAGACTATAAACTCTGTTCAAGCAACAGAACAGAAGGAAGCAAGAGAAAGAAGTGTGAAGTGTGGCCAATACCAGAGTTAATCTAAGAGACCAGGTTGGCACTTCATTAGGATAAGGAAACATCTGGAGTTGGGAGTTTTCCTAGCAAAAGGATGATTATTTCCCCTTTCATTTATATATGCAACCCAAGGGTCAACAATATTGTTGGAATTCATATTACATAAGGTACTAGATATTTCAGCAATAATCTTCAAGCACCGTACAATTTCTAGCATATATTTGTAAAAGGCAGAATGAAACTCTGAAAAGAGCACAGGATTTAGAATCCAAAGACCTGGCCTGATGACATCACCTCATATTAGCTGTGTGACCTGAAGCCAGACACATTTATGTGCCTTGCGGTTCTCTCTGCAAGATGAAGATTGCAGACGAAGATTAAAAATAACACTAAATTATATTCATGCTTATATCCTATATTTTGCTTGGTGGTACAGGTTTGTTGTGAGGTTCACAAAATATATGATAAGGTGTTTCGTGAACTATTAAATATTATTCACATTGGTTATTGCTCTGTAGCCCCCACAGAGCCCAGCTCTCCAGGTGTTGGGCACATATTAAGTTGCAGGGTGAATATTCATCGACTGATTGAGATCTGCTTCTTTCACTTAATACAGAAGAGAATGATTATGGCTTAAGTAACAGTTTCTAGTATACGAAGTTCATCTCCCAACCCTCCCAGAACTGTGGACCTAAGAAAACCAGTGTTAAGTACAGCACGAGGCTTATGCTGGGGTACACCACTGTCTGCAGCAGACCCAAATGTAACCTATCTCATTTAGCTGAGATTTTCTCCCTCCACATCCAAAGAGGCACCTTACATTGAACTTTTGCATGCCTGTGGCTCAGTTGCTTTTGGCTCCTCGAGGGCATATATCTTACTCTGCAGTGTTTTAGTTTCCTGTGTGCTGTCTGAACTGCGTCCTCTACAGAGCGGGATGACCTTGTATTGACTCTATGGCGTCCGGGACAGTGCAGACCCCCAGGTCATAAGTATTGTGCTGATTGACACGAAAGTCATCCTGACGTTACCAGGCAAGTTATGAAGAAGGCTGAAACTCTTCCTTCCCTTGAGAACCAGAGCGATTGTCGATCGGTACGGATATGGGCCAGGCGCAGTGATTCTCTGTGACTCCTTTCCACCATCCACATGGTACCACCTCTGGGAAACCAGAAAAGGCTGCTTACTCCTTCCCTCACCGCACTCTGTTCCCCAGTCCAGTTTAGGGTCATCACACCGCACTGCTTATACACACAGCACTCCTCAGTCCGGGGGCTTGAGGAACAGGAATGGGACTGCTTCATCTCAGCACCTATCCTTTCAGGCCTCTGGAATCAGACGGGATCCATACCTGCAACCCCTCCAGGCTGATGCGTACCTGCCAGACGCCGAGGCTACTTGAAATTTGCATGAGATCTTCTTGTCTCCAAGATCTTCCCAGGGCTACCTGGAAGCCTACTTTTCATGAGCCTTTCCTTTAGAAAAAGCGTTGCCTCTCCATTTACTCCAGAAGGGAAGGGAGTAGAAGGCAGAAAAAAAAATAGCAAGAAGGGAATAAAGGATCATTGAGCTCTTGTTAAATGTCAGGAACTTGGCTAACTACTTTATGGGATCTCATCAAATTCTCATGACAAATGTGAGGGTGTGGGTGTTATCCCCATCCTGCAGACGAGATAACTGAGGCTCAAAGTGGTCACATGACTAGAGAGTGGTGGAACTGTGTCATGACAGTTCCCGTCTTTTGGCCATCCCTGTGGACGCTCTGCATGGGAGACTTAGAGCTCTCCCAGGACGAGGTTGTGGTCTCGGGGCTCAGGGCTGGCTGGGGTGTGCGAGCGGAACTCAGCTGTTCCGTCCAGTAGAAAACACACCCAACATTCACCATGGAACACTCATTCTCCTGTTAAAACAAAACAAAACAAAAACACCACATTCAGTTCAAATTGTCCCTCAGAATTCTAAACTGTTGATATATTTTTTTCCTCCACTAGAAATAAACTGAGTTCCTGATGGGAATGAAGTAGAGAACTGAGAAATGTTAAGTACTTTAAAATACACTATTTATTATGCCGTGAATTGTATTTTGTTACTGAGATTCTTCTGCCATTATGTGATTTTGGAGAGGGTTGGGTTCTTTTTACATGCATTTTTTTCCCCCTGTTCTCCAGGGAGCTTGTAGTACTTAAAATTGTGTTGTATAATAGATAGTATAATCACTGTAAATTAAATGTGCCTCTGCCGAGTTGTGTTTTATGTTAATTCTATTGTGTGGTGGCAGCTGCTTGGGAAGGAAGCTATAGATTGGCAGGGGACTTGGGACTCCAGCTCTGCCAAGTGCCCACAGCTCCAGGTTCTGTGCCATGAGTGACGTGTTGGACCAGGAGGGAGCTAGGGCTTTGGAAGGGGTGGGAGGTTAGCTGGGTTGGAAAAGGTAATATCATTCCCTAGGACAATAGCCAAAGAGATCTCTTCTAAAGACCATTGGAAAATAGGGTTTGGAAAGGATCTTGGGTTAGACTCTCCCAGACCCACGACTCTCAGAGCAAAGGGACTTCCTAAGTATGTGACACTCTTGTTACCTACTTCCAGCTACCCTAAGACAATCAGAAGTAAAATCCTCAAAATCAAAAGAGGCCTGTGAATCTGTTCAGGAAACTGTGAAATATCCCTAAGAACAGAGCTCCTCTCTGTTGGACAGTCTCGGAGGTTGAAGAACACTTGAGATGGCAGAGGCAGCTGAGAAGAACCAAGGCTGGTAGACAAAGAAACGTATCCACAAACCCACCCCCATCTGGGAGGGAGAAATGGACTAGACTAGAGGCCTAACCAGCCACGGCCTCCAGAAGATCCTCAGTGCGCATGGGGACCACAGGGGTCTGGAGACGCTAGTGTGGAGAGGGCACTGGAGGACAGACACCTACCTTCGTTTGAGTTGAGCATCCACTGTTCACCAGCCACCCACCCTCACCCCCCGCTGATAAACATTTTCCTATTTAGACCTCACCTTCTTCATAGGATGTCTACATCATTAGCCTGTTTTATGGGCAATGAAATTGATTCGGGGAGAGATGGATTTGGCAAAGTCACCTAGCTGAAACTGGCTATGCCAAAGTCACACCTGCAGATTCCACATTGCCTCCATCGGAAAGAGTCGAGTTGGGCTGAGAGGGCGAAGGAAGCCCAGCTGCCAAGCAGAGAAATGAAAAGGTGACCAAGAGCCACAGAGATTCTTGAGGGTAGAAATGGTGCCACCAAACTTAGTTCCTTCCGTGATGTCGCAGGAGTGTGTGTGCTAGCAAGATATGTATGACGTGCTAAAGCTGAGCCGGAGGCACAAGGAGTAGAATTTCACATATCGTGTGTGCCTTAGTCTGTTCGTGCTGCCATGGCAAAACACCTAGGCTGCGTGGCTTAAGCAATAGAAACGGAGGTTTGCACAGCTCTGGAGGCAGGAGGTCCCAGATCAAGGTGCCAGCCTTTGGGGTTCCTGATGAGACGCTCTTTCTGGCTTAACAAATGCCTGGCCGCCTTTTGTTGTGTCCTCAGTTGACAGAGAAGGAGGGAGCTCTTTCATTTGCCTTCTTCTAAGGTCACCAATGCTTTGCATTAGGCCCGCCCCCACCACCTTATTTAACCCCAACTACCTCTATAAAGTCCCGTCTTCAAATAGAATCACATATGAATTGAAGGGGGCCCCAACTATTATCTCTATAACAGCATGATTTTATTTTTATTTAAAAAAGATATGTGGGAGTTTCCGTTGTGGCTCAGCAGGTTAAGAACCCAGCTAGTATCCATGAGTATGTGGGTTGGATCCCTGGGCTCCTTGCTCAGTGGGTTAAGGATCCAGCATTGCCGCAAGTTGTGGCATGGGTCGCAGAGGCAGCTCGCATTTGGCATTGCTGTGGCTGTAGCGTAGGACTGCAGCTGTAGCTCCGATTTGACCCCTAGCCTGGGAATTTCCATATGCTGCATGTCCAGCCCTAAAAAGCAAAAAAAAAAAGTCATATGTATGTATATATACATTACAATATATATTTATACTTGGAAGAATAGATAGCAAAATATATATGATATTCTAAATATTTATTTACTTATCAGTATTATCCAATTTATCAGCAGCAAGTATGTTATCAGGGTTGTCTACTGAAGAACAAAGTTAAAAATAATTTGAGCCCACTTGCCCTGGGGCCGGATGCCTGACCAGGGCTGTGTGTACAGTGACCGCCCGTCTGCTCAGGCCTGTCAGGTGTTTCCAGTGGCTCCTGCTACGGGATTGGGTGTAGTAAGGGGCGGAGAGGGCCCCCCTGGACCAGACAGTCACCTCAACTCTATCCAGTGCCTTGTCCCACACGTTTTGGGGTCACCCCTCCTCCCCTGCCTTCTCAGACCTTGGTGCCACACGGGGACCAGGGGCAGTTGCCCAAAGGGCAGGCAGGAGATAAGCAACAGGCAGCCTCGCACTTGATATGCAAGGAGGGAGCCGCGAGGCAGCCTTTGTATCAGAGCCTCACAAAAGCAATTCTCTGCAGTTGATATAAAAAGGTGTCAGTTCTGGTTTAAGTACTGTATTACCAGCAACGATTTATCTGCCTCCAAGCCGGGCCTCACGCCACCAAGGGAATAAACAGCTCTTCTGCTTATCTGTTTCACAGAGCACGATATTTCTCCGGTCGGTCGTCTCTGCCTCCAAAAAAGGACTTTTTTCTTTGCCTTCCCCAGTTCACCTCCAGCAATTTGCAGACACAGATTACTCCTGTCCAGCGATGATGAGAGACGCGCCGGTCCATAGCCCTCTCACCTACGGCCTGGGGAGACCCCAAAGAGAAAACGAAGAGGGAAGAGGGCCTTTTAAACCGGGAGCAAGTGGGAATATCGAATCTAATTTGGAGAAAGGCAAAGTTACGGAAGGGTGAAACAAAAAAAAAAACCCCAAAACTCGCCCCAAACACAAAAACCGCGTGCCCTAAAGTGGTGGTAAGAGATTGGCTAGTTTAGGGAGGGGAAATCCTTTAGAATCAACTGACAACGGCAACTGGAGGTGTCCTTAGTGTCCTCTGCACTATCCTGGCAAGCCTGGTGTCCCGGTATACCGGGGCACAGCGCCACACGGTAGCCTGGCATCCTACACATCAGGGCCGGCCACAGCGGAGGGTAAGGTCACAGGAAGCTTTGTCGCTTAGGGAATCCTGGCTTCAGGATGGAGCTCTGGGAACATCTGCCACCTGATGGCCACGGGACTCTTTTTCCAATTGGAGGTGGCGGGGGAGGTCGTCCTAGCTGCTCTGCTCAGTTGCGAAATGACAGTTTCTTTTTTCTGTAAAATGAAGACGCGAAGCGTCTCTCCCTCTCTTCTGTCTCGTGTGGGTGTGGTGAGGACCACAGGCTGTGAAACATCCGAGCAGAAGTGCTGCAGGTACCCGCATCGGCAGGTATGCGCAAGGCGTGTGTTCCCACGGCAGTGTCTGCTGCTCACTGATGCTTGACGCTGAAACAGAGAACAGCTTCTTTCATTCTATAAGTCGCAGCAGATTTAATTGGCCGGTGTTCCCGAGAGATGTAATAGAGGGTGCTTTAGATCCGGGCTCAGGGCTCAGGTGTAAATGACGAAGATCTGATCTTTTCCTGAAAGCCTAGCGCTTAGTGAGGCGGCCGAGTGCCTGCGGGAGGGGAGGAGAGACAGAGTTTCCCCAGAGAGAAAGAGCACAGCAGCGGCAGGTGTGGGAAGGGCACCCGAGGACGAAATCCCCTGCCTCTGGACCTGTTTTGTGCCAGCTCGACTGGATCCGAGATTTTCAAAGCACCTTAGCCAGGCAGGGGGCACTGGAGAAGCTGGGGAAAGAGGCTGCATCGTAAACCCTCGAGTGCCCGCCATCGGCACAACCAACTTTTAAGAAAAAGTGGTCGCAGCAGTTCCTTTCTCTGTAAGCCGTCGTGGCGTTTGCAGTGTGCTTTGTTATTACAAACAGCCCTGTCACAGTAGCCATGGCTGGCCGGCCTGAGGACAGCAAGCCAGCTGACCAGAGAGCCACACAGGGACAGAGGGGGAGGGGCCTCGCAGGTGCCTCGAGCCCAACCTGCGGGAACTCTGACTGCTCTGGGTGATTAAAATAAAGGTGGGCCGGCCGCTCCCCGGAGTACCCATGGGGCTGCTGAGCGACTCCCATCGCTGTTTGACATTCCAGTGCACCCCTGCCGGAATCACGACTGCCCACATTCCAATTAGGGGCTCAACCTCTGGGCAGCAATGAGTCTCTTAGATGTGTGTACACAGAGGGAAACTTGGGCAAGACCCAGCCCCGTAGCAAGGCAGCATACTCTCCTCTTAAGCATCGCCACTGTGCTATGAACACTGCTTAGGAGAAAGCCCACCGATTCTCTTACGTTCCCTTATTGCGAGAATGTTTTACGGCTACATCAATTAAATACAGCATCTGGTAGGGTTTTTTCAAGGATTCTGAACTCAGAGAATATTGGTGTTTCCTCTGGGTGGGTGGAGGAGGGAAATAAGTTTGCTTAACCATCTCCTGCCCTGTCTTTCACTTATCAGCTTTCTCCCAGATACTCTCTGGTGCAAATACCGTCTTGTTCCTGAGACAGGCATTGAAAAGCCTCCCTTGGATATCTTCCCTGGGTCCAGTGATTTGAACAACACTAGAAGTATCAGTGAAAAATTTTGCCTGTGTATTGGGAGTAGGGAGAAGACTGACTGCAACAAAGGAGGCGCCACCTATAATTAAACCTGCTTGCTCAGTCTTTGATCCGGTGTACGCTTATTGAAACCTACGATGTGCTGACTCTGTGCTAAGTCCTGGACCTACAGAAGGTAGCTGTTTTCCTGCCTTCAGAGAAAACGCAGCGCACAGTAAGAACTCCAATGGAGTCATGCTGGAAGGATGACCAGATCCAGAGAAGAATGAACAAGCCGTGATGCTCACCCACCACCACCCAGGTCACGGCTCGGAGAAAACATCAGACGATAACAAAAGAAAGTAACCAGATTCCAAGTTTATAGAACAGCTTAAAAGAAAAAAGCCAGAGGCATCATACTGCGTGTTGAGATCAGGAAATGTAGGTAGCTTGGTGTGGTTGGAACAGACACAGAGAAAGATGGCAGGCAGGCGTGGGTTGGAGTGGGGTTGTGTGGGTACCGATAATGCTTGTGGCAAACTGGGAGTTGTGTAAGGATGCAGTAATAACGGGAAGCTTTGCTGCTTGACTATCCAACAGTCATCCCTCTCCTCCGTTTCATTCTTACTAATGGTATCGAGCTTCCATGTGATTTAGGCAAGGCTCGGGGAACCACAGTTTTCCAATCCCCTGGCCTATGAGTAGCTTAGACAGGGCATGCAATGTGATCCTATCCAATGAGGCATGAGTTATTCTGGAGGTCTGCAGGAATGGATTTTTATGGCTCCTTAAAATTGATGTTTGAATAGAAACAGTCCCTTTCCCTGTCTTTTGATTTTGCATATTCATACATCATCTGGAACTGCAGTGGTTATCTTGAGAACCAAATGGCAACCAGTCCAAAAAAACCAAGCCAGTACCCAGAGGATGGGAAAATGAACAAATGAAAAGAATCTGGTCTCTCGATGCCACTGAATCAACCAAACCTAGAACCGTCTTGTCTCCATACTTATCAGTATGTAAGATAATAAAATTTCGCTATTGGAGTTCCCGTTGTGGCTCAGCGGTAATGAACCTGACTAGTATCCATGAGGACACGGATTCAGTACCTGGCTTCATTCAGTGGGTTAAGGATCTGGTGTTGCCGCAAGCTGCGGTGTAGGTCTCAGGTGCAGCTCGGATCCTGTGTTGCTCTGGCTGTGGTGTAGGCCGACAGCTGCAGCTGGGATTTGACCCCTCACCTGGGAACTTCTGTATGCTGCAGGTGTGGCCCTAAAATGGTAAAAAAAAAATAAAATTTCATTGTTGTTTCCATTGTCTTCAGTTCAGGCTTCCACTCTCTGCAGCCAAGATCATCCTAACTGATATACAAAAAGGCATGACAGGTTCATCTAAGCATGCTGATTTTGAGATTCTTCATGGTTAGTGGAAAGCCATACACAGTGAGCAGTTGTTAATGAAGAACTGGAACTCAGGGTAGGCCAGATCTGAGAACATCTGTCCAGAGCTGATATTTGAAACTAGGTGGTTAAAAAAAAATTGTGGCCAGGAGTTTCTGTGGTGGCTCAGCGGTTGACGAACCTGACTAGCATCCATGAGGATTTGGGTTCAATCCCTGGCATCACTCAGTGGGTTAAGGATCCATTGTTTCCGTGAGCTGTGGTGTAGGTCATAGATATGGCTCAGATCCCACGTTGCTGTGGCTGTGGTGTAGACTGGCGGCTATAGCTCTGATTGGACCCCTAGCCTGGGAACCTCCATATGTCACAGGTGTGGCCCTAAAAAGACAAAAACAAAAAGCAGTGTGGCCAACATAGCACAATGAATGCCACAAAGAAGCCAAAACAAAGCTGCCTAATGCTGTGGTGAACTGGAGGAGCAAACTGTTGTCTGGCCCATAGTTAGTGGCCATTTCTTACTGTTGTGGGAGTGATTTTTATGGAGCAGTGGGGGTGCAGACATGACATTGCAACTGTTAAGGAGTGGAGCCAAGGTGTAGAGAGAAAATGGGAGCAGAGAGGGTAGCCTCTGTTTTCAAAAGTCTGCTGGAGACTGAAAGGAGGGAGGCAAAATGGGACCTTAAGAGAATAACACTCCTGAGAAAAGAGATTTTAAGGATGAAGGCTGTGTAAAGACAGGGAAAGGGGCTGGTGGAGACACTGAGAGGGGAGGTTCCGTGCAGTGGCAAGAAGAGACCAGACGGAGCAGAAGAAGAGGGACGGCTCCTCCCCAGGGCTTGCGGGAAAGACGAAGACGACTCCGAGATGGCGAGAACAGGGGCTCACACTGCCAGGTCCTTTAGCGATTAGGAAGCCTCCTTGCAAACATCAACGCATCCGGTCCCCCCAAAACCCACATGGGGTGTTACCAGCACCTCCACTTTTGAGGTGGAAAATCTGAGGTTTGGGAAAGCCCCCAAGCAGCAAAGCACAGTGCTAGAGGGGCGCCAGGCTCCACCAGACCCCCAGTCCTTTGCCCTTTTGTGACACTGGATCGAGCCAGTTGATTCTGTCCTGGGAACACAGGACAGTTTAGTGCAGAGGCTCCCCTCTGGTTTCCCAGGAGAGTCTCTGGGCGACTTAAGGCAGAGACAACTGGACTCTGCACCTTCGCTATTCTGATTCTGTTGGCCTGGCGTAGGGATCGCACACCTGTATCGTTAAAATTCCCCTGCTTTGGGGGACCACTGGTCTAGAGAATTAACACCGACCCCTAGGAGGCTCGGACTAAGCCGCCTTTAAACCCTAGCATAGTGTTCTGTGTAGATGGAGTTCTCCGGGTTCTTCACGGGAGGATGGAAGGAAGCAGAAAGGAAAGAATGAAAGAGAGTGGAAGGCAGGAATCGGTCCCCTTTATCTCCTCGCCCCCATTGACCCAGGTACCCGTATGGCCTCATCGCTGGCCTCCAACTTTGCAAACGGACTATATTGCTGTCCCCAATCTGATTTGTCTCATCTGAGAACAGGTGCGCTCCTTCCTCCATCCCTCAGTCCACAAGCTGCTTCTCGGCTAATTCTCAGGAGCAATTTCGTGTGTGTCTCCGTTTACGTTTCTTCAACATCCTGTGGCCAAACGATGGTGGAGAGACATGGTGAAAGACGTTTCAAAGAAGCAGCATGTAAGGTGAGGGTCCGGCAGCTGCAGCGTGCCACCCAGTTCTCCTTCCTGGAGCACAGCTCTGAGCCTGGCATAAATGTTCATGGGGTTACCCTCAAGCAAAAGCACCCACCAGTAAGTTCCTGGAGGTCTAGGGCTGGAATGATATTATGTGCACGCCTGTGTATGTACGAATTAGCCTATGCAACTTGAGCTAAATATTGTGAGCAGATATATGGTAAGACACTAGTGGGGAGGTTACCCCCATCGCCTAAGCACTCACCAGGTTGTAAGCTGCATCCTAACAAGTTGAAAGCTGAGTCACAGGTGAGCAAAGTGAAAAAAATAGGCTTTATAGTATCATTTCTATTAATAATAATAATTATGGGTGGTGATGATGATAATGATTGCTTTTACCTCCAGGCTGTCAACTGCCAAGGGAGGTCAATACAGAGGCTATCTTTGGAGGACTTCTCAGTCGTCATCCTTATCTTCCCCACCACCCCCCCAAAAAAAGAGAAAAGCTCTCTGCTTTGCTGTCCTCCAGCCCCCAAAGTGTGAGAAGTCAGGGGCTGTACTTTCCCTCGCCTCATATGTATGCCCAGTCCCATATATTTTACATGCCTGCACAAAGCGTTTTATGAAGCATATAAAAGCCAGACGGGCATTATCTCCTTCTCTCGCAGGGGCTGTCTCTTTTGGGGGGAGAGATAACAGAGACCTATTTCATTTTGCTGCTTGCTACTGGATGCTCTGCCATAAATTGAGAAAAGAAGCTCTTTTTTGAAAAATGCTTTCTCTGACCCCATTGCCACCGGAAGACCGCGGTGAGAGGAATACCATTCTCTGTAGGAACTCAGTTTAGAGCAGAACAAGTCGGAGGAGAAGTAGCGCTTTTTCCTTTTTTTTTTTTTTTTTTGCCTCTTGTCTTCTCTCCTCCCCGTCCCTCTGCCTTTGTTCAGGAGAGAGGGGGCCCAGGGGCAGGAAGGCAGGTCTCTTGCTTAGAAAGAGCACAAGGAAGTGAAGTCCTGGCTTGACTGAGCCCCCTCCGCACCCCCTTTCCGGGCAGACAGGGGCGCAGACCCCCACAGAAAGGTGTTCATTCAGCCTGAACTGCATGCGGCACGTTATCAAATATGCACCACCGATATTTCATTATCGGCCTCCTATGCGGCCCAGTGCACGCCTGGATGAGCCTAGAAATTAAACTGTACTTTCACCTCTACAGAGCGTTGCTCCCGCTGGTGCTGAAGGGGAGAGATTGCCAGGCCACTGGGTTACGGAGTGATGTGAGTGGAAAGCATCGGTGTCGGGTGCCGGAGCACCTCTGCAGGGGCTGGTGGGGAGATCTGTTCGTGGTCCTCCTTCCTGGAGCTGAGAACCTCATGTAAAGAGTCCTCAGTCCCCCTCTGGGTGTGGACCGGTCCAGAATGTAAAACTATGGTGCCACTGACGCTGCTCAGAGTTTCTTCTTGTAAGACGAGTTTCCCTATATTCTTTTCTGCCCTCTCCAGGCATCCTCTGCTAAAACTCAAACACCTCATCCTACCCACCACCTACCTGGTAGGTTGTGTGTGTTGTCTCCGGTAACGTGGCGTGGATAGATTTGTTATATCTTCCCTTTCTAAAGGAAGCCGTCCCAAACTGTTCAAGGACACTGTATATTTAAAGGGATGGGTGAGCCCCAACCACCCCCTCTCCAAAGTAACAAACAAAAAATAAGATAGAAAATACACTGAGCTAGGCTTGTTGTTTTGCGGGGACTGACCTGTGTGCCCTGAGCATCACTTCTGTAGCTGGTGGACTACTGGCTGCAACGTCAGCTGAATGAGAAGGTGGGGGCTGTGGGGCGAAGAGGCAGCTGACTCCCGTGAGCCAATCAGAGTCAGAGAATCTGGGAAGGGCCAATAAGAATAGGATCTGAGTCCTTCTCAAAATCCAGGTCTGATCGTGTCACTTCTCCACGCCAAGGCATCCGGCTGCTTCCCACCACTTCAAATCCCCTCGGAAGCCCTCCAACCCGATTGCCAGTAACTCCCTCATCCGTGGCTCTCCAGCCTCACCGGCCTCTTCGATGTGACGAGAACAAGAGTCCAGCTCAGGGACCGTGGCAGAGACAATGCCATAAGCTGTCCACATGGCTCCCATTTCTTGGGTACAGGAAGATGCATCTTTCCCAACCTTGTACGCATCAGATGGAGGGCTTTGAAATGACGTTCCACGGAAGGAAGGTAAGCAGCATTTACAAGCCCTGGGTGGTCCCAACCCTCAAAAATATCCCGCACGATCCTCCTGCTCTCCCTCCTCGTTCCATAGCGTCCTCTGAGATAGCAGGTCACAAATGAAAGAGTTAGATCCTCAAGTCACTGCCTGCAAGAGAGCAGTGGTGTGCACGGAGAGGCACAGGACTCTGAGGTGAGCCAGACCTAGACTTTTGCTCTGCTGGGCGAACACATCATTGCTAATTCCGTCTTCCATGATGGCGTCTGGGCAAGAAGACTTCACATCCCAGAGTCAGGGCCTTCATGAGAAGGCAGCGGGGTGGTCCTGGTTGATGAATTTTACACATCTAACAATCTGGAAACAGGGACAGGATCCAAGCCAGCCAGCATGTGTTTTCGGAGCTGGCATTCATTCCAAGCCAAACACTGATGCAGGATCCAGAGGGACTCTGAGATAAGTATATAAGACAAAGGGTCTGCTCTCGACTTTGCTGGGGTATTAAGACTTAGACATATAAAGTGTTAAGGGGAAAACACAAAACCTATGCGATCCGTTCTAGAACAGATAATGAGTTACGTAGATGTGTAAGAAGAGTTTAGTTTTGCCCGGGGGATCAGCAAGGGATTTATGGGAGATGGGGAATTAAAGTTGATCCAAATATGGCTCAAGTGGGAGTTCCCATCATGGCACAGCGGAAATGAATCCGACTAGGAACGATGAGGTTGTGGGTTCAATCACTGGCCTCGCTCAGTGGGCTAAGGATCTGGGCATTGCCATGAGCTGTGGTGTAGGTTGAAGACGCGGTTTGGATCCAGTGTTACTGTGGCTATGGTGTAGGCCGGCAGCTGAAGCTCCAATTAGATATAGCTCTGATTAGATCCCTAGCCTGGGGACATCTGCATGCTGCTAATGCAGCCCTAAAAAGCAAAAGAATAAAAAAAAAGGAAAATAAAATAAAATAAAATATGGGTCAGGTTTAGAGAGGCAAAGAGTTATTTAGAATGTTCTTATGAGATGGAGTATATTTTGACTGATATTTCTCCATTTCATGACGGGAAAGAGGTACCAAATCACTAGATAACACTTGCAATTGCGTCTGTGACCTGGAAATCCAAGGCTGTGTCCATCATGTTTTACACAGGGGATGTTGTCCTTTCTTGCTTGTTCCCTAGAGAAGAAGGTCTCACACAGATAACACCCAATATTTTCTGCTACAGTGCCAAGCTTAAAGCTGAGGACACAGAGCGCCTCTTTCTCCTGCTCTGGGGGACACCGGTAACAGAATTTGCGGTAAGTTGCTAGCTTCCCGGCATAGAGACTGTAGAATGGCTGAATCTTAGAGGCGCCCTACTACTGCCGCGACAAAGTCCTGATTCAGCGCTCCTCTCCCCAGACCTCAGAAAGCAGATGGGCCTTGTTTGACTGATGATTGAGAGTGTGAGGTCAGAAACTTGGGGCCATGGAAGCCACCTCTCATCCTTGCCCACAGAAACCTAGGAGGCACAAGCGGACAATTGGAAGGAAAGCGCTTTTAACTCCCTCTGTTGAGGATTGCTGATGGAAGGCTTTAGATGGCTGATATCACATTAAGCTGAAACCCCTCAAGGGGTGTCCATGTGTTTGATATTCATCCCTGCTTTTATCCAAGAACATTCCATAGGAGGTTGCTTTAAGAAAGGAAAGAACATAGTTCATCATAAAGTTTCCGTCTGAACAGGTTTTGTAATGAGATTTTGGTCGTGGACTCTGTGTATTTCTATGTAAGTTAATAGACAAATAGAGAGCTAGATAAATAGATATTGGTGTAAAGATAAGAAGAGGGATGGATGGATGACGAGATAGATAGATAATAGATAGATAGATAGATAGATAGATAGATAATAGATGATTAATGATACATAGATGATTGATGACAGATAATAGATGATAGATAAGTAGATAGATAATAGATAATAGATAGATGATTGATGATAGATGATAGATGATAGATAATTAATGATATGTAGATAGATAGATAATAGATGATTAATGATACATAGATGATTGATGATAGATAAATAATAGATGATAGATAAGTAGATGGATAATAGATAATAAATAGATGATTGATGATAGATGATAGATAATAGATGATAGATGATTGATAGGTAGATAGGTAGATAACAGATAGATAATCGATAGATTGATAGGTGATACATAGATAGATAGATAGGTGATAGATGATAAATAGAGATGGAACATAGATGACCCTTCGCCATATTTATGCATTCAGCATCCCAATTCCATTTAATAGAAGCCACTCTGTGCTTTTTGCACAATTATCCTCGCAGACACAAACCACTGCAGCGGATGCTGGAAGGGCATCGTGTCCCACCTAAATGCAGATGAGGCCTGGGGTCCCAAGGAGCCCTGGTCGCCTGCATCCACAGAGGACAGACAGCCACTGTTGCACCCTCAGGTGCAGAGCTCCTGGCCAAAGATCTGAGTACGCTGAGCTTTTTAGTGGCCATGGCTGCTGGAGGCCAGGATCTCATTAAACAGTTCTTATCCACGAGGTTTTAAAAAGTAGAACTCCGTGCCACCCAACCCCTTCCCCCGCGGCAGGGGTGCTGTGATCCCACGTGTTTACTGACAGAAGCCAGGTATCCACGCCTACCCGGGCTTCCTCAGATCTCCTTGGCCACACAGAAGAGAAAGAGCTCTGTTTCCAGGCTCTGAAAATTTGCATGGGGTGATGAAAACCCAAGGCTTTCTCGAAGCTACTGGCGGTGTAGCCCTCGTCACGCTCATCTCCTGGAGCTGTAGGGATCATGAAGAAGAGGAAAATGAGGAGAAGGACAGGATGGGAAAATTCCTCAAGCCAGCTGAAGGATTTGGCCAGTGGCTAGCACAGAAAATGCTTTGGAAGGAGGGGAATTTATTCATGGACACCTGTCAGAGACTGTCATTCCTCTGGCTGAACTATAGTCTGAATTTTACTATGACATAAATCAGTTCCTCCTGGACTTAATAACTCTTCTTTATAGGTTTCTTCCCACTCATAAATAAACCTCATTCCATATGTATATACAGCAAAAGGCCTGCTTGATTTGCAGGACTGTTCATCAAACGAGGTAGGTGCCAGCCCCGTTTTACACTGGGGGGAGGGTGTTTCTCTGGTCACCCCCTTCAAGGAGACCACCCCTTTCCCTGGGGGAATGTCGGCCTCCAAGAAGAAGGTTGTTTTCTAAATTGTCCTCACCGGGTGCCTGCGGTGAGTCTAAGATGGAGAAGACCATGAGAAAAGGATATTTTCTTTCAAAGAGCCAACTGTGACTTGGATGGACCCAAGTGCAGCAGAGCTGTGGGACCAGATGCAAAGGGATTTATGCCTCTCCTTGCTTGGGGGGAAAGTTGGGCTTGGGCAACATGCACCTGGCCAGTTTCGTTGGCAGATTTACGAGGCTACAGATTCCGAGGAGACTGGCCAGCCAACAGCAGCCAGAGCCCAGGGATGCACTGGAAGGCTGCTTCAGCTCTGGGGCGAAGAGCTGAGAGTCACTTACCCGCTCCATCCTGCTGGCTGTCCACATAGCAGTGATCCTTGGCGTTTCGACTTGCGACATTCCATCTAAGTTGGGTTTTTGGACACCAGTTCCCATTCTAGTCTAATGTGGCAAGATAACAAAGTGCATTTTCAAAACCAGGCATTGCAATATTCTCAGGGTTTGGTACGCTCTCAGAAAGACATCCATAAATACTCAAATTTTTAAAAATGTAGCTGGAAAGGACATTAGGAGGCATTATCGCCCAGTATCCTATTCAAGGAAGTAAATACTTCTAAAGCAACCCTAGCAGATGGACTTGCAGGCCTTCCTTGCCTTCCTCATAGGAAAACCATGAAGAGCTTCACTGTTCTCAGACTTTAAGATAAATTAGAAATCATTAAAAATATTTTGAAATTTTGTCATCAAGATCAGTGAACATTCCCTGGGATTTCAGATGTTTAGAAGAAACTGTGTCAATAAAGTATTCAATGACACAGATTATACGTCTTGAATTATGTTAGGGGCCATACTTACAAAAACCTTTCAACTGAAAGTTTGAGACCAATCCTGTGACTCCTAGGATAAGAGCACTGAGAGTCAAAAGTCAATGTTCATCAAAAAAAGTAGAAAATAACAAGTGTGGGTGAGGATGTGAAGAAAGTGGAACCCTCATGCCTTGCTGGTAGGAATATAAACTGCAGCTGCTGGGGAGAAGGCTGGAAATTCTTCAAGAAGTTACGTATAGAACTATATGATTCAATAACTCCACACTGAGGATACATTTGTAAGGACTGAAAATAGGGACTCAGATAAACACGTCTCATGCATGGTCATTAGCAGCACTATTTACAACAGCTAAAAGGTGGAAAAGGCCCAAAGGTCCACGAATAGCTTTTTCTGTCCCATCAATAGTTGAATGGACACTGGATATGCTATGGTACACACATACAGGGAACTATTTTCCAGTCATATGGAGGACTGAAGTACTGATACACGCTGCAGTGTGGATCATTGTCAGAAACAGGATGTTTAATTAAAGAAGCCAGGCACTGGAGTTCCTGTTGTAGCTCAGTGGTTAATGAATCCGACTAG
Source organism: Catagonus wagneri (assembly GCA_004024745.2). NCBI lineage: Eukaryota > Metazoa > Chordata > Mammalia > Artiodactyla > Tayassuidae > Catagonus > Catagonus wagneri. Next base: position 16,610,191 of record PVHT021183556.1, on the reverse strand, counting down.
TATACATGAGGACATGAATTTGATCCCTGGCCTTGCTCAGCGGGTTAAGGATCTGGCATTGCTGTGAGCTGTGGTTGCAGACGTTGCTGTGATTGTGGCATAGGCCAGAGGCTACAGCTCTGATTCAACCCGTGGGAACCGCCATATGCTGCAGGTGAGGCCCTAAAAAGACAAAAGAAAAAAAAGGAAAAGAAGCCAGACACTAAACTTTATGTATTGTATGATTCCATTGGCAGGAAATATCCAGAATCGGTATATTCATAGAAACTGAAAGCAGATTGCTGGTCATCAGGGTTGGAATCAGGGGAGAATGAGAAGTGACTGCTCAGTGAATACGTAGCTTCCTTTTGGGGTGATAAAAATGTTTTAGGGCGTTCCCTGTGGCACAGCAGAAACGACTCTGACTAGTGTCCATGAGGATTCGGGTTTGATCCCTGGCCTCACTCAGTGGGTTGGGGATCCAGTATTGCCATGAACTGTGGTGTAGGTCACAGATGTGACTTGGATCCTGCATTGTTGTGGCTGTGGCCATGGCGTAGGCCGGCAGCTATAGTTCTGATTGGACCCCTAGCCTGGGAACCTCCATATGCTACAGGTGCAGCCCTAAAAATAAAAGAAAGCAAAAAAAAAAGTCTTAGAAGTAGATAGAGGTGGTGATTACATAACATTATGAATGTACTGAATGCCATTGAATAATTCACTTCAAAATGCTAAAGACCTAAATAGACATTTCCCCAAAGAAAACATACAGATGGTCAATAGGCACATGAAAAGAGGCGCTTTATTAGCAGTTATCAGAGAAATGCAAATCAAAACCACAGTGAGCTATCACCTCACATTGGTCAGACATCATTAAGAAGTCTACAAATAACAAATCCTAGAGAGCGTGTGGAAAAAAGGGGACTGTAAATTTTTGCAGCCACTATGGAAAACAGTAAAAAAAGCCCCTCAAAAAACCTAAATATATAGTTACAATAGCAATCCCAGCCCTGGTATATATCAGGACAGAACTATAATTCAAAAAGATACATGCACCCCTGTGTTCATAGCAACACTGGTTACAATAGGCAACGTGGAAGCAATCTAAATGTCCATCAATAGATGAATAGCTAAAGAAGATATGAGGGGTGTGTGTGTGTATATGTGTATATATGGAATACTACTCAGACACAAAAAAGAAATAATGCCATTTGCAGCTACATGGATGCAACCGGAGATTATCATACTAAGCTAAGTAAGTCAGATAGAGAAAGACAAATATAATACCATATCGCTCATATGTGGAATCTAAACTATTACATAAATGAACTTCCACAAATCAGAAACTGACTCGAAGACATAGAAGAAGGCTTGTGGTTGCCAAGGGGGAGGGGGTGGTGGGGGTGGAATAGACTGGGAGTCTGAGATTAGCAGCTGGTTTGTATTGTAGTTGAGCCTGATAAACAACAAGGGCCTACTGTATAGCAAAGGGAACTCTATTAGTGGAAAAGAATATTAAAAAATATATATAACTAAATCATCAGTTATATATGTATAACTGAATCACTTTGCTGTATAGACTATTGCAACATTGTAAATCAACTACATTTCAATAGAAAATTTTTTTTAAATGCAAAATGTTATGTTTTATGAACTTTACCTCAATCAAAACTTGAGAAAAAATTTTTAAAAGATCTCTATTCCGGTTTCATTTCTAAGACTAATACTTCAAGTAAAATTAAATTAATTACATTTATTTTGAAATAGGATCGTTATGTGACTCTTTTTCCCTAAAAGCATACAGCCTTCTACCTGTATATTTGTAGAGGAAGATTGCAGAATGATGTTCACCTACTTAGAATGATGGTCATTTCTTGGGTGGTTTGCTTTGTAGTCATTTTGACTTTCATCTTTGTATTTTCCTATATTTGTTTAAAAAGAAACCATTCAGGGAGTTCCCATCGTGGCTCAGCAGCAATGAACCCAGCTAGTATCCATGAGGATGAGGGTTCAATTCCTGGCCTTGCTCAGTGGGTCAAGGATCCAGCGTTGCCGTGAGCTGTGGTGTAGGCCACAGACGCGGCTCGGATCCTGAGTTGCTGGTGGCTGTGGTGTAGGCTGCCAGCTGCAGATCCGATGGGTCCCTAAAAAAAAAAAAAAGAAAAAAAGAAAAATAAGTCATTCTTTTTTTTTGCAAAAAAGAGGTTTTCATCTTTAAAAATCCAACTCAAGGCCAATAGCTAAGTTGTATTCTTTTTTCCTTCCAGTTTTATTGAGCTATAATTGACATACAGCACTGTATAAGTGTAAGATGTATAACATAATGATTTGATTTACACACGTCATGAAATTATTACCACAATACGTTCCATGAACATCCATCTTCTCATGTAGAAATGAAATTAAAGAAAGAGAAAAAATAGTTTTTCTTTGTCGTGAGAACTCTTAGGATTGACTGTTTTAGCCACTTTTACAGAGACCATCAAGCAGTGTTACTTACATTTAGCACATTGCACATGGCATCTCTAGTGCTTACGTGCATTGTTACTGGAAGTTTATACTTTTTGACCGACTGTATTCAACTCTCCCACCCCACCCCCCACCTTCCCCACCTCCAGTCACCACAAATCTAATCTCTTCTTCTAGGAATTTGTTCTATGAGTTTGTTTGCTGGCTTGTTTGTTTTTGAAGTATCATTGACCTACCACGTTCTGCTAGCTCCTATTTATTACACATTGCGGTAATTCATTATTTCTATACATTTCAGAATGAGCACCACGATGAGTCTTGTTACTACCTGTCCCCGTAGAAAGATATTACATAATTATTGACTGTATTTCCCAAACTATACATTTCATACTTCTGACTCAGTTATTTATTTATTTATTTATTTATTTATTTATTTATTTTAGAGCCACACCTGCAGCATTTGGAAATTCACCAGCTAGGGGTCGAATCAGAGGGACAGCAGCCAGCCTACACCACAGCCACAGCAACGCGGGATCCGAGCCGCGTCTGTGACCTACACCACAGCTCACGGCAACGCCGGATCCTTAACCCACTGAGCAAGGCCAGGGATCGAACCCACGTCCTCAGTGGATCCTAGTCGGGTTTGTTACTGCTGAGCCAGGACGGAAACTCCCTGTGACTCATTTATTTTGCAACTAGAAGTTTGTGCCTCTTAATCTCCCTCACCTATTTCTCTCCTCCTCCACCATTCTCTACCCCTCTGACAACCACCTGTTGGTTCTCTTTATCTGTGACTCTGTTTCTGTTTTGCTATATTTGCTCATTTGTTTCATTTTCTATATTCCACATATAAATGAAGTTATGCAGTATTTATCTTTCTCTGTCTGACATCTCACTAAAAAATAATACTTTCTAGGTCCATCCATGTTGTTGCAAATGGCAAGATTTCATTCTTTTTATGGCTAATATTGCATTGTGTGCGTGAGCATGTGTGTACACACACACACACACACACACACACACACACACACACACTATATCTTCTTTATTCATCTGTTGATGCGTACTTAGGTTGTTTTCATATCTTTGGCTTTTGTAAATAATGCTATAATGAGCATTGAGAAGCATATATGTTTTCGAATTAGTGTTTTTGTTTTCTTCAATTAAATACCAAGGAGTGAAATTGCTAGATCATATGGTGGTTCCAGTTTCAAGTTTTTGAGGATTCTCCATACTGTTTTCTGTAGTAGTTGCATAAATGCACATTCTCACAAACAGTGCACGAAGGTTCTCTTTTCTCCACATCCTCAGCCACACGTTATTTGCTGTCTTTTTGATAATAGCTGTTCTGACAGGCATGTGGTGATACCGCACCGTGATTTTGATTTACGTTTCCCTGATGATTAGCGATGTTGATTATCTTTTCCTGTGCCTGTTGGCCATCTGTATGCACGTATTTTTCTTGGGTAAATGTTAGTGTTACCTTTTCGGTGTTGACATATGGATGATTGTCACCTTCCTCTCTGTATCTTTATACATTTTAATGTCCCTAACTGTAACCAGTATTTTAAAGAATATATTTATCTAGCATAAGCAAGGCACATAATCCATGTTCATTAAAAACTTCATTGATATATTTTTTCCAAAATTTCCCAGGGGGTGTTTGCTGTTCTCAAAGACAATAAGATTTTAAAATATTCCTGACTCACAGTTACCTGTATTTTGTATTTTATTAATTGCAATAGAATTGCAACTGAATCCCTTTGTAGTAACAAAAGGAAAAACTAACAAAAGAAAAAACAGTGTCCATCTCTTACGATGTTCCCCAAAGCTTTGCATTTTATGAGAAACTGAAACATCCAGGTCACATACACCCATTCTTTACCTCTGTCCTTCTCATCACAGAACAGCAGTTACCTGACAGGTGTGCTCCCCAAACTCCCCAAACCTCCAACCAGAGTTAACCCAGGCTATTCTGGGTTCCCTCATCCCTTTCTCCAACTTTTCTAGAGTGATTTATTTCCTCTTCTTCTTCTTCTTTTTAGGGCTACACCTTCAGCATATGGAAGTTCCCAGGTGAGGGGTCATATCAGAGCTGCAGCTGCCGGCCTACGTCACAGCAACAGCAACATGAGATCCTGGTTGCATCTGTGACCTGTACCACAGCTCACAGAAATGCCGGATCCTTAACCCACTGACGAGACCAGGAATCGAACCCCCATCCTCATGGATACAATCAGATTTTGCTTCCACTGAGCCACAATGGGAACTCCTGATTTATTTCTTCTTCTCTCTCTCAAGCAGGACTTTGTCTCTTCTAATGAAAAAGTCTTCAACTTTCTAGGATTTCCTCTTTCTACCAGTTGGCTAGATCAACCCCGCAGAAGGGCAGGCCTGGCAGTGCAGAGGCAAGGAGACTGGGGACACTCAGGAATGAGGGTGCATGGCCCCTGAGAGCTCCCCTGGCTAGAAACCCTGGTTAGGACCATGCTCTCCCCAGGAAGGCTGCAATTGATTGACATCATTAAGAAACAACACAGGACTGAATAGTATTCCATCGTGTATATATACCACATTTTCCTAAAAAAAAAAAAAATAATAAAGTTAATACAGCATCCTAAAAAAAAAAAAAAAGAAACAACACAGGAGATAGAAAATTAAGTCCTCGAGCATGTATGCTCTTCAGTAAAGAAAGGCGAGCAGTGGAGTGGGCTGGAATAATTGGGCAAGGTAGTCTGGAGAGCTTGGGGCTTGGGCTGGACCCCAAAGAAGATGATGTTTATGCAAGTAAGAGAGGGAAGGAGGAAGGGCTCTTCCCTGAGAGCAAGGTCATTAGCAAAGAGTGGAGGTGGACAGGGCATGTCTGCCTCAGGACCCAAGGGTAGAAGCCACATGATTGGTAAGGGGAGAAGAAAAGATGTTGAACTGGGTAGAATAAGAAAAAACTGAGACACCTAGGGTCCATGATCCAAAGTGGAACCATAATGTATAAGTATTTGGAAGCAGGTACTAATAGATAGGGCTGCATCTGCATTCAGCCACAGCCAGTTTTCTGTAGGATTCCTTCTCTCTTCTTCCCCTCCCTTAAGGCCTCTCCCCATCTCTTGGCTGCTGGACTAGCCCCTTCCTTCTCATATTTCACTCCACGCAGATAAGGAGATGGATGGAGTCAGGTGGGCAGCAAGGCCATGAATGCTTAGAGTAAGGAAATACTGGAGAGCAGGAGGAAAAAGTCAAGTAGAAGAATGAGAAGAAATGAGTTCCCTGGTGGTTCATCAGGTTAAGGATCTGGGGTTGTCACTGCTATTGCTCTGGTTACTGCTGTGACGTGGGTTCAATCCCTGGTCCAGGATCTTCTGCATGCCAAGAGGGCACCCCCCCCCCCCAAAAAAAAAGAGAGAGAAGAAAAGAAAGAAAGAAGAAATTGGCTCTCCTCTTTTCTTCAATCTCTTCCCCTCACCCTGGAGTTTCCAGTTGTTGACAGGAGACTCGAACATCATCCAACCGTGTGTACTTGATGCAGGCATCCATCCCGAAGCCTGGCTGCGCTCCCGGGGCTCCAGGCATGTCTATCCGACTGCCTACTTTGGTAGCTTCTCTGGAATGTCTCATAGGATTACACGTCAAGATTAACATGGTCGGAACAGAGCCCATCTTCTTCCATGCAGCCCCCTCCTGCTCCTGTGTTCATTTTTCTTACTTCCTTCCCTCTAATTATCCAAGCTGGCCATCTCTCTCTCGCTCCTTCCAGTCCCATGTCCAAGCGGCCACCAGGTTAGTTATGGTAATCTCACCTCTAGAGCTTCTCATGAACCCACCCCATCTTTTCTCATCCCCACTCTCAGTGCCCATTTTGGTCCCTCGTGATGTCTACGAAGGCTCTCAGTTAAAGCTCTTAACTCCCTGTATCCAGCCTCATCCTCATCCTTACCACCTACACAACTTCCGTGATGCTGTGGCTAGGATTGGCTTTCTAAGGCCCCAAGTCTTATCATGCTACGTCTCTGCCTAAAAAATACCCACTGCCGACAGCAAAACGCCTAGATTCCTTGGTATGCTATATCAGGTCCTCTGAATTCAGACTCTATCCACAGCTTTAGTCTCATCCTTCACTCCTTCTTCACATCTGCCCTGTTAAGCCACCAACTTACTCCAACAATTTCCTTAGCCTTTACCAGTGGTGTTCTTATGGCTACAGTGTGTGTGTTATCACTCTTCTATATCTCTCCCTACCAAGATAATTTTGTTCCTTTCAGACTCATTCAAATATCTCATCTTCCTCCTTGAAACCGTGCTGGATTCCCCCCAAGCTAGAAAGTGCCCAGAACACTGAAAACCACAGCAATGTTTTGGTGAGGGATGAATGATTCAATCGATCAATGAATAAAGAGATTAATAAAAGATGGGATTCTTTCCTGTCTTTGAGGGATTCTCTCGCATTCCAAGCCATTTCTTCTTGTTCAGGCTGAGCTTCCCCAGAGCCTGTCTGTTTTGATCGACCCACCACACCTGCTAAAGTATGAATGATGCACTGGTTAAATCTAGGATTTGACTAGGTTTTGTTGCAGGCATTTCCGCACAGGGCATGTAAAAGCAGCTGCAGGCTGGGCTTCAGCCCTGTGCTCTGAGCCTTCAGTTTGATATTCCGGGGAATGAAGAAACACTAGCAAGTTCAAAGGCAGACCAAATCTGAATGCAATATTTAGAGGGCCATTCTAAGACCGTGCTCCCAGCCCAAAATGCCTGACGCACACGGTAGCTCCCTTGGTTCTCCAAAGTGGCCAAGTGCTGGGAGACAGGCACCAAGGAACCAGAGATCTTTGCCGATTCTTCACCTGTCTGTTCCCTCTCAGCTACCTTGACCTGAAGGCTTGAGGGCTTGAGGAGTGATGACTTTTGGCTGCCTGTCCAAAATTTCCCCACTAGAGTTCCATTTCTTCGTGGAACTATTAGCACATACTCCAAAAGTGATTATACCCTTACTGCTATTCCCTGAGACAATCCTTACTTTGGGTGACTGAGGATCCTGGAGCCCCTAGAGAAATGAACAGAAGGAAAATGTTGCCATTTGGATACAGAAGATGTGAGCAGAGCACAGAGGACCCCTCTACCCAGCTCAACCTAGGCAACTGCCCGAAGGCTTTAGGAAGGGAAGGCCGAAGGGACCGAGGGGGATGAGGGGAGGGAACTGAGAAATTGCCACAGAGGCCAGTAGGGTCTCATTTGTTAAATGGCCTTACAGCTTATAGTCATCTGAAATGCACTCTTTCATTTGATTCCCCCCAACACCACTCTGGGTTAAGAGAAAACAGGTGCAATTTTTCTTCTGTTCATGGATGGGGAAATTAAGGCTTAGTGAGGTCTGACTTACTCTGAGTCGATCAGCTAATCAGGGGCTAATCCAGGATTTCAAACCAGTCTTCTGACCCCTAGTTGCGTGATCTTATTACTACACCATCCTTGCCCCTGAATCTTTTTTTTTTTCCTTCCGGTAGCAAAGTAAGTCACTGTAAATCTAGCATCTAACCTGTTTTTCATAAACCGATCACCAAATCTAGGGAACCAAAGGGGGCTCTCATAGACCTGGGGACCTACTTCTTTATCTACTCCCTGGCCTCACCATTGACAAGGTCTCAGACAAGCTCAAGGCATGATTAATTGCACTAACCTTTGTGGACTTTTGGCACCCAGGTCAAGAAAATTGTCTCCTGGTAGCTCTATGCCAGCAAGCACCCCATGTCAGAACTGGACCCCAGTGGGAATTCCCGTCATGGCACAGCAGAAACGAATCTGACTAGTATCCATGGAGATGCAGGTCCGATCCCCGGCCTTGCTCAGGGGATTAAGGATCTCATGAGCTGCAGTGTAGGTTGCAGACGTGGCTTGGATCCTGTGTTGCTGTGGCTGTGGTGTAGGTCGGCAGCTATAGCTCCGATCTGACCCCTAGCCTGGGAACTTCCATATGCCGTGGGTTTGGCCCTAAAAAGCAAATAAAATAAATAAAATAGAACTGGACCCTGGTGATGATTAAAATGATTGCGGTGAGCTCCCGCCTGCTCCTCCTGCAGCCATATTGAACTATTCAAAATGATAATCTGGCAGGGGCGGTAACTCAGGCTGGACAGGTCCATCGCTCACGGAGGGGTGGCTCAGCCCCCAGGCTCCCTGTGTCTTTTGCCAGAGCCAGCATTTCTTCCCCAAGCCTTCACACATCCTCTGCACAATTTATTTCTCCAGAGCGTCCTTCATACATATCAGCACTGCTCACTTTACCCGGAGAGTCAATCACCAGTTGCCAAGAGAAAGGGAAGGTTCCTTGGGGGAGATTTAAAGAGAAGCTTAAACTCAAGGTCTGCAGCCTGGTGGCAGTAGAAGAAAGGAGGGCTAATACTGGCCTGAGAAAGAAGGCAATGATTGGACCCTGAAAAGACACACAGGGAGGAGTTCCCGTCATGGAGCAGTGGTTAACGAATCCGACTAGGAACCATGAGGTTGAGGGTTTGATCCCTGGCATCGCTCAGTGGGTTAAGGATCCCGCGTTGCTGTGGCTGTGGCGAAGGCTGGTGGCTATAGCTCCTGTTAGACCCCTAGCCTGGGAACCTCCACATGCTGAGGCAGGGCCCTGAAAAGACCGAAAAAAAAAAAAAAAAAAGATACAAAGGGAGATGTAGGTAGGGAGTGGAAGAGAGAGGAAACAGAGAGCTGGGCCAACCCTAGCCCCTCCCCGCTGCACCAAGCAGTTGCGTGTGCCTCCTCTTCCTACTCTCCAGTTAGGAGACCCTAACTCAAGTCTCTTCGCCCAGGGGGCAGGAACTACTGAATACTACTCCTAGGGATTTAGAAGTCAAAGAATTCTAGGATGGCTCTTAATCACAACGAGAAAAAGCAGTGAACGCTGGGGTTGAGGGGACTCAACTGATAACATCCTCTTGTCCCATCTCAGCTCGGAACCAGTGGAGAGATAGAGTTTCAGGAATTACACAGATGAAGATGTAGCCAAACCATGATGTTATTGCCAATAAAGTCCAGGTGGGAGACTGTCTCTTTCTTTAAGATTTTATGATTTTTATTTTTTCTGTTATAATTGATTTACAATGTTCTGTCAATTTCCGCTGTACAGCAAAGGGACCCATATATATATATGTATACACCTTCTTTTTTTTCTCACATTACCCTCCATCATGTTCCATCACAAGTGACTAGACATAGTTGCCCATGCTATAAGCAGTGGAGACTGTCTCTTAATCAGGTCAGTCCAGTTGGCTTGATATAACACGATCCTTGATGCTGAGTATCCTCCCAGCCCCAGATAGCTGTGGAAGTCAGGCCCCTGGAGACACACTGAGAGGAGAGGCTGAAAATAGGTGTTTGCTCCAGGCGGGCTGGCTGGAGATCGAGGGAGCAAGAGGAAAGCATGGAATCCACAGGGACTCATCTCCTCCTTTCAAGTCCATCAGTCAGAGTGGTCAGAGCAGAGGGACAGAGGCCCAAGGAGCTCTCCCAGTGGAGGAGCCTCCCTCTGGTAGGGGACCCGTGGGAAATGGACACCCAGTCCCCTGACACCTAACGTGTATGTCCTTTGCAGTTTAAAACACTGCAGTCCATTCAGAAGCAAAGCCTGTGTGACAATCCTGCACGCGGATCCAGATGATGATTCTCAGACCTGCTTTATCAATGAAAAAAAATGAGGTTCAAAATGATAGGCTGGTTGACCTCTGTCACCAAGTCACTCCATGGTAGATCTGGAATCCAAGTCAGATTTCTGACCCATTTTTCTGGAAGCACGTCTCAAAAAATTTAACAAACAGGCCAGGCAAGAGATTCTTGCAAGCCAGAGTTGGTCGCTACAGAAGCGAACAGGCAGGCTGGTTGGGTAGTGCAGGTGGCTGAAGTCCAGAAAACTCTCTTTCTTCGAACAAGTAATTACCTACTGTGTGCTGAGTGATGTGCTGTGCACTGGGGATGGAGCTCAAATCAGGCAGACACGATCCCTGCCTTGTAGAACTGGGCTGGAATAGGGACGTGGCCAGGATTCTAGGAGACCATTCAAGGACAGAAACTCACAGAGGAATCATCTGTAGCCAGGGGCTCACAGAGATGACACTGGGTTCACATCCAAGGAGGTCAATCCAGACTCAGGGTCGGCACCCACGGAAACTGGCCCTGGGCCTCGAGTTTGAGAAGCCAGATCTGGCCTTGGGGTCCAGTGCAATTGAATGAAGGAAATGAGCTGTGGTAGCCAGTGTGGTCTGACTACACAAGGGAGAGCTCTGTGCTCTATTATTTCATCATTTCTTTGGTTCACATTCTTTCCTGTCTGACTTATTTTATTTTTCTCTTCATCCCTTAGTAAAATTCCTTTGCAAAAAACGCAAAATGTTATAGCTAAACCACAATAAAGGGGAACTGACCATACTTAGGCTAGAACTGCTAGAGAGGGACTGAGAAGTAAGATGTGGTGGAGACCAGATCCAAACCTTGGAGGCCCTGGAAAGACCAGTGTGGTGGACCAGGGGAAGGGGGATGCAGGAGAGCTTCTGTGGCCATGGAAGCTGTGCTGGATCCCCTTTGCTTGGTTTGAAACCTCCCTCCCAAAACCCGGAGCCCTGGAATGTAGGCTCTTCTTCACTGGGCATTTTTAGGTTTACTGGAAAGGAAAGTGTGACCAGTGGTTGCAAACTATTTTCTGAAGTGCAGGAATGGACTTCAGAGGGGGGTGTGCCCACATGGATCATCTTGCACTATTTTATTTTTATTTTTATTTTTTGTCTTTTGTCTTTTTAGGGCTGCACCTGCGGCATATGGAGGTTCCCAGGCTAGGGGTCCAATCAGAGCTGTAGCTGCCGGCCTACGCTATGACTACAGCAGCACAGGATCCAAGCCACGTCTGCAACCTACACCCCAGCTCACGGCAATGCCAGATTCTTAACCCACTGAGCGAGGCCAGGGGTCGAACCTGCGTCCTCATGGATGCTAGTCAAGTTTGTTAACCACTGAGCCACAGTGGAAACTCCTCCTTGCACCATTCTAGACTGCTGCTGCTGCCTACTAGGGAGCCTCATCCTTCAGTCGTGTTTTTCTAAAAGTATGTAGTTTCCCCAGACGGCAGGAAGAGCATACACCTCCGCCTCAGCGTGATGATGCTGGGCAATGGATCAGCATGGCCCTTTCATCACACACGCTTTCTTGATCTATCCTGTGGATAACAGGCCAGTCAGAGAGAGCAAGTAGTATTCAGCCCACACTCAAAGCAGAAGACTATTTGGAACAGGTATTTGACGTTTTTTTTTTTCTTTTTGTCATTTTAGGGTCACACCCGCGGCTAGGGGTCTAATAGGAGCTATAGCTGCCCACCGACGCCACAGCCACAGCAACGCGGGATCCAAGCCGCGTCTGCAGCCTACGCCACAGCTCACAGCAACGCCAGATCCTTAACCCACTGAGCAAGGCCAGGGATCGAACCTGCAACCTCATGGCTCCTAATCGGATTCATTTCCGCTGAACCACGGCAAGAACTCCTGATGTCTTTTCAAAGAATAAATTCATCATTGTTTTTTCCAAGTCTTCCCAAATCTACCTTAGACTTGATGGAAGTCATTTGTGGCTCCAGTTGTCCCGGTATCTCACATTAAAGATTTTCTGTTTGTTTTGTTTCCCCCCACAAGATGTTTAATTTACAGACAATAAATGCATCCACTCTATGGGTACAGATCAATGAATTTTTTTAGCATCAAGTCATTGTTGCCTGTTTAATGAAAATTGCTTAAATAGCATGTGGCGCAAATCGCAAATATGGATTTCCCTGAATGGATTCTCTCTCTAGATGTCCAGTATAAAGCCGCCTGCCTTTGCTATCAATTAATTAAAACTTACCTATTGTTTTACTTTTAGTTTCTTCAACAGCTTAATTGAGGTATAATTGACATACATACAATAAGCTTCATATATTTTTTCTTCCAGCTTTTTTTTGAGATATGACTGACATGCAGCACTGTTTAAGATATACAGTATAACAATATGACTTATGTCATGAAATGATTATCACAATGAGTTTAGTGAACATTCATCATTTCATAGAGACACAAAATTGAATAGAAAAGATATGTTTTCTATAATATCCCTTAGATCTGGAATCTAATAGACGGCACAAATGAACCTTTCCACAGAAAAGAAAGTCGTGGACTTGGAGAACAGACTTGTGGTTGCCAGCGGGGAAGGGGGAAAGAGTAGGATGGACTGGGAATTTGGGGTTAATGGATGCAAGCTACTGCCTTCGGAATGGGTAAGCAATGAGATCCTGCTGTATAGCACTGGGAACTATAGCTAGTCACTTAAGATGGAGCATGATAATGTGAGAAAAAAAGAGTGTATATATGTATCTGTGACTGGGTCATCTTGCTGTAGAGCAGAAAACTGACACAACACTGTAAACCAGCTATAATGGAAAAAATTAAAAATCATGATAAGAGAAAAACTAATAATAAAAAAGAAGATGTTTCCTTGCGATACTCAGGATTTATTCTAACTTGCTCCATAATATGCAACAGCGTTCACTGTCTTTATCATGGTGTACATTACATCCCTAGGGCTTATTTATTTTATAACTGGAAAGAATTGGATGTAGGCAGTCAAAAAGTAAGTCGTAAATAGTTAAGAAAAACTTTCGTATGTGTTGGCATACAAAACCCCCAAGAAACCATCACCATAACCAAGATACTGCCCGTAAAGACACTCCCCAAACTTTCCTCCTGCCCCTTCTCCTCCTTCTTGTTTTCCTTACTTGACCACCAATAGCTCTACTATTGCCAAGGAACCCACAATCCGTCATTATAGATTTAGTTGTGCAGTCTACGAACTTATACAGTGGGGATCAGCCAGGAAGTACTCTTTTTTTTTGTCTTTTTGCCTTATCTAGGGCCACACCCACGGCATATGGAGGTTCCCAGGTTAGGGGTCTAACAGGAGCTGTAGCTGCCGGTCTACACCACAGCTCACGGCAACGCCGGATCCTTAACCCACTGAGCAAGGCCAGGGATCGAACCTGCAACCTCATGGTTCCTAGTCAGATTCGTTAACCACTGAGCCACAATGGGAACTCCCAGGATGTACTCTTTTTTGGTCTGTTTTTTATACTTCACTCGACATGGTTAATTTCACATTCATCCATGTTGATGTATGTCAACAAGGACATCAAAATAGCAATAAATCATTCTTTTTTATAGCCTGGTGTTATCCCACCATATGACTGCACCACAGTTGAGTGACCCCTTCACCTGCAGATGGACATTTAGATAGTTGCTAGTTTGAGGTTGTTACAAACAGAGCTGCTGTGAACACTCACGTACAAATTTTTGTGTGGACTTAGGCTTTCCTTTCTCATGGATTGAGCACCTAGGAATGAAACGGCTAACTCATATAACACGTGGATGTTTAATTCAAAAAAAAAATCTGTTCAACTATTTTTCAAAGTGGTTTTACCATTTTACAGTCCTAACAAAAATTTATGAGAGTTCCAGTGTCTCCATAACCTCTCCAACATTAGTTAATGCCAAACTTTTTAATTCCGGTCATTTCAGTAGGTATGGAGTGGCTTCTTATTGTGTTTTAAATTTGCATTTCCCTAATACTTAATACTGCTCAGTAACTTTTCAGTTGCTTTTCTGTCATCTGTGTATCTCTTTGATAAGGTCCCCCTTTTAAAAAAAATTGGCTGTTTCTTTTCTTACTACTGAGTCTGGGGAGTTATTTAATATATTCTCAATACAAATCCTTTGCCAGGAGTTCCTATTGTGGCTCAGTGGGTTAAGAAACCAACTAGTATCCATGAGGATGCAGGTTCGATCCCTGGCCTTGATCGGTGGGTTAAGGTTCTGGCATCTCCACAAGCTGCAGTGTAGGTATCAGATGTGGCTCTGATCCTGAGATGCTGTGGTTGTGGTGCAGGCTGGCAGCTTCAGCTCTGATTCAACCCCAGCCCAGAAACTTCCATATGATACAGGTGTAGCCCTAAACAGCAAAAAACAAATACTTTGCAAATACTTTTCCCAAGGGTATAGCTTATCTTTTCATTATTTTAGTAGTCTTGTAAATAACAGAAGTTTTCATTTTGATAAAGTCCAATTTATCACTTTAATGGAATGGGATTTTGGTGTCATATCCGAGAAGTCTTTGGTTAATCCCAAGATTTTCCTTAAGCTTTCTTCTAGAAGTTTTGAGATGATTTATTAATATGGTGAGAGGTAATAGATCAAAGTTTATTTTCTTGCATGTGGATGTTCAACTGTTCCAGCACAATTTTTTGGAAAAAAAAACTATTCTTTTTCCACAGAATTCTCTCTGTACCTTTGTAAAAATTCAGTAGTCCATATTAGTGTAGGTCTATTTCTGGATTTTCTATTCTATGCAACTGAATTGTTTGTCTTTTTCTTTTCTTTTTTTTCTTTTTTTCTTTTTTGCTTTTTTAGGGCTGCACTCAAGGCATATGGAGGTTCCCAGGCTAGGGGTCAAATAGGAGCTACAACTATAGCTGCCTGCCTATATCACAGCCACAGCAACCCCAGATCTGAGCTGGGTCTGCAACCTACACCACAGCTCATGGCAACACTGGATCCTTAACCCACTGATGGAGGTCATGGATCAAACCCGCAACCTCATGGTTCCTAGTTGGATTTGTTTCCCCTGTGCCACAACGGGAATTCCTGTTTGTCTTTCTTTATGACAAAATTTAACTGTGCTGATTATTGCAGCTTTATAGTAAGTTTTGAAGTTAGGTATTATTAATTCTTCAACTTTTTGAAAGCTGTTTTGGCTATTATAGATCCTCTGCATGTCCATGTGAATTGGCTTTTCAATTTCTACTTAAAAGCTTATTAGGATTTTTATTGGGGTTGCATTGAATCCATATATCAATTTGGGGAAGCTGACATCTTATCAGTATTAGCCTCCAACTTATGAACATGGTAAGTCTCACATTTATTTAGAATTATTTAATTTCTCTCAGTAATGTTTTTCAGTGTTCAGTGGGATGGAAATCTTTTGTCAAGTACTTTATATCTTTTATGGTATTATAAGTGCTATTTTAAATTTTAAATTTCCTACTTTTACTTACTAATATATAGAAATGCAACTACTTTTGTACATAGATTTCCTGTTCTGAAACATGCTAAATTCATAATTCTGATAGAAATATATTTACATATGTAAGAAATATTTAATATAATTTTCTACATAGACATATATGTTGATATAGACACATGTTGTTTATATATAAAGACAGTTTTACTTCTGTCTTTTCAGTTCTTTCTCTTGTCTTATTTCACTGGCTAATACCTCTAGTACAATGTTGAATAGAAGTGGTAGGGTGGACACTCTTGATCTTAAAGGGAAAGCATTAAAAACAATGTTATCTGTAGGATTTTGTAGATTACCATTATTAAGTTAAAGAAGTTTCTTTTTATTCTTAGTTTCCTGGAAGATTTTATCAGGAATGCATATTGGATTTTGTCAAATAACGCATTATCATAGTGGCTCAAAATGAGTGATAAAGATTAAAACACTAAAGTTAGCCAGAATAAAAGATACATTATGTACAGAGGAATAAACGTAACAGAAGATTCCCCATCATCAACAATGGCAGTAAGAAGATAGAAGGAAAACATCTTTTAAGCCCCAAAGAATAACACTGCCAACCTAGCGTTCTATACCAACTAAAAATATCTTCCAAAAAATGAAGGCAAAATAAAGACATGCAAATTTGAAAGAATTCAACTCAAACACACTGGCACTACAAGAAATGTTAAGAAGAGGAGTTCCCATCGTGGCTCAGTGGTTAATGAATCCAACAAGGAACCATGAGGTTGTGGGTTCGAACCCTGGCCTTGCTCAGTGGGTTAAGGATCTGGCGTTGCCGTGACCTGTGGTGTAGGTTGCAGACACGACTCGGATCCCGCGTTGCTGTGGGTCTAACAAAGGCTGGCGGCTACAGCTCCTGTTAGACCGCTAGCCTGGAAACCTCCATATGCTGCAGGTGTGGTCCTAGATAAGGCAAAAAGCCAAAAAAAAAAAAAAAGAAAAAAGAAATGTTAAAAAGAAAGTGATATTAAATAGAAACGTGTATCAATACCAAGGAGTGAAGAGTACAGAATATTGTAATTATGTGAGTAAATTTATGTTTATATAAGTTTTTATTTAAATCATTTTAATGGACAATTCATTTTTATTAGAATATAGTTGATTTACTGCATTGTGTCAATTTCTGCTGTATAGCATAATGACCCAGTTATTCATATATGTATTTATCTGTCTGTCTGTTGTTTTTCTCATACTATCTTCCATCATGTTCTACCCCAAGAGATAATTCATTGTTTAAAGCAAAAATGTTGGTAATGTAGTGTGGTGTGTACACTCTGTGTAGAAGGAAAATATCTGACAGCAATGGAACAAAAAAGAAATAGACGTTCCCATCATGGCGCAGTGGTTAATCAATCTGACTAGGAACCATGAGGTTCCGGGTTCGATCCCTGGCCTTGCTCAGTGGGTTAAGGATCCGGCATTGCCGTGAGCTGTGGTGTAGGTTGCAGACGCGGCTCGGATCCCCCGTTGCTGTGATTGTGGCGAAGGCCAGCGGCTACAGCTCCTGTTAGACCCCTAGTCTGGGAACCTCCATATGCCACGGATGAGGCCCTATTAAAGACAAAAAAGAAAAGAAATAGATGTAAACCACTATATATAAAGTGGTGCACTATCCCTTGAAGGTATCAGATAAGTGAAAGATGTATCCTATTAACCCTAAAGCAACTATTAAAATAATACAACAAAGAATTATAGCTAATCAGGCAACAAAAGGGATAAAATAGCATAATAAAAACTGGTCAACACCAAAGAAGATATAAAAAGAATAGATGGGGCAAATAGAAATAAGAATGAAATGATGCCACATTTAAATCCAGTCGTATCAAAGAGCATGAAAGGTGTATTCATTCAAGTCAGGACCGTGACTTCTCGTGTTCCCCTCTCAGAATCCAGCACAAGTGATGCACAAGGGCCTGTGGAATAGTTACTATCTTAGTGGGACCTTAACACACAAAAACGGTGTCCTCCGATTTTATTGAAAGACTGACGTGCAAGGTTCAGTTACTTGCCTAGCGTCACAGAGAAAGATGTAGCTGTTTCTGACTGTAACTCCCTCTCCGGGTTCCGAGTCTGAGCTGTTTCTATATACCAAACTCCCCGTGGAAAGCAGCAGGAGGGCGGGGCAAGTGGGACAGAGGAGAAAGGAGTAGCATGGCTCCAGAAGGGGCAGACTCAAGGGGAGACGCCGTCTCTTTGACCTTCCTTCCTGGACCCACCTGCTCCCTGGAGCGGTCAGCGCTTCGCCCATGTTCACCCCTCTGACCTTCTCTCCACGGGCTCAAAGTGCTACCTCTGCTCGCTCAGGCTCACTCTGCGAGGGTCCCTGGTGAGCTGAATCCCCCCCCCAGATCCCCTTACCCAGCTGTGCTTCCTGGTACCTAGCCGTTTGCTCCTGAAGAGAGGAAGCGTCCTCGCCATCTGCCCAGAAATTTCCTCTGGGCTGGCAATGGCTCTCTCTCTTTACGCTGGCCCATCGCTCGACTGGAAATCCCATCAGAGTAGAAGCTGCTTTACCGCCCTTTGTTCTCCCACAGAGGATTCTCACTCAGGGCCCGCGTCTGCTTCCTGATCCTTGCTGAACAGCCCTGAGCCTTAACCAGCGGGTAGCGAGGATGCTGGCGTTTTCCCTTTTCCCTGCGTTGTCTTCTGTGCCTAAAGCTGCTGTCGCCCATGACCGTGGCTACTCTGCCTCCAGGAATCAGGCTGTTTGAATCATTCACAGACTTTCCCTTTCCTTTGCCCTACTCCCTCCTCCAGGGGGCGGGGGTGCATCTGGTTTCAAGATCTCCCATCTTGAATGGCAATCAGTGTCCCATTAGACAAGGCTTGTCGTATCCTTGACTTTATCTTAATAAATAATCCAACATATTTAGCAGAAATCATTGCATCTTTGTTTAGGGATTAAGCCTGGAGATATATTTAAACTGCACTGAGCACTGGTAATCCTGAAAGGGCTGCAGCAATCCTGATAGAGCGAAGGGGCCGCAGCAGTTAGCGTGGTTGCTCAGCTGCAGATGTTATTAAAGCAGCTGCCTGCGCTCAGCGTGGAGCAGATAAGGCAAGATCAGTATGCATGTGCACACGTGTACACAGACTCACTCGGGCGCATGGGTGCATGCAAATACACATGCCTGCGTACTCCAAATGCATGAACGCACACAATTATGCTTGCAAAGCTATGCCAACTCTGAGGAGCTCGCGTGCGTTCACACAGGCCTATGTGAAACACGTCTGTTCGTGCATATGTAAGCATATATGCCCACCCCTGCAATTTTGCAAGCAACTGCAGAGAAGCGTCTATGTGCACACGCACTCGCGACCACCTCCCTACACTCCCGGCCGTACCAACACGAAAACAAACACTTGCTCTGAAGCCATCTGTACACGGTCCAATGCTGAGGACGTTAAGTCCCCGAGCCCTAGATCCACCGTTTGCAAGCAACTCTGGGCCTGTTGCAGAAGTTTCTTCCTGCATTTGTGCACGGCAGCATCCGTCTCCCGGGAGTTGTAGCAGAGCCTACTCTGGGCTGCCCTATTGGGCCAGGAATTACTTGGAAACCCTACTGGAGCCAAATCAATTCAGCTTCCTGTTACCCCAGGAGTTCGGACACCAGGAGCTAGATGTATGAAAGCATCTCAGCTACCTGCCCGCAGTCAGCTACAAGGCCACTGCCCCTAACCCTTGGTGGCCTTAATGTTTCTTTCATTTATTCATTCGCTCTCTCAGCAGGTATCTGGGGCTGCTGCTGGGTGTCTTTTGCATCGAGTCGTGTAAGAGGGAAGTACATAACCAGCATATTTCTGTCTTTCAGGATCTTGTGGGAGGGGCTACATGGCCTACATAGAGGAATTGGTTATATCACAATAAAAGGCAGTCACAGGGAGTTCCCATTGTGATGCAGCGAAAACGAACACAACTAGTAACCATGAGGATGTGGGTTCAATCCCTGCCTCAATCAGTGGGTTAAAGATCCGGGGTTTCCATGAGCTGTGGTGTAGGTCACAGACACAGCTCAGATCTGGCCTTGCCGTGGCTGTGGCGTAGGCCGGCAGCTGCAGCTTACTGACAGGAACAGCGCGGATCTGTTTGCATGGATGCAACTTCCCAGCAGATGGTGAATCAGACCTCGATGCCTCTGTGTGTGCTTTGTACATTTTACTTGTTGGTAATGAATTTACAAATCCTTTAAGAACGGAAAACAGAGCCTTCCCACGAACGGAACAGATGGGAGAGAAGATTTTCTAAAGGCTTTTCAAAGTGGCCTTGATTCCTCCTCCTGGTTCAACATCTCCGTCTATGTCTATAAATGCTCTAATAGTTGGGGGTGGGGGGGTGAGCCCTGCCTTTCTTCTCCCGGCTCCCTGGAAAATTCTGGGCCAGCCTACCTGCTGCAGCCAGGAACACACAAGCAGGACAGCCCTGGACCCTGGCCAGGAACCTTCTCCATCCTACATCCCCGAGCTTGTGCGGCAGAGTCCGCAAGGGAAGAAGAACTTCTTGCAAAGCTGACACTGGTTTCTCTGCTGAGGCGGGAGACCCTGGGCTCCTTCTAAGCAGCAAGCGTGGGATTGATCAGATGGCTTTAGAGGCAAACCTGTGGCGGATTGCATTGATGGCTCCGATGGTTTACCCCTTTGCCATGTTTCTCTGCAGTGGGCACCCACCTCACATGGGCTCTCTTGTCCTGCTCCTGGACTTGGGACTTGGCCACGTGACTCGCTTTGGCCAATGAGATGTTAGCTGACCAGAGGCAAGTAAAGCCTTTAAATTTGTTTGTCCAGTGAAGCTGGTTCTCTTGCTGGATGGCAAGGACGTGCTTGGGAAGCTTGCTAGGAGGAGGGGGAGGGAACACATGGAGCTGAGACAATGCCCAGCCAATGGGACAGGGGTACAGACCAAGAGAGGCAAACCAGGCGCCCAAGGTCAAGAGTCTAGAGGAAAGTGTTCCTTCTACCCTCAGCAACCCCAGCAGAGAGCACCCCACCTGGAAGAAACAATGACAGAAACGGCCACAGTTTACCAAATGCACGAGAAACAAAAGGGGGTAACTCTTTTTTGTGTGTGTGTGTGTGTTTTTTTTTTTTTGCCTTATCTAGGGCCACACCCGTGGCATGTGGAGGTTCCCAGGCTAGGGGTCTAACAGGAGCTGTAGCCGCCGGCCTTCGCCACAGCCACAGCAACGCGGGATCCGAACCGCGTCTGCGACCTACACCACAGCTCACAGCAAAGCCAGATCCTTAACCCACTGAGCAAGGCTAGGGATCGAACCCACAACCTCACGGTTCCTAGTCGGATTCGTTAACCACTGAGCCACGATGGGAAGTCCAAAAGGGGTAACTCTTATACAACCTTACAGTGTTGTTATGAAGAGTAAGCAAAAAATAAAAAGCATTTAGCAGAGTCCTTAGACCATGGCAAATGCTCAGTAAATGACAACTAGCTCATTATCTATGTGCATTGACTTCGCTAATTAAAACCATCCCCAGGAGGGAGCTCTCATCGTGCGTGGTGCAGTGCCAACAAATCCGACTAGGAACCACGAGGATGCAGGTTCGATCCCTGGCTTTGTTCAGTGGGTTAAGGATCCGGCATTGCTGTGAGCTGTGGTGTAGGTTGCAGACACGGTTTGGATCCTGAGTTGCTGTGGCTGTGGTGTAGGCCAGCGGCTACAGCTCCGATTTGACCCCTAGCCTGGGAACCTCCTTATGCCACGGGTATGGCCCTAAAAAGACAAAAAGACCAAAAAAAAAAGAAAAAAAAGAAACCCCCCCAAGTTAATGGTATTATTTCACATTTCAGACCAGAATGTTGAAACAAGGAAGAGTTCAGCCACTTGGCCAGAATTACACAGCTGGATAAATGGAAGAGCTGAGATCAAAACTTACGTTCTCTCAGAGATGGAAATAATCAGATGCAGGATAACTACATGTTCAGAATTAGAACACAGAAAATGCTGGAAATATGTAAGGGAGAAAAGAGAATGGTCTGGAACAGGGTTTCCCAAACTTGGCACTGCTGACATTTGAGGCTGGATAATTCTTTGTTTGGGGGAGCCAGCTCTGTACATTGTAGGACGGATTACCAGCATCCCTGACTTTTACCCACTAAAGGCCAATACGGGTCCTCCCCAGATGGTTACAGCATTGCCAAATGTCCCCTGGGGGGCCCAATCACCCCATGTTGAGAACCACTGGTTGGAAAGGTTGCAAATACAGAATATGCTTCAAGCTGTCCTGCTAAGAACATAGAGAGTAGCTCCCGAGTATGAATTTCAAGGCCCCCCAAAAAGTAAAAATTAAAAATAAATTAGGAGAGGGAGTTCCTGTTGTGACTCAGTGGGTTAAGAAACAAATATAGTGTCCTTGAAGATGAGGGTTCGACCCCTGGCTTCACTCAGTAGCTTAAGTATCCGGTGTTGCCACAAGCTGCAGCGCAGATCGCAGATTCGGCTCAGATCTGGCTGGCGGATCTGTAAGCCGGCGACTGCCGCTCCGATTAACCCCTAGCCTGGGAACTCTATATGCCATGGGTGTGGCCCTAAAGAGAAAAGAGAGACTAAAAAATAAAGTAGGAGAGACCACTTCACAGAGAAAAGTAGTCCTTTCTAAGAAAGCACTAGCAGTGATTTTTAACTAACATTCTGAAAAAGAAAAGATCGTCTTTTCAGAATTTTAAAATGGGAAACTTAGAGAATCCAACTGGATTGTAAACTATATAGGGCGGGTTTCCTTCTTTCACAAAGTGATCCATTGCCTGTCTCTGCTGATCCGTCCAAGAGCAAATACGGTCAAAAAGGAAACCAACTCCTTCTAATGAAGGAGTTTAGCTTTACAATACGTTCATTAGCTTTACAAGATGCTCCCCACATGGCTGTTAGTACTGTTATTATTTTAGTTTTGCCAGAGACAGGGCCACTGTCAATAGCAACCAGCACCAGAGTGAGAACTGGCATTTGTTTAACAGTTGCCCTGTCTGGCTGCAGCTCTCATTACTGCCTCATGCGTCTGGATTCCCCTAATGTGGAAAAAAATGTGCACACTGATTTACAAGATCTAATCTCGCTGTGATAACAGTGTTAGTTTCCCAGGGCTTCCATAACAAATATCACTAACTGATGGCTTCAGACTATAGGAATGCAGTCTCCCACAGTTCTGGCAGCTAGGAGCCTGAAATCAAAGAGTCAGTGGGTTGATTCTCTCTGGGGGTCCGGAGAATCTGCCGTGCCTCCCTCCCGGCTCCAGGTGATGGGCTGCAGAGCCTGGCATCCCTTGGCTGATAGATGCATCAGTCCAACCTCTGTCTCGTTTTCACCTGATGGCTTCACTGTTGTTTCTCTCCTCTTCCTAGAAGGACACACTGCAATCATATTGGATTAAAGTCCTGCCCTCCTCCATGATAACTTCATCTTAACTAATGTCTGCGATGGCCGTATTTCCAAATAAGTTCACTTTCTGAGGAACTGGAGTTTAGGATTTCCATACGCCTGTGGGGAGAACACGGTTCAACCCACCATAGTAACCTAAACTATGAGACCCACTTCTTTTTTTAATGTTGTGGCACATGGAAGTTTCTAGGCCAGGGGTTGAACCTGCACCTCTGTAGCAACCCAAGCTGATGCAGTTGGATTCTTAACTTACTGTGCCACAGCGAGAATTCCTTTTTTTTTTTTTTTTAATTTTACGGATAAAGATTGATTTTTTAAAAATTACTTTCATAGCCATACCCGTGGCATATAGAAGTTCTCAGGCCAGAGACTGAATCTGAGTTGGAGCTGCAATCTACTCCATAGCTGCAGCAACTGCATTAACCCACTATGCTGGAGCAGGGATAGAACCTTGTTTCTGTAGCAACCTGATCCACTGCAGACAGATTCTTTCTCTTTTCTTTTCTTTTCCTTTCCTTTCCTTTCCTCTTTTCTTTTCAGGGCCACAGGTGAAGCATTTGGAAGTTCCTGGGCCAGAGCTGCAGCTGCCAGCCTACACCACATCCACCGCAATGCAAGATCCAAGACATGTCTGGGATCCACAACACAGCTCATGGTAACACTGGATCCTTAACCCACTGAGCGAGGCCAGGAATCAAATCCTCATCCTCATGGATACTAGTTGGGTTTGTTACCTCTGTGCCATGACGGGAACTCCCTACAGCTGGATTCTTAAATAACTGTGCTACAATGGGAACTGAGATCCATTTTATTTTATTTTATTTTACTGTTTTATTTTATTTTAGGTTCACACCCATGGCATATGGAAGCTCCCAGGCTAGGGGTTGAATAGGAGCTGCAGCTGCTGGCCTATGCCACAGCCACATCAGTGCAGGATCTGAGCCTCATCCATGATCTACACCACAGCTCACAGCAATGGCACATCCTTAACCCACTGATCAAGGCCAGGGATCAAACCTGCATCCTCACGGTTACTAGTTGGGTTCGCTCTCACTGAGCCACGAAGGTAATTCCAGAAACCCACTTTGAAGTGATGTCTATTCCACCCAACCTACTCTCTTTAGAAGTCCAGTGTGCTATCCACTGTGCAACGGAGCCACCTCCAACCTACTCTCTTTAAAGCATCCCCCCACCCCGATCCCTGGAGGAATGTGTCCAGGAGATGGCTCATCTGTAATCCTAGAACTCTCTTAGTTCTCGGTCTTAAAATGTGTTATCATAGCACATCACCCTGGCCCCGTAAGCAGGCAGATCCCTGCCAGGAAAATCCTAGTAATAGCAACCAAGAGACTCATCCAGGCAGAGCCAACTTCAGTGCCTATTGAGGAAAGAGCTCTGGCTGGGCTGAACCCTGCTGGTTTAACCTCCCTGGGTTCATCTGTAAAATGGGGACATCTGGGACCTCCGAAGTCCTGCTCCAAACGTGGGAACCCTGCAGAGGACCCCGGGGACAGAAACAGAAGGAGAATTCCCTTCTGGGGCTTTCTCGAACCCCCTCTCTCCCCTGCTGCTCCTTGAGGACCTCCCGCCTTGCTGAACCAGCTGTGGGTTTCTTGTTAAAGCTTCAGCTTAATAAATGCCTCCATGGCCGGCAATTGATTTTCTAAAAATGTAATATGCACGCACGCTCGACCCCACAACAATTGAATTCTTCTCTGCCCCAAATCAATTGTAAAAGTGTATGTAAAACTACAATAGCACTAAACTCCCCATAATGAGGTGATTGTGCTAAGTTAGCATCTGATTTAAGAAGCGGCTCAGCGGTACAGGGCTGCGTCACGCCACCTAATCAGGCCACAGCAGGAGATGCCCTGGCTCCCGCGTGAGCAGACAGTCCCGGAAGCACAGGGGCGGGACAGTGGCAGTTGGAGTTGCAGGGGGAGAGGCTGGGCTCGTGAGTGAGGGGACACCCTTTATTCAGGCCCCCTTCCTTCTCCCACTGTTCCCTATCCTTACCCCTTAAAATGGGAATCAAAGCTCAGAAGATGGGCAGAGACAAAGAGAAAGCATAAAGAAAGAGGGGGCAGGCAGGCAGGAGGCTGAAGGGCTGGATGCAGGGAGCATGCAGGGCTCCAGCTGGGGGAGAATGGACTCCCAGGAAGGGCGTATGGTGGGAGGTGAGCTAGTATGAGACCCAAGCCATGTCTATAAGGCCAGCCTCGGCTATTAGCAGAGCAAAGCTCCAAGTCCTCTTTTGCTGGGCAGGAGGCAGGGCTGGGTGTCAGACACAGGGCTGGTCTCTAAAGGAGCTGAGGTTCAGCACAGGGCTCCTCCATCCAGCGGGGCTGCCTGGTCAGCCCAGGGCCCTTTAACCACCAACACATTTCCGCGCTCCACTCCACCTATCATTTCCAAAATGCTGCCTTAAATCTGTCTTTCTAATACAACTTTTGTGTCACACTGGGCTCTCTTTTTTAAAAACCTAATACTCCCAAGAGAAGTAATTTTTTTTTTTTTTTTTTTTTTGCTTTTTAGGGCCACACCCTCTGCATGTAGAAGTTCCCAGGCTAGGGGTCGAATCAGGGCCGCAGCTACCAGCCTACACCACAGCCACAGCAACACGGGATCCGAGCTATGTCTGCAACCTACACCACAGCTCACGACAACGCCAGATCCTTAACCCACTGAGCGGGGCCAGGGATCAAACCCGTGTCCTCGTGGACACTAGCCAGGTTCATTTGCACCGCACCCCAGGGGGAACTCTGAGAAGTAACTTTTAATGCCCTAGTAATGCAGATACTCCTAGGAGGCCCTGGGGGAAAACATGCGTCTTCAGATATGAACTCAGTACCCAGCAGGTGCCAGGCCCTGAGCAAAACGTGTGGACACATCACATCCTTGCACAACCCGCAGTTTAACTGTTTCACAAAGAAGAGGATTACAGTGAAGGTGTCAGGCTCTGAGGGAGGGGTGGCGAGGGGCGGGCAGCGGTGGGAAGCAGAGTCTACTTCACCCCTTAGAGCAGCTGGAGCTCCATCCTGAGTCTTTTTCTTGAACAAATTTATTGGCGTATAGTTGACTTACATTGCTGTAATAGTTTCGGGTATACAGCAAAGTGAATCAGTTATATATATGTATACTCATTCTCTTTTCATCTCTATGTGTGTGTACATATATATGTATATACACGTTATTTTTCCCATAACGTTGTTGCAGAATATTGAGCAGACTTCACTGTGTTATATGATAGGTCCTTGTTATCTGCTTTATATATACTAGTTTGTATGACTTAATCCCAACCTCCTAATTTATTCCACCCTCCCCCACCACAGTTTCCCCTTCAGCAACCATAAGTTTGACTTAGAAATCTGTGAGTTTGTTTGTGCTTTATAAAAACGTTCTTTCATATCATTATGACATTCCACATACAAGTGATATCATAAGATTTTCTTTTCTTTCACTGCCCGACTTATTTCACTTAGGATAATGACCTCTAGGTCCATCCATGTTGCTGCAAATGGCATTATTTCATTCTTTTTCATTGCCGAGTAATATTCCATTGTATATACGCACCACAGCTTCTTTATCCATTCCTCTCATGCCAAGTCTTGATGGAAAGGTAAAATCTGGTGAAGTGAAGGACAGAGGACCAAGAGCATCTCCAAATGTAAGGGGTCCAGGAGATGCAGATCTGCTGGGAAGCCCTGCCTGGAGCTGTGAGTGGCAGGACTGGAACTGGCATCTAGAGAAGGAGCAAGACTTATGGTGGGAGAGGTTGAGGCAGATCACGACTCAGTCTGACTTGATGACTGAGTTTTCAGGGTACAAGAGAAGGTCTTCCTCAGCCTAGGATAATTTCTGGTTTCCCCTTTCCCTAGAATCCTTTAGAATCTCAAAACCGGCCCTGCTCTTCAGTCTTAGGTCACTAAACGGATCGGAGCCTTGCTCTCTTGGAGAGTTTTCTCCAGGGTTGAGATAATCACTGAGACCAACTCTGGGCAATTCACCTGAAGGTGGCTAGTGACTCCCAAGATATTTTGAGGGCCTGCAGTGAGGAACATGCTGGAGGTCCCACAGATGGTGATGGGCCCTCACTCTGCTGCCTGGGTCCCTGAAGGCTGACCAGCAGTTCGATCTGGGTTAGCCTAAATGCCCAGTGAGTTGCGGAGTCACACAGACCCCCCACCCCAGCTCTGTGACCCCCCAGCTGTTACTTCAACCTCTGTGCCTCCATTTCTTCCCTAGTGGGAGAAAGAGTCTGACAACCCGGGTTTCAGTCTTACCACGCAGGGTAAATGAGATGATACACATGTAAAGCCTTCAGCCCACTGCCTGGCGTGGAATAAACATTTGAAATAGCGAAAACTTTAAGATGTTCAAAAAAAACAAGACACAGATCTCTCCTAATCAGGGCTTTCAGTCTATAGAGTGACACACGTGACTGTACCGCAAAGAAAAGTCACCATGCCAATAGAGCTGAGGGCACATTTTCGACTGGCTTCACAGAGAGGTGGCCACTGAGTCACTCGCAGCCGAAGGATGAAGAAGATTTGACAGGCGGATGGGGGAGAAAAGGGCTCACAGAACAATCGCGACCCACACAGGGCAGCAGGCACCGCCTTAGGCTACTCACATATTCTGGTTTTTGAAGCTGAATTTAGACCCTGGGTCCAGCAACTTCTAGAATCTTCCATTCCTTTGTGTCCCTGATGACCGCTGCCATGTGCCCTGCACATGAGATGCTGGAAAAAAATCGCCCACGATGATGAGACACAGGGCTTGAGAGGGCAGCAAAGTCACTAAAGGACCAGGAAGGGAGTCTCATGCCCTAGGAATGCCCCTAACGTTGCTCTCTGGCTTCAAAAGCAGGCCAGGTTGTTGAGCAGATGGACCTGGGCTGGAACCCTGACTTCACTCATTAGAGACGGAGCCTTTCATCTGTAAAGCACGGATAATAAGGGGAGGATGCGGTGAGATGTTGCACGCCAAGTTCTTAGCACAGAGTCTGGCACGTAGACATCCACAGTAAATATTAGCCTAAAACAGACAGCAAAAAAATAAAAGCAAGCGAGGCCTCTTAAAATGTTGATGTGGTTCAGGTCTGCTTTGAAAATGCGGGCTAGAAGCTTGGGCTTCTGGCTCTTACTGATCTGCCAGGTGTCAGCCTGACTTCTGAGGAGAGGACCGCCGCAGCCCCTTGGGAATTTCTCCTTCCTGCTCCGTGGGAGCTATTGACAGAAAAGACTTTCCGCAGGCAGACCTGAAGCAGGGAGGAAAGCAACTAGGAACCTGCCCGAGGCCAGGGCAAGATGTGCCGAGCTTCCTTGTAGAAATCCAGCCCCAGTAAGCCCTTAACCCTGAAACGCAATTGACTGCTGCGGAAAAAAAAAAAAAAAATATCACACACGTGAGCAACCATTGTCAAAAGTAGCCTGAGTGAGTAGCATTACTCTGTTTTACTTATAAGGTGGAAGCTGAGATCCTTAGAAGGCAAGCGATTTTCCCTAATAGCAGGTGGGCAGACCGTCGAACTGTTGGTCTCATCTCTCTTTGTCTTCCTTCTCATTCCTGAGGTGTCCTAGCAGCTGATGGAGGAGAACAGGGGTGTGAGGTTGGCACGGCCCTCGCTGCCGTGAGCGGCCAGGGGAAAAACTCTGGTAGAGCCAGCCTTGGCCCGGGCAGGCAGAGCCTGCTGCTGAGTGCTGCTGGCGCATCGTATGCCCGGTGTCCTCAGCTGGTTCTCTCCAACCCAGGCCGGCCACCTCTGGGGTGGGGTGGAGTTGGCCCAGGGGCAGGAGGATAGCTTTGAGAGCCTCTGGGTTCTGAGTCAATCATCTTTACCTTTAAGAGGAAGCTGTTGCTACAGCTTCAGCCCAGAGTGATACTGACCATCACTGCCTTGGGGATTCAGACCCAAGGCTGAATCCTTCTCCAGGAGGGTTTTTGTCAAAGACCTACATCGCTCACCCTCTTTTCCCCCTTCATCTCTCTGTAGGGAAGGGGACCATATATCATCTAAATAGCAATACTTTTAAGTATTAAGCAATACTTTCAAGCAATACTTTTCTATCAATCGCTCCCACTGCTTTTAAGAGTGAAAGGAAGTCCTACCTTGGACAAAATGCCAGGTCAACAGGCATAAAACGGGGTGGGGGGGACCATCTAGATAAGACAGACACATGACCCACCAACTAAGGACACATTACATTTAACCCTATTTTTTCCTGACCCTGCAGTTGACCCTTCTTGATGGCAGAGAGCTTCCTTGTGCCCCGACGCCATCACAGGAGAGCTTGCTTCCTAATGAAGAGCAGACAGCAGAGAGAAACTCTCCAAGGAACCAGCTCTTCGTCTGCATAAGCGTCTTCTGGGGAAGGAAAGAACCAAAGAAGTCTATTTCAGAGATGGTGCGAGGAGGAACAGTGGGCGAGGATGATCGTTCTGCACAGAGAGAGTCCCTAAGAGGCCAGACGCTCTACGGTTGCCACTCCCCCGCCGTCCAAGTGACCGAGACTGCCCACCCTTCTCAGCCCCATGCACGCCCTCCTTCTCTGAGACGCCCACCTGCGTCACCCAGGCCCTGGGGCCACCCCCTCGGATCTTTGTGGTTCCCGCGGTTGGGAATAGAGGGCTTTACGATTTCCCTTGTCATATGCCTCATCCAGGCACCTGGTCATTTGTCCTTGGGTACAGCTTTAGCATACTAGAAGGACAGAGCTGTGTTATAGTTAGACTTGTCTGATATAGACATAGGTGTGTGTGTGTATATATTATATACATATGGGTGTATATAAAATATATATGTTGTATAATAGCTGTAAAATATATATTCTGTATTATATACCCTGCCATATTATATGTATTCTACTAAATACATACACAAACGTGTATGTATACATTACGCACATATATTTTTACAGACACATGAAGGAGAGAGTGGATGTTCAGATGAAGAGATGAGCCCTGCTGAATTACCAACTGATCGCAAGCTCATCAAGTGTGCCATCCCCCGAGAATAGGAAGCCCTTTACCTGGTAAGGATGGAAGGCGTTTTCACTGTTTCAGAGAGTTTCTGGGTTTGGGAGAGGCTGATATCTGTGCTTTCCACAGCCGGACCTTTTGGTTGGCCACCTGACATCATGAGGGTTTGGCCGGCTGGGTTCCTGGAGGCGCTCTGACCTTGAGGGTAAGCGGAGGAGAAGGAGAAAGTACAACCCGAGGCAAGGCCAGCTACCGTTCTTGAGTGGGCAGAGTTTCCTGGAATGGGTTACTCACTCCTTTTACCAGTGTGAGTAATGGCTTTGGCAGTTGGGTCATCCGTACCCACTTCTGAAGCTTTCCTGTATTGATTTCTTCTGGGCTTCAGCTCCTTTGCCAATCAACTGCTTAAGAGACGGAAGACGAGACACGGAGACCTAACATTGCTTTTCAGATTTCTCAGATTCGGAGGATCTTTGTCCAAGAAATGTCCTGTTCATTTCGGCAGAGATGGGTCTTTGCTTTTCAAGCCTCCCGCATCCTCCCAGCTTCCCCTGGTAGTAAAGGAATGTCGTTGCTTGTGTCCCCAACTTGGAAGCCTTCTTCCGCAATTCAGTTACTAATTAAAAATGATTTATACCCGGAAGCCTGTGCCTGGGTACCTCTGCTCAGTGTCTTGTGTTCACAGTCACCCCGGTGCACTCGCTGCTCTTGAAAAGTCCCCATCACTCGAGCTCTCTGCACTGATTTCGACAAGCATCCTGCCCCTCGAATCCCCTATCTGAACAGCTCTTGTAATCAATGTAAGCCAGA
Organism: Catagonus wagneri; assembly: GCA_004024745.2. Taxonomy (NCBI): domain Eukaryota; kingdom Metazoa; phylum Chordata; class Mammalia; order Artiodactyla; family Tayassuidae; genus Catagonus; species Catagonus wagneri. The sequence goes on along the minus strand of PVHT021183556.1, from coordinate 16,579,436 downwards.
GCCAGGCTGCTTCAGCTCCATCCATCTTCCCGAGGACTGTCTGTCATTGGTGGGCAGTGCTGGAGAAAGTCATGATTGAGATGCCTTCCTCCTCTCCTCCAGTGAGGGGACACCTGGATCAGTGATTACAGAAGGTCAGAGGTCTCTGTGAGCCTCAGTAAGCCACAGAGACCCCAAGATGGCACACACCCTCCCCACACAGATATACAGCCTCAGCATAAAAATCCAACAGAATCTTTTAAAGAAAACCTACTCGGTGATCTCCATGAGTCCAATGTAGAGAGGTCATAAATCCTAATACTTCTAGCATCTCAGTTTTTGTCTTTTTAGGGCCACATGTGCTGTATATAGAAGTTCCCAGGCCAGGGGTGGAATCGGAGCTTCAGCCTTCAGCCTACGCCACGGCCACAGCAACGCGGGATCCGAGCCGCGTCTGCGACCTACACCACAGCTCACGGCAACGCCGGATCCTTAACCCACTGAGCGAGGCCAGGGATCAAACTCACAATTTCTGCCGAGCCCTGTTGGGAACACCTCAGCTCTTGCCTTTTTGGTGTGACTTCTTTTCATTTAAAAGAGCAGTTTTCATCAACTAACACAGGAGCCAAGGAGGCATGTCCAGAGCTTGGAGGAAAGGGAAAAATCTGACCGAGAATGTTGGAACAATTAAATCCACTGTTCCTCATCTAACTTACAAATTGGAATCACCTGCCCAGAGTGTGCCTCACTCACTCCATCCTCCTCCCGGCAGCCTGATTAAGGATTCCAGGCAACTGACTGGAGCTCCCAGACATGCATAAACTCCCTGATCTGAGAGCCGATTCACACAACAGCTTCCCTAATAAAGCATGAAGTGAAGCTGCCCGGACACAGCTGTTTTTATCTCCAACATATCCTAGGAAAATAGGACAGAGAGAGGCCAGGCTAGCCCCGAGTGTACTCATCGTATTTCTGTGAATGGGCTCAGTGTTTAAGACGTGGTCCCAGCCACTCAGTCCTGCAGATCGAGCTGGGTCCAGAGGTAGAATTAATTCTGAAACTGTTGCGTTCGTTTCTGAGCAAACTTCTGCTGAGTGGCAACCCTGTTCCTAGCACAGAGGACGCTCACCATCTAGTGAGGAAAGATAAAGTCAATCAAGCAGAGAGTGACGGCTTCACATTGTGACAGGCACCACCACAGAGGTTACTTGCCAATCGCTGGAAGAATATAGAGAGGGCATGACTTTTTCCCCATTCGAGGAGAGAAAGGATAAGGAATCAAAAAGTCTCCACGGGGGAGCCATCTAGAAAGACAGAATTTGGGGAACCGTTGTGAAATCTGAGGGGAAAGCCCGTCTTGAAATAGATCTTCCCGTATGTATTTTTAGTACACGGTATAATCAAAGTGTGGTGGTGTCTCACTTTTATTTTCCAGCCGCCAGCTGAGTCTGGAACAATATTATCCCCACAGCCACTGCGTTATCCGCCAATGCCTAGACTCTGCTCCACCCCCACCCCAGCCTCTGTGAGTGCTTTGGAAACACCGTTTTCAAAGTCAGTTAGGACCAGGCGACCTGAGGACCCTGAATGGATGCAGAGCCTGGTCTTGGGGGTGACGTCTTTCCAGCCTCCCACATCCTTCTCCAGAGTGCTTCGCTCTGGGAACCGCCCCCAGTTTCCTGAAAATCTTCTGACTTCTCATGGGCATCTCTTCCTACAGGAACGGTCTCTCGATCCTCTTCATATCTTTTCAGGTTGGGGACAAGTGGTAAAGCACCTTGTATAACGTCTCGCATGTAATAGGGGCTCAAATGCCGTTGTTCACGTTATTTAGTATAATCATGTGCGCACCACCTACAGGTAAGAGAGGGTGGCATTTCTTTGGAAGCCATCACTTTCTGTCTTTAGTGTGGACTCACCACCACACACAAATTATAATATTTACATATACGACTATCCAGACATTAGATATATACATTAGATATATCTTATATATTACATATACAGACATTAGAACACATATATTTTGTATATGTATTCTAATGTCTAATGCACTCATTTCGCTTACATTCAGTTCTCTGTACCAAGCCACAGAGCCGGAAAGCCTGGACCTTTCTCAGTCTGGATGCTCACAGGCAAAAATTCTGCTTGAATTCAGGACAGCATGCTTGTGCTTTCTCCCTGATGGAGTGAGAAGACGAATCTTCCAGAGAAGGAGATGCGTCCCCGCTCAGAAAATTCAGAGCAAGATCCAGCTGTGTTTTCCAGAAGGTCCCAACATATTCTGAGAACAAGAGAAATCTCTGACATTTCGCATGTTTCTTCCCTTGATGGAGGCAGAATGGACGCTCTTTGACATAAATATACTAATTCATCTTGGATGCACTGGCCAACAGTGGGGAGAGACAGCCTACGAGTAGGACTTCTCATACCCATCCCTGAGGGGTGGGTTTGAAGAACCAAACAAGACTAGCCCACGGTCGTAAAGGACCAGGTGAGAACCTAGACTGGCCCTGGGGGTGAGTAGCTCTCAAAGAGAGAATTTGACGGGGAGAAACTGAGCGATAATCTCTTATCATTCTGTCCCCTGACCATTGACAGAATGGGAATAAGAACCTGCAGGTAGATGAGGATTTTCCTGAAATGGCAAAACAAGACACTGCCGTTGACCCTTAACCTGATGGGAATCCCAGAAAACCTGTAGATCAGTACATGATGTAGTACTGAGCTACCCCAGGTCCTAACTGATGTGCTAAAAAGATGCCATAAAGTTACTTCATAAGAAACAGGTACAAAGGAAGGGAAAAGAATTATAGTTTTGCTCAATTGTATGTATTTGTAAATTTGGAAAAAAAAACACATTTCCTAGGAAAATGTAAACTACTAAAGTTGACCCCAGTGGAGAAAGAACTTGAACATATGAATTACCAGTGAAGAAAAAAAATTTTTTTTTTGGGGGGGCCGCACCCACAACATATGAAGGTTCCCAGGCTAGGGGTCCAATCGGAGCTGTAACTGCCGGCCTGCGCCACAGCCACAGCAATGCGAGATCTGAGCAGAGTCTGCCACCTACACCACGGTTCACGGCAATGTGGACTCCTTAACCCACTGAAAGAGGCCAGGGATTGAACCTGCGTCCTCATGGATGCTAGTCAGGTTCGTTTCTGCTGAGCCGCGACGGGAACTCCCCAAAGGAAAATTTGACTAAAAATATATATAGTCTTCTGCAAGGAAAAAAAGCTAAAATTTTTCATTGAATAATTATGTATAACGTTTAAGTAATATCTGCCTCCAGTGCTATTTTAAACTGCTCCAGAGCACAGACACAAAAGATTATTTCTGAATTATTTTTATAAAGTTGAACTAGTATTGATAATAAAATTTTGACAAACCATCAAATAAACAGTTATACCAGTTTCACTTGATGAATATCAATGCATGTATACCGAATGAAATGTTAGCATAAAGAATCAGGCAAAACGTGAAAAGAATAATTAACTATGACTCGGTGGTGTTTATTCCAAGGATTCAAGGATAGTTCGACTCTGTTAATATAATTGGTCATATTATTAAATCTAAGGATAATCTCTATAAACACATAAAGTGTTTGAGGTAAAATTCAATATCTTTTCTTCACTTAAAAAAGGGTTTTCTACAGACACATTTCCTCGTTATGGTAAAACTTCACATACCTGAAAATAAAAGTTTCATGCTTAATGGAAAACCATATAGGAAGTATTTATATTAATGTCAGGAACTAAATAATGATGTTTAGTGATGCTATTGTAACTTAATATCGTTTTGAGGTTTTATTCAATGCAACATGAAAATAAGGTTAGATGGAAAGAAAGAGGTTTTTAATGATTTTAGATTATATAATTGAATAACGTAAAGTTCTAGAAAATCAGCTGAAAGTCTCTTATAAGAGAATCCAATGAGATGTCTGGGGGAAAGAGAAAAAATAAAGTCTTTTAATATAATTAGAAACTATAAAGAATGGAAAGATATTATTTATAATAGGCACCCAAAAGATGATGTATCCAGTAATAATTTTAACAAATGCATAGGATTTATATGAAGAAGAAGTTAGAAAAAAATCTTTAAACAAGAACTACGAACTGAAAGGAGACAGAAGCAAATGGAAGACCTTGTTCTCTCTTAGGGAGATTTGGTCTGATGAAAACATCAGTTCTCTCTAAATTATCCTGTAACCTTAAGGTTTTTCCACCAAATACAGCAAATTTTAGACAAACTGAAGTATACCAGAAGATAAAGTTAATAAATTAGCCAGAAAAAGTGGGAAAACTCTAAAAGAACACACAAAGGAATATGAGGGGACTGACTTTAGGAGATATTAAAATATATTACAAGGCTATAGTATTAATACTGTATGATGCTGTCAAGAGTAAATATACCAATGAAACCAAGTGGGGAATCCAGAAAAACAAACAAATACTATACCAAAATGTAGTGCATTAGAATTTACTACTTAAAAAAGTAGTATGTGATAAATGTGGTTTTGCATACTGGGGGGAAAAAGATGAGTTATTCAGTAAATTGTGCTGACAGGATAACTGTCCAAAAAAATTGAAGTTAGAATGTCAGTCTAATACTGTACAGATTAATCCACTCCTTAAATGTAAAACATGGAAGCACCAATGCATCAGAAGAAAACATGACAGAGTTTCCGTCGTGGCGCAGCTGTTAAACAAATCTGACTAGGAACCATGAGGTTGTGGGTTCGATCCCTGGCCTTGCTCAGTGGGTTAAGGATCTGGCGTTGCCGTGAGCTGTGGTGTAGGTCGCAGACATCCCTTGGATCTGGCATTTCTGTGACTGTGGTGTAGGCCGGAGGCTATAGCTCCGATCCGACTCCTAGACTGGGAACCTCCATATGCCGCAGGTGTGGCCCTCAAAAAAAAAGAAGAAGAAAACATGAGAAGTTTTTTTGTTTTTGTTTTAATAATCTCAATTTTAAAAATCTCTTTTTGGGCAATTTCTGCTGTGGCTTCAGTGGGTAAAGGGCCCCATGTTGTCTCTGTGAGGACGCAGGTGGGTTAAGGATCTGGTGTTGCCATAAGCTGCCATGTAGGTCACAGATGAGGCTCGAATCCGGGGTTGCACGGCTATGGTGTAGGCCTCTATGCAGCTCTCATTTGAACACCTAACCTAGGAACTTCCATGTACTGCAGGTGCAGCTGGGAAAAAAATCTATTTTTAAAAGATTAAACTAAAATTATAATTTATCAAGATAAATTTTGCTATATATTTTTCTATTTTTTCCTCAGTGGTAAAAGTGCCATGAAAATCCAAATAAAGATGAAAAACACAAAACATTTTCAATTTTTATTCTAACAAATATATAAAGAACCCTTATAAATCAGTAAATAGAAGAAAAAGCCAAAACTCAATTCAAAAATGGACAAAAGTCATGAGCAATCAATTCACAGGAAAAAAAATTACAAATGGCTTCTAAACATTTAAAAAGATGATAGCAGCTTTACATGTCAGCATGATGGAATCTCAGTAGTATCTTTTTTTACATATCATATTGCTAATAAATAGAACATTTAACAACACTATTTGACAAGACTGTTAGAAATCGGCTATTTTCACTGTAAGTCACTGTGTAACTTGGTACATTTTGAAAGGAAATTTTATAATATCTATCAAAGTTAAAATGTATATATCCTAAAGCAATGATTTATTTAATTGCTCATGTAAAATCAATGTGTATTTTGGGCTTATTCATTACAACATCTTTTGCAATAGGAAAATACTGGAAGAGAAATCTAAATGTTCCTCAGAACAGCCCCAGTTAAATAAACTGTGATATATATACTTACAATGGAGCATTATGCAGCCATTAAAAAGAATAGAGCAGCTTTATAGACCCTTATATAAAAAATAAGCACAAAACACAGTTTTAATTTTCAAACATAGGTGCAGAGCAAGATGTTTAAGGTACTATTGACTTATTTACCCCCAAAATGAAAAAAGAGTAAATGTTTATGTCTTGCATACACACAAAATTGCTCCAAGAAATGCAAAGCGATTACTGTCAGGGAGGGGAACTAGGCAGTGGGGAGACAGGGTGCACGTGAGACTACCACCCATTTACCAGTTTCTAATTTTTGAATGTCATACTACGGACACCTATCTTTTATTTAAAGTCCTAAATGTCCACAGATTCCCTCAGACAAACACACATTTGTGTGACGCTCATCTGTGTCATCTGTGCCGGAATCAGCATCACAGTTCCACGGCTCCTCTCCATGGACCCCATGCCAGACAGAATTCTCCATTCACTGCTTCTTCCACATCTTGTCTCTCCCCCATCCTGCCCCTTCTCTGGGGATTCCAACCAAACTTGGCTCAAACATCTCCCCTCCCACACACACTCCTTCCAATCCAGCCAAGCCATCGACCCGAGAGGCAGTCACACCCCCAGGGCCGCCCCTCCCCACACCCTCAGGACCAGCCCTCCTCTGATCCCTAGCCTCTTCCTGGTATGTTCCCTGCTGCCGTCGCACCTGCAGACTTCAACGTAGTGCCCTGAGAGCACGGACCTGTCCTACTTGTCTCTGTGACGCCACGGTGCCTTAAGGGCAGCAGGTGTTCAACCAAAGAGAGAAGACCGCCCTCCCTGATCATCTGACTCAGCCAGCGGTTCTGGGGATCTTGTGTGATCCAGACCCTGCAGGGACTGGAAGACCCACTTGTAAATACTTGGCCAGAGGGCTGGCTTGCGGGGCTCCAGTGTCTTCAAGCCTGCTCCCTCCCTTGATTCCAAAGACTCATTCCACAACCCATCTCACCTGTCCTCCCCGAGCCAGGAATCCCGTCAGCTCTGGAAGCCCAGTCTCTACATCTGAGAAGAGCTGCAAATCACTCTTTCTGCTGAATTTACTGTGAATCCCAGACACACCACTTTCAGCCTCCGGGACGAAAGGGAATTCAGAGGCGAGATGGAAGGAAGCAATGCACACCCAGCAGGATAACTAGATCTGACAGGTTAGTTTAAACAGCAAAATGCAATTCTGGCTGGATCAGAGAGTGTGAAGACGGCAGGGTTTGAGGGCTGGGGACCCAGGCCTGGCAGCCTGGTTGGGTGGGGTGCTTTTTCCTTCCTTATTCACTGCCCACCCCCCCAAACAGGACTACAAAAAAAACTGCAAGAATTAGATGACAGAGAGGATGAGAAAGCGTCAATGAAATAAAAGTGGGACAAGGCTGGGCTTCAGGATTGGGAGGGAGGCTCGGCGGTTCATCCAGTCAGTGCCCTGGGAGAACGGGGTCTGGAGAGGAACCCCATGCTCTCGCCGCTGCCAAGACCCCCTTCCTAGGCAGGGAGGGTTCAATTATTCATTTGGGGGGTAGATTCTTTCTCCTTTTCTTCCTGCCCCTCTTTTGATCTCTTTTGGTGCAGTGCTGTTAACAAAAAAAAAATAAAATAAAATACAGGATGTTTGAGACAAAGTGTGTGCAATCCCT